>LR750109.1:0-121899 GCA_902729485.2 Mus minutoides | reverse complement strand
ATGGCCTCAGCATCTCTCAGAGGTTCTGCTTCTTGGTACCACACTAGGATTAATCTTCCAGCAAATATTCTTTGACAGTCACATTTAAATTATGCCATTACTCAACACATATTACACAATTATTTACTGTGTCTGATAGATATTGCATATTCAAAGGGGAACAAAAATATGAGCAGCCAGCTTACCATGTAGTGGAAAAGCTCAACAATCGAAATATTACATATAAACTAGAGGCGTTGACTATGCTTATCACAATTTCGGAAAAAGGAGATATATGAATGCACAAATCTCTAGAAAGAGGACTCCTGGGGAGATGACAAACAGCTTAAAATGTAAAGTCTGAATAGATATTGAGTAAGTGAGAAGGACAGAGACCATTCTTTAGGAAGTCTTATGTTATTTACCTTTATTTACACTTGTATGCATGGAGGTACTGACAGCATCTGTCAGGAGACATGATGAGTTGTATTTTTTAAATATTTATTTTATTTTTAACTATGTGTCAGTGTCAGGGAAGGTATGTGCACATGTGTGCAGTGCCCACAAAAGGTCAGAAGAGGGCTTCAGATCTCCTGGATCTGGGGTTGTAGGTAACATTGTGAAATCAGTACTGGGAATTCAGATCAGGTTCTCTATGAGATCCGTGCTTACTCTTGACCAATGAGCCATTTATCTAGCCTTGTGAGGAGAGATTTTGAACAATGAGTGATATTGTTGAAACAGCTTCTAAAAATTGTGTCATTACTCTACGTGACCTACTTGAGAACATCTCAATTTCACTGATGCCAGCCCTCCTTGCTCACCATCCTAGGGGGAAAAAGGTTGCATTCGTGGTCCACTCCAAAAGATCAACTGCCAGCAAAAGATGGCCTGACAGAAAGTTGGTAAGAAAACAGCCTCTTAGAAGCAAGGGCCAAAAGTCTGCAGCCAGGCTGTCTAGAAGACAAAGGCAAAGTTGAGAAAGAGGAAAGGAAGAGAAGATGAATAAAAGAAGAAAGAGAAAAAGAGACGCAGAACAGGACGAGACAGTTGTGGCCATTGAAAAATTAAGTCACATTCTTTGGCTTGGTCAAGAGCCAGGGAGTCCAAGTTCACAGCTACCAGGGTCAGAAGAAACCTGAACCTTGGGATTCTGCCTAAGTAAAAGTCTGTTTGTTTTCCCAAAACTGTTGGCTCCAAAGCCTCAAGGTTCTTTGTCACTCTTAGAACCCTCAGGGGCTGAGGAGAAGTTTCAATATAAAATGGATCTCAGTCCTAGGACTCAAGCTGAGACCACTCTGTGTGGCCAGTCTCCTCTAAGGGAAACTTGGGAAATGGCTCTTTATATCTTTAATGATAAAAAATGGTGTTATTGTTACCCTGGTCTCATTAAGTCCTTCTCTCTTTCATTTTTCTAACTCACTGTGCAGACAGATTCCTAATGAATTTTCATTCTTCCCCTTAAGCCTCTAAAGTAATGCCAGGAGCAGACACATAATAACTCTACCTCTTAGGAGAGACCATTGCTTTCCAACCTGGGAAGGCATGAAGAGATGGATCTCCACCAGCTTACCCAAAGCTGCATCAATAGTGTAGCAGTAGGCAGCTGCCTCCTACAGAAAGGGACTGGTGGCTAATCCTAGTACCTGCTCTTTTATGTGGCTCTGGACTCAAGTACTAATCTGAAAGTTTGTATTTCACTTTCTACACAGACCCCAATGCCTTTCAGAAACTAGAATATGCATAACTCATTCATTGGCTTATGGTCTCAAGTGTAGCCACCCCAAACCTCAAGTTCCTGGGGGAAATTCAAAAGAAAAGCCCAGTGAGAAACAGAAAGTGAGATTCCCATGAACAGCCAGGAAGTGTGGTTTAAGTTTCATGACTTGTTTTCAGAAGGAACATGTTTACAAATCCTTTTAGGAGGAATAGGGTAGAAAAGTATTACTCATTTACTAGAGAGACCTCAGTTAAAATGCTAAGCCTTCCATTAAGCATGAGAATTTTCACTGCATTTTGTATGTATGTATATGTATGTGAGTGCCCATGCATGCCTGTATTGTGCATGTGCACATTCATATGTATGCATATAGATGCACAATGTACAAGTATACATATACATATTCATATAGCATATATACACATACACACAAATATATTACTACATAAATTGTATATAATAGAAATAAAATATATAAATCTAATATTTCTCAAAATGCAATTTATATCTACCTTTCTTTCTTTTTATGGAAGTTCTTCTGAGCCAAGCATGTATATTTCCCACTCTGTGCCCAGCCTAGGGTCCCTAGAAGGGCTCTCTGGGCAGCTGGCAGCTGGTCGGAGTTTGCTGAGCTCTTGTTTAGCTAATGAGGGGAACACTGAGAAGGGAGCTTTGGTGAAAACCAACCCAAGACCAGCTGCAAGCCTTGAGGTTCTAGTTATTGTGAGTGGTGACAGTTAAGGGCCATGTGTCTCATGATCACGGTAACCCCAGTAACCCTTCTCGTTTGTACTCTGTACTAAATGTAGTGTCGGAAGAAACTTTAATTTGTTATTAGGTTGGGAAAGAACCGTCACTTCAGACGAGTGACAAAGGGATACGTACAGGAAGTTTACACGAGGAACAAGTTTGTAGACCCTGACAGTTGACTCTGTTCTACCTGAGTAGGTGACATTGTAGATCAAATCGGGCAGAAAGCAGACTCTAGGAACATTTTAATGGACCTGTAAGAAATGTGGGGTTTTGCTTGTGACGCTGGAAAAGATTTCCACAGAATTCTTTAAATAATATTTTTGGACTACAGCCAATCAAAGTTCTGAGTTGTGGAGCTCAGTCCCAACAGATACATCTACAATCTGACTCCCACACCTAAGGCTCAGGGATCACTGAAGAAGAGAAGACAGAAAGATTGTAAGAGCCAGAGGAACCTGGAGTTTCATGTGAGGTTGTGTCTCCCAGGAATGTCAGAACAGAAGCCACACCCATAAAGTCTCACCAACACAACTGTCTAAATGTGAGCTGAACAAGGGCAATAACCACAGACATGCCAGGTGAATGGAGGAAAGATCATGGTGCCTCAACCCTATACAAAGAGCTGCAGGCCACTAAGGAATGCCAACAGCTGAAAAATAAGTCTTCCCCAGGGAGAGCACACCAATTAGTTATCTAATACTGTCTGAGGGTTTTACTGCTGTGAACAGACACCATGACCAAGGCAACTCTTATAAGGACAACATTTAATTGGAATTGGCTTACAGGTTCAGAAGTTCAGTCCATTATTATCAACATGGAAACACTGCAGTATCCAGGCAAGCATGGTGTAGGAGAAGCTGAGAGTTCTACATCTTCATCTGAAGGCTGCTAGCAGAATACTGACTTCCAAGTAACTAGAATGACAGTATTAAAGCCCACACTCACAGTGACATACCTACTCCAACAGGGCCACACCTTCTAATAGTGTCACTCCCTGGACCAAGCATATACAAACCATCACAAATAACAAATGGTCAGCCCCCAAAAAAATACTTACATGTAACATACAGAGTGAGTAGGTACTTATGTATTTGAGAATACACATGAGTGCACACAAACACACACACACACACACACACACACACACACATGCAGAGAGGAGGAAGAGGTAGGGAGAAAGACCATAAAACTGAAAGAAAGTAAGGAAGGGTACATGGCAGGTTTTGAAGGGACAAAAAAGAAGAGAGGGAGAGTAATGTAATTATATTATAATCTCAAAGAATAAAAGAAATAAATTTAAAAATACTTTGAAAAAATAGTTTCCAGCTCCTTTTTAAAAATTTTTTATTAGATTTTTTTTTATTTACATTACAAATGCTATCCTGAAAGTTCCCTATACCCTCCCCCTGCCCTGCTCCCCTACCCACCCACTCCCACTTCTTGCCCCTGGCATTCCCCTGTACTGGGGCATATAAAGTTTGTAAGACCAAGGGGCCTCTCTTCCCAGTGATGGCCAACTAGGCCATCTTCTGCTACATATGCAGCTAGATAAACGAGCTCTGGGAGTACTGATTAGTTCATATTGTTGTTCCACCTAAAGGGGTGTAGACCCCAGTTTCCAGCTCTTAAAACATGAAGGCTTTATATAAAAATCTTGAGGTTCAAAATCTCTTTCTGTCTCTGTGTTTGTGTGTGTGTCTGTCTGTCTCTGTGTGTGTGTGTGTGTGTGTGTGTGTGTCTGTCTGTCTGTCTGTCTCTGTGTGTGTGTGTCTGTGTCTGTGTGTGTGTCTGTCTGTCTGTCTCTCTCTCTCTGTCTGTGTGTGTGTGTGTGTGTGTGTGTGTGTGTGTGTGTGTGTGTGTATTTGCATGTGCACATTCATTGTTACAGGTGGTTTCTTTGTTTTGTTGTTGCTGTTTTGTTTTGAGACATGGTCTCTCTCACTGGCTTGGTACATAACATGTAGACTTGGCTGGCTGGCCAGAGAGCCTTGAAGACTTTGTCTGTGACTCTTCAGCATGGGGATTCCAAGCATGTGCCAGCATGCCTGGCTTCCTTGTTTTGTTTTGTTTTGTTTTAATGTCGAGTATGGGAATCAAGCTTGTTTCCTCTTGTAAGGCCAGCACTTTCATCACTGAGCCATCTCCCCAGCCTCCAACTTGTTTCAATAGGTCAAAAGATCTAGAGATAGCAGTAGGAAGAACCCATGTCTGCACAGCCAGAGCCCATCCCCTGCATGTCACACAAAGTCCATTGTCATTGACTTAATCTCGACCTGGTTTCTTGCTTGGACTTTAGAAGCCTCTTTGGAATTAAGTTGGAGAGTATTAAATTGATATCAATTTCTTTGTCACTACTTTTGAACAGAGAGCAACAGCCATCATTTAATAAGTTCTCATGTGTGCCCATAAATGGCCCTGCTGTCTTCTTGGCTGTGAACTCAGTAAAGGATGCCCTATCAGTGTCTACACATTACAAAAGAGAAACTGTGGCAAAAAGAAGCCATGCAGCTAGAGAGAGAGAGAGAGAGAGAGAGAGAGAGAGAGACCTGCACCTGAACCTAAGAGGTGGCTGTCTCTTCTTAATACATGCCTTTTAGATCAGCTAGATGTTCTGCTGGAAGCATCTTCAATCTGCTGGTCCTTCTCCTGATGAATTACCTGGTTTAGTTCCAGCTTCTCAGTTTTTTCTTAATCTATGTACCTTGCATCTAAAGATAAACATCACACTAGGGATAAGGGACATTGTATATTTTGTATGACATGCAGTATATGTATGTCCTGCTGATCAGATTACACAACTATTCACCTATTCTAATTCTCCAGGTTTCTTAAAGAACAGAGAAACTAGATGCTGGTTTTGGCTGTTGGATGAGAATGAACCAAAACTTGTATTGTGGTGGAAAATATCACAGCGAGATAGATAACATGGCTGTCAGGAATATTACACTCCTAAACATCACTAGGATTTAACCTGTGTTGCAGTCAAAGCCATGTGCTAAGGCCAAGCATCTCATATTTATCTCAAAGCCTCTTTTAGTCTCTGCTCCTCAGGAAGGCAGTGATTTCCAGTCTTCTGCAGAGGCTCAGCTCTGTCTGAACTTGGACTCCTCCCAAGTGGCTCCCCAGGGTGGCGCATGGAGTCCTGCCTGCTTCCTGCCCAGTAAGCGCCAGCACTCCTTCCTGGTGGCTCCTTCATCCACAAGGCCTGAAGGCTAACATCACCCCTTTTCTTTTTAACAAAATGATCCACTTACGTGTTATTTATTTTATTTCAGAGTGTTCCCACTTTAAGGATGGTTTCTTTGTGTTGTTTTTGTCAGGAGTTTTTTGTCACTGTTTTGTTATTGAATGCTATTGTTTGTCTTCAGTCCAGGCTGAAGACACTGTGGCGTCCTCAAGGCAGTGCCTCTGAGCTCTGGAATTTTCCTTAAGCCCTAGCCAGCCACACCCTCAGCTTCCTGTGGGCCCTGGCCTGTGAGCCCCTCCAGCTGCTTGTGAGTGCTTTTTGTTAAGGCTCCAAACTTGGCCATTCTGGGAATCATGAGTAGCCACATTCCCATACTCCTCCCCAGATGCTCTCAGACCCCTGGTCTGCTTGAGATTTGTTTCCTAACTCTGTTTTTCAGGACGTTATAATTTAAATGCATCACTTTGCAGGGGAGATGCAATTGATTAGCGAAGAAGAAGAAGAAGAAGAAGAAGAAGAAGAAGAAGAAGAAGAAGAAGAAGAAGAAGAAGAAGAAGAAGAAGAAGAAGAAGAAGAAGAAGAAATGAAAACCTGCTTGGACGAAACTGACATGACTTCTCCTGTAGCGTGATATCTGCCTCACCCTTGACTTCAATTTAATTTTCTTTCTTTCTTTTCCCTTAAACACAATCTACTTGCAGTCTCTGTTATGAACTCAATGTCTGTGTCCTCTTCAAACTCATATGTTGAACTCCTAGATCCCAGAGTGAAAGGCCTTTTAAAGGTAGAAGCTTCAAGGATTATCATGTCAGCTGGTATATTAGCTACTGTTCTCATTCCTGTTACAAAATGTCTGATGAAGACCAACTTGAGGATGGAAGGGTAGACTGTAGCTTACAGTTTAAAGTCAGGGCAGCTGGGGGCACTAGTCAGTCTTCTCATTGCATCTGTAGCCTAGAAGCAAAGAGCAATATTCCAGGCCCTCTAATGGGGCTGCACACATCTCAGTTGACCTAATCTAGAAACTCCCTCACAGATATGTCAGAGATTTGACAAACCCTTGGTATTTCTAGATTCTGTCAAGTTCACAATCAATATTAACTGTCACGGGGGGGGGGGTAAAGTTCTTAGGATGGGAGTTTCATTTTAATAGTAAGAGAAGGGTTAGCTTGGACTATATGTTAACTAGAGAGACAGAGACAGAGACAGAGACAGAGACAGAGACAGACAGAGACACAAAGACACAGAAACAGAAAGAGCATCTATGCATGTTAGGATACGGGAAGGCAGTTATCTGTAGCCCAAAGGTAAAAGATCAATTACATGCAAAAGCAAGCCGCCCTGTGGTGCTCAGTTATAGCAGCCCAGGCTTACGGAGCCACCCAAGAGGAAAACTCATGAACATAGCATCCTTCGACTTTTACTACACAGAGCCATGGATGTTTGTTTTGTTCACCGATACAGAGCAAGTGCTTAGCTCTTAATGGGCATTCAATAAAAAGTTCACTCAAGGGAAGAAAGTGCTTGTTATTTAAGAACCGTCATTAGAGGCCAGAAGCCTGTTGATAAAGTTTTTTTTTTTTTTTAAGATAAGCAATTAAATGGTCTATTTCATATCAATTTCCTTGACAAGAAACAAGGGTGTCTTCTCAATGTGAGCCACTCTGTGTATGTGGGTTGTTTTGGGGTCTATCTTTTTTAACATAATTTCACATAACCAAAGTGTCTCTAAAGAACAAATGTTCAAAAGGTAAAGCCTTAATGTGGGATCTGAATATTAAGTTCTTTCCTTAACTCATAGAGAAGAAGTCATCTGAAGGCTTTTGTGGATGGTTACATGAGCTGCATAAATAATAACATGTATTATCTGCTTCCTACCACCAATTTCAAGACATTTTGGGGAAAGTTTTCTATCAGGAAAGTTTTTCTCTGTCTTCTAATAAAAGAAATGTCTTCTTCATGTTTAAGTAGATGTGTGCTTAACATATTTATGGTTGTGATATCTACTACATAGTAAGTAATAAGTATTTGTGGATGGATTGAATTTAGGGATAGTTTGTTTAGGGGTTCATAGCATCATATTGAGGACCAAATTTGCCTCATAACCTATAACTTTGATATACAAATGCCATGCAGCTTCCATCTGCCCTTGCTTCCAACTTTTCTTCTCTATCAATTAATACAAGTAGAAATATAACATAGAAGAACCTTATATTAGTTGTGAATAGTTTTTTTTAATTCACCAAACAATAATAAAAAATAACAAAACAAAACAAAACAACAACAACAACAAAAACCTGTTACTTCTTGGCCTGGCGTGGTGGTGCACACCTTTAATCCCAGCACTTGGGAGGATGGATTTCTGAGTTCGAGGCCAGCCTGGTCTACAGAGTGAGTTCCAGGACAGCCAGGGCTACACAGAGAAACCCTGTCTCAAAAAAACAACAACAACTACAAAATAGCACCAAGAATTTCTGGAGTGAAGTAGGGTTAGGTTTTGGAAATAACCAACTCTTAAAATTGTGACCTATAGGCATTGCAAACTCTCTCAAACACCCTGGATTTCAGTGTACCCATCCTCACTAATGGAGGCCAAAATTGCCATATAAATTAGTAAAAACTTTAAATTTTTTTCACACCTAGAGTAATGAGCTAATGTATATTAGTAATTTTTCAAGGAGTGTGATTTGAGAGCCTGGAGATGTGTGCTGAATTCTTCTGTTTTCTAGCAGCGGAATTCTCTGTACTCCCTCTATTCCTTTGCCTAGTAGCACCACTGCATTTTAGCATTAATGATTAATGTCTATTGCTGATGTTTTCAGATTAATGCCTCAGTGACTGGACAGGAAATCTGGTTCCAGTCCACAGGCAAGCTGCCTTGGCTTCTTATTAATCACCAAAAAACATAAGCTGCATAGAGTCTCTGCTGCAAATGAGAGAAGTAAATTTAGTCTCAGTGATAATTTTAAATTCACCTCTAGGCAAGCTAGGAAGCCTAAGGGAAAGCATTTTAGGAAAAGGGTTGTCTGGAGGAACAGCAGAAGTCAGACTGTGGGAAAAGGGTTGTCTGGAGGAACAGCAGAAGTCAGACTGTGGGAAAAGGGTTGTCTGGAGGAACACCAGAAGTCAGACTGTGGGAAAAGGGTTGTCTGGAGGAACAGCAGAAGTCGGGTTGTGGGAACAACCGCTCATCTCCTTTGTAGGCTGAAGCACAAGCTACAGCAGGTGATCCTGATGGTCTGACAGCAACAACGAGCTGTTTGTGTTCAATTAGCACATTGATTAGCAGTTTAACAAGTGCATATATTTTCCTTTTATCCGTTAATGGCTTTCTTATTGGTTAAAAAAAGAATCCAGCATGGTCTCACCTACCATATAGCTTATGATATTATGAAATACAAAGAAAACACCACAATAAACTCATCTAAAATGAAACTCCTGTTTTAAATTAAGGTTGTTTGACCATTAAAAGAATAGTGTCATGTTTTGATTTATATAAAATAGGTTTAGAAGAGAACAAGTGTATGTCCTATAAGGAACTCCTTTAACAACCCAGGAGATCAATGAAATGAAGAGCTATCCATACAAACGTGTAGCCTTTGTGCTTTGTAAGGTTTCTTTGCAAGGATGCAATAATTTCCTGTGATCTCTAAGCAGAAAGGGCATGTTTTATTGCACCCCTATTACAGACAGAGGAATTGAAGTTCTGAGACATCAAGTCACTAAGTGCAAAGGTTTCACAGGATAGAATCAATCAGTAGCTACATTTAAAGTAAGTTTAAGGTAATTTAAAAGATGTATCTCTCTCCTTCTTGTGTCTCTATCATTTTTATGTCAAGGACATTAGAAAAGATAGAAACTCACAACACAGAAAAGAGATACAATGAGCACATTTAAATTTACTATTAAGTAGAGATCTTATTTAAAACCGTCCATTAATGATGGGGAAGGGCAAAGTGAGAGAAGTTGTGAGTGATCCCAGTGAGCCAGTGGATGGGACTGGATTGCAATTCATAAACAAGTGGGACAGAGATGACCTTCCCTGGAGGACCTCAGGAAAGAACAGATTTGGGAATTGTAGGTGCAACTCAGGATGGTTCATGGGACTAAGTGTGGAATAGCGACACGGGGGAGCCTGTGCCGAAGTTGGTTAATATGGTCTTCCGTCCAGGACCAGATACTAGTCCATAGCACAGGTGTTTACTCTCTTAATAAGGAGAATTGTTTGTAAAAGTGAAGAGAAGCCTAGAGATGCAACCTTCCTGGGGTCTGGTCTAACACGGTCAAGATCCTGTGCTACATCAACAGCACAAGAAAAACACTGTGGGAGATGGCATGGCCCCAAACATTAGAATTTCCAAGAAATGAAAGATGGGTTACTACCACCCTTTTACCCTAAATTAGACAATAAACAAGCTTTATGCTTTTTACAGAATGGTTTTTCCTAGAAGCCCTTCTGAAATGGTTCCCTCTTTTATTATCTTTAAATTTCGTCATACAATATATTTGATGGTATTCTTTCCCTTCTATTCAATGCCTCCCAGATTCTTCTCCCCTCTTCCCTACCCACATAAATTCACCTAACTGGATATTCTCTCTCTCTCTCTCTCTCTCTCTCTCTCTCTCTCTCTCTCTCAAATTAAAATCAAGTAAATACTAAAAAAAAAAAAAAAAAAGTAGTAAATCAAAGCCAGAGCACACACACAAACTGAGTCTGCTTTGGGTTGGCCAACTACTCTGAACGTGGAGCCCGCCCTGGAGTGTGGTTTCACTCCATTGGAGAAGACTGATTTTGCCTTTCTTAGCAGGCATTAATTACAAATACTCTTGGTTAGGGGTGAAGCTCTGTGTCTACTTTCCCTTCTCTGTGCTGGAATTTTATGTGGTCTGAATTAGTAATGGTTTTATACATGCTTTCATAGTCTCTGTGAGTACACAGGAATATCAGCCCTGTTGCATCTGACAGATTCTGTCTCACTGGAGTTCTCCATTCCTGCACATTGTCCACTTATGGCTGTCTCTGTTAATTACCACTCACTGCCAGAAGCTCCTCTGATGAGGGTGAAGCAATGTACTAATCTATGTATATAGCAGAATATTATTAGAAGTCATTTTATTGCTATGACATTTAGCAGAATAATAGTAGTATGTTTTCCCCTATGGCCCCAAATCTATCTAATCTCAAGTCCTCAAATCCCTTAGCAGTGCCAGTTATGGGGTCTACCTCATAGAGTGGATCTCAAATCCAATTAAAAAGTGGTTGGTTACTCCCATAACATGTAAGCCACTATTACACCAGTATGTCATGCAGGCAGGTCATTGGTGTAAGTTAAAGGACTCATAGGTGAGGAATAACGGTGATGCTTTTACTCTCTAGCAGTGCATATAGTACCTTCCAGCACCATGAATGCAAGCCAGTAAGTGCAACGCTCCAACGCCTCCATGTTTGATACTATATGTGGTGAAATTATGAAATTTGCAGGTAAAGGGTTGGAGCAAAAACCAATCATCATGAGAGAGGTAATTCAGAGCCAGAAGACAAACATTGCATTTTTATATATGACTTTAGATATGCATGTATAAATCAGAATAACCAGAGAGATTGGGGAACTGGTAAGGGTCCAGAGGGGAGTAGGAGAACTTTCAAGGAAGGGTAAATAGAATATAATGTTATAAAGACAAAAGGAGGAAACTAGAATAGAATGGGGAAAGGGATGGGAGGGCAGAGTAAAGGAGAGATTATGGGGATGGACATCTAACAGCCTTTTGAAAAGCCATATGGGAACCTACTACTTCCTAAATAGATACATACATACATACATACATACATGAAAAGAATTTCAATAGAGTCACCATATAATAGAGGAGACAATGCTCCTTAAATATCTTATGTCACCAAGTAAAATTCCACTATCAGAAATGGGGTTGCATCTTGATGGACCATAGGCTAAAGAGGTCTCATAGAGCCCCCCACAAACATTACAGGCCAGAGCCAAGGGTTACCCCCTACCCTAACCTGACAGTGAGGTGCTATTTCTGGAGACATGTGTTTAAAATTTTGCTATTACATAAACTTCTTTGCTGAAAACTAATGTTTTAATTAAATTTTTTGCCATGTTAAAAGTAATTTCCTAGTCATATTTTGAACTTCATATTCATTATAAATATTAATGTTTATAACTCTATGGTTTAAAACCCTAATGCAAGTTTTGTTTGTTTGTTCAGACTTCATTGCTGGAAGGGTAGATTGTAATTTTATACTCTAATATTTAGTCAATTTTCCCATAATTATGTTGGATGCTTTTTGTTATGTGCAACATGCTTTTGATCAGATGATAATAGGATTACTTGTTTTGTTTTGTTTTGTTTTGTCTTGGTGATTTTTTTAAAAACTACTTTTTGATACATTGTGAGGGGTAAATCAGGGTTTAGGTAGCCTAGGCTAGCCTAAAATGCCCTACATAGTCAGGGATGACCTTGAACTCTGCTTCCTTTGCCTTCTCCTCTCAGGTGCCAAGATTACAGATGTGTACAGCCACGTCCAGTGAGCAACACTTTAAAGTACATATTCATTTGTACTCAATAAAAATATCAATTTTCCATTGCTGCATAAAAAGATTATCATATACTTAGTGGCTAAATGTAGCACATTTATCTCTTCAGTTTCCAGATCAGGACAAACAGGTTTTGAAGTGTCAGAAAGGGTGTGAATCTCCACGAACCTCTGCAGTCACCTTCCAAGTTCACAGACTTTTACAGAATTCATTGCCCTGCTGTTGTGACCTACCTGTTTCCTCAAAAGCTGTCACATGGGGACCAATTTCAGCTCCTGGAAGCCACCGGCAGTTTCTACTGGCAGCTTATAGCATGACTAATGACTGCCTTGCGGAACAACAGTCACACATCCCCCTTCTCTCCTTATCTTCCTTCGAAGGGCTCTCTGATTAGGTCAGTTCAGTAAAGATAGTCTCCCTTTTAATTCACTCAAAGCCAACACATTAGCAGCACAAGCATGGATGTGAATCCCCGTACTGAAGAGAAGCTAAGAGAATGTGCACAAGGGGACCAGCAGTTTTGAGTCCATTTTCAAACCCTGTCACCTGCCTTTCTCTCTTTGGTGGTTAACTGTATGTATCTGCTGGATTGAGCAATGGAGTACACAGATATTTGGTCACATTGCCTTTATCGTGTCTTGAGCCCATTCACTCATTCAAGTCCAGAAAGGAGCCAAATGTACACGTGAGAGGAACTACTGAGCACTAACTGAGATGGATGCTGGTGTCTTCTTGTCTCTGGTTTCAGGATAGAACATTATCCTTTCCCAGGTTTCTAGTCTGTTTTCAGTCTGCTGTTCTGGGTCTTCCATTCGTCAACTTCATGCATTGGTATTTGTCAGCCTCCAGTGTTGTATGAACCAACTTTGCATAGATGGGTTTATGACATGTCTGTTGGTCCTGATTCTCTGGAGGATATTGACTAACCCAGATTTTGGTGCCAAGAGTGGTTCAAAAGGAACCAAATTTCAAGGAAAAACTGTCCAAATTTATTTGGGAATTTGTGGAATTGGCACTCTAATGAGATTCAGCGTGCTAACGACTATTTTCATTAGTTAAAAGAATACCAACAGACAAGACCTGGCATTGGAAATGCATAAAATGTTGCCACTAGGTACTTTTTTTTTTTTTTTCAACTTTTATTAGATATTTTCTTCATTTACATTTCAAGTGTTATCCAGAAAGTTCCCTATATCCTCACCCCTCCCGGCCCTGCTACCCTACCCACCCGCTCCCACCCCCTGGCCCCGGTGTTCCCCTGTATTGGGGCAAATAAAGTCTGCATAACCAAGGGGCCTCTCTTCCCACTGATGGCCAACTAGGCCATCCTCTTCTATATATGCAGCTAGAGACACGAGCCCNTTTTCCATCAGGTACTAGATTTATCCAACGTAATCTGACATAACTGATTGTGCATGATCAATCCTGAAGTCATGAGTGAGTTGTGTGTAGAAGTGGCTCACATCTTCATGGTCCCCACTGCTTTTGCACTGCCTTCTCCCTCCCAGCTTGGACCTATGAGTTCACAGAGATTCCTCTGTCACCAGCAGATTGACAATACTGAGCCTGACTTATATATGGGTTCACACAAAGTTCAGACATCACATGAAAGTGGGTGATTGTAACATTACATCCCCCTTCTGGTGAAGAGAAAACCTCCCCATAGTAGAATTTGCAGTGCACCTGGTTTTCCACTTCACTTAGAAGTAGAAATAGCCAACACATAATTATCTACTAGTTCATGGATTGTTGTCATTGATTTGATGAATGGTCCAATTACTTAAGAGGAAAATTGGTGACAAAGAGATCTGCAGAAGAGGTATGCCAATAAAATTCTCTGGGAGGTCTTAAATAGCTCACAGTTCTGAGGTATGAGCCTGCTAAGGCATCAGGAGCTTGACGCAGCGGGCCACATCACATCCTCACTCAGGCCAGAGAAGAGTGGATGCATAAATAGTCCTTGCTTGTTTTTCTCCATTTTAACAGGAGGAGCCCAGGCCAGAGAATGGCCCCATTCACAATTAAGGTACATCTCATACCAACTAACATAATCAAGATAATCTCCTTGTTGTTGGACACTATTCTTAAGGAGACGTAAACAAACTTCTACCCACCCAGACAGGGAACTGATAACAGATCAAAGTATAGATTCCACTGAAGTCCAACTTGGTAAGTCAACGAGTTTGATCGAGTTACTAACGGGAACAGAAATGACTCAAAGACAGCTGGGTCACCAAAAGCCCACCCCAGGCATGAGCAACAGTTTGTAAAAGCTGGACACCTGGAGCACACTGTACAACCTGCAGCCAGCTCAGCAGGTTGGAGAACATCCTTTCCAGGTAGCTCAGTTGGTCTGAGCCTCTGCCAGGCTGTTTGGTTGGTCTCTGCCTTTTCCAGGCAGCTCAGCTGGTCTGAGGGTGTCTCTCAGCAGTCCTTACAGCTTGTCTATGCTTGGAGAGGGAGGAGTCTAGTGAACGTGGTCAGTGTCAGTGACTTCCTGAATCCTTTAAGTAGTTTACTTTCTGCAGGCTGGAATGTTTCACCGCCTCCTAAGGCATCTGGTTGTTTCCTCTTGTTTAACATCCTATGTCTTAAGGAGCTTCCCTGCATGTAAAAGGTTTAATCTTGGGGGAAACTTCAACAACGGAAGAAATCCTGAGGCCCAACTCCCAAGTGATTATAGATTCTGTCAAGAGGACAGTTAACACTAACAAAAATAGATTAATAGATACATAGATAGATAGATAGATAGATAGATAGATAGATAGATAGAGGAAGATAGATTAGATAAGTAAAGGAATTCTGATTAATATACTCGCCTTTATAATTTTCCAAATAAATTCAGAAGATTTTGGAAATGTTTCTTTACTTACTTTTAAGACAAATATTTTACTGAAGTTTAGTGTACTTATAGAAAACTACATGTTTATACATATACACACATTTATAATTTTACAAATTCATACTTCCTTCACTGGTATCTAAAACATTACCCCGTCCAGCCTTTACACCCCAAAGGCAAATTATTTATAACCCCATCCAGACTAACAGCACAAATGGGATTGTCTTGCTTTGAACTGTATATGAATTATACAATATTAGACACAAAGCCCACCTCTCCTTTTAGTCTGCACCTTTCGTCCACCCTATGGTCTCTTGAGCTCTTGTTGTTCTCTACTCTCTGCTGTCTGGAGTTCTCTGCCTCTCACAGTGTGCTCTGTCTCTTTCTATCTCCACTACCCTTTCCCACTCTTCCATTTCCCTAGCCCAGCCATGTCCAGTCTGCTTTTTTCTCTGCTCTGGACTTCTTCAAATACCTTTGGATGTTCTCTCTTAGATATCCACAATAAAACCTCCCCATACTGTAGAGCAATCATGTTAGCAGTTTATACACAAAATACTTGATTTTTTTTAAAAAATCTGTCTTACCATAGACAGCATAATGTTTACAAAATTCATTGTTCTGTAAACTGTAGCATATGGTTGTTCATTCTCATTGTATGGTATTTACAGCAATCTTTTCTACATCCTGATGCCTTGTGTCCAGTGTGTGTGTGCACATGTGTTCTATAAATTGAATTCACACATGCTAGGCAAGCAGTCTACCACTGAGCTGCTATAACTTCCATACTTCTGACCATAAACAATTCTGCCATAAGTATTCTTGGATATGTGTTTTGGGGGAGATATATCTATGAGTCTTTTAATTAGAGCATTTATTAACTTTATATGCAACTTTGGCCAGAATTAAACACCTATTATCTTTGCTCCAAGAACATGAAAGATCTTCTCACTGATGCAAATTAAATATCCTTCCAAAAGCACCTCCATGTTTGCCTAGAGATGAAACGAAAATAAGATAAAAGAAATTCTGATTTATCCTTCCCCAGCCAGGGTTGCTCCTTCTTGCCAAAGCACTAAGTGTAAATACAATGCCTTTGGTTTCCCTTAGTTTTTTTTAGAAATGTTCATCATAGTCAACCATTACTGCTCCCAATATACACTTTTGATTTGACTGTTGGTCATGTCTTGTTCATTCAGCTTTGGGCACCTGACATTTACAATGCACATTGATTGGAGAGCTCCATGCAGAAACTTAGGTGTTTTGTTTTGTTTTGTTTTGTTTTGTTTGTTTGTTTTGAGACTTCTTCACTGTGCACCTTTTAGAAATTATATTTCCTCTTGAGCCGTTCTCTTGTTTACAGTCTGTTTCACATCTAAAAAAAAAAAAAAAAAAAAAAAACATCTGCATCAGCAAAATCTTAGATATGTGTCTTACTATGTCAAGCATTCCTTTTGGCACAAACAGTCATCAAAGCATGCCACCAATTGACCAAATAGTCTGCCTTAACTGAAGTGGGTTGGACAGGGCTCGAGTCTCTTGTGGTGATCACATCTTACTGCTGAGCTGAAATTGGTTCTTTAAATCTTTCTTGTAATAATATCTGCTAGACTGTCTGATCCTGGCCGGGTCCAGCTTGAATGAGGGTCTTGTGTTTTAGAAGAAATAAGCCTATTCCAACTCTCTACAAGCACATAGGAATGGTTCAAATCTTACCTGGTCATGTGCCCTCTTCTAACCCCTGTGAACTTCTTCCTGTGCAGGAGGAGTCCCCAATACGAGCTAAAGGTCATGGGAGAACTTGCCCTACAAAGAATCAGGCCACAGCCTGCCTCACCCATTGGCCTCATCACTACTTCCAAGAAGCTCCCCAACTTTAGACATTCCATAATGAATGGTGTGCAACACTCCGTGTTTTCTGATGAGCCAGGTCCTCTGGAATCCATGCAAAGTCCAACCCACTCCACCCTCCAATCTGCACCACTGCCAACTTCTCCACTCTGCAGACTGATCAATCATCTCTCCATGGAACAGATGGTAGCCTCCCTCCACTAAAACTTCCGATTCTAGGGGTAATTCCCATGGAGATCCAGGAGGATTTGGTTGAAGAGGATGCTGGTAGGATGGAGGAAATTAATACCCACCATTATGCAAGGATAGTAGTCTCTGAGTCCCTATCTCTCTACCTCTCCCATTTCCTTCTTGGATACTTTTGCTCCTATCCCATAGTGGCTGAGGACCATGACAAAAGCAAATCAAATTAGTTAAGCTCAGGAGAGCAGTCTGACCCTGACTTACTGTGTGGATAGTTAGAGTATTGGGGATATATAACAACTTATTTGTTATCAGTTCTGTCCTAAGCCAGCTAATTTAAAATAGCATGAATGTTTTAAGGTGATAAAAAGAAATTTATAAATCCCATCATTTCACTTATAAATACTATTAAGATGTTCTAAAGAGGCATGCCAGTGATAAGGAACAGCTGAGGCTGTTCTGCTTCTGCCCTCAGGGTATCCAAGCACCCTTGCGCACAAGGGACCTGGCGTTCCTTCCTTCGAATCGGTCTGGTCCACCCAAGTATCCTAGGGGGTCGGAGACTGTATTTCCGTCCTCTTTATCGGAAGAGATCTCTACCAAAAGTCACTTTGTCGAGAGGAAATGACCCCTATTGTTCCCGAAAGATTTGGAACCCCTCACCTATCTCCAAAAGTTCCTCTTACATGTGGTAACCGGTCGGCTTCATTTGCATGAAGAGGAATTCCAAGTGCTTGCTGGACATGAGAGGAAGTTTAACCTGTAGTTTTACCACCAGGCTACCTGTCTGCCTCAGGGGTGGCAGCTGTGGGGGTCAGAAGGCTTATGTGGGCTGAGACAGGCAGGCCCAGGACAAAGAAGAAAAGAGCACTACCCCTGCCTCTCCCAGGATGAGATGTTCTGGGTTTGGACACAGCTGACCTTACTCTTGTTCTAGACTGTCTCCCCCAGTCTTGTGGCTTCTGGGCCTCACAGGGAACCAGTTAATGTAGGGCCGAAAGCAGCAGCACTGAGGAGGGGGCATATGAGTCTGTGCCATCAAAATGATGGAAATCACTGAACCCTTCAGAAATATGGAAGACCATCTCACACAAACAGAAGAGTGTGCACAGATGTTGATGTAAACCTAAGCTCGAGTTCTTGGGAAACAGGGAGTGAGCCCATGTAAACACTTTGCATTTTGCAATATGCATTTTGCCTAGATATTGGCAAAGTTACACTCCTTACCTCCAGTCTCTGACCCCAAGGTCATTCATTAATGAGAAGGCATGGTGAAGTCCCTTTTCATGAGAAAGAGAAAGGATAAGAGATAGGGAAATCACTCTTGAAAAGAATGATCTAGAAGCTGATTCTATATGAATACATAGTTAAATCTTTGACTCTGGCATCACTAATGTAAAAATAATTCATGTCTACTTTTATGTGCTATATATTCATATAAACACAAACTCAGGTTAATTATCATCTGTTGCTGTCCAGACATGCTACAAAATGAAGTAAGTAATTGAATTCTCCATAAAGCTCCTGGAACCCAGGAGGCAGCCCGCTATAACTTACAGGATTAGAGAATACTATGAACTAGACATAGAAAAGGGAGTATTTGGTGTGTGTGTGTGTGTGTGTGTGTGTGTGTGTGTGTGTGTGTGTTGCCAGCAACAAAACAAGGGGAACTTGTGGATGCCTTTGCATTGTTTTGAAAGAGAAATTATTCACATATATCTAGAACTAAGACATGATAACACTGAAATTAACTCCATAATACTTATTCTTAATCGTGGATTATAAAATACATTTCTTGTGAAAAGTTAAAATTTCATTTAAAAAAAATTAAGAAGCTACTCAAACTTTTCTTCCCAGAATAGAAGTATGACCAGACAATTCCCATTCCTCTGCAGCTCTGGGGACTCAGCATCCTGGGCAAATAGGCTCCTCTTCCAGAAGCTTCTACATGGGAGGTCAAAGTGGGAATTAGTGTGCAAGTTAAGTAGCATGTGAACCGCAGCAGAAGCAGTGGAGCATGGGAGGTGGTCCACCCTTGGTTACTACAGGCCTCAGGAGACTCCTCTGCACACAGTGTTTCTCCTTTGAGCCTGGCTGAGTTCCGTTTTACACCTAGGAGTTCTCTTTCCAACAGGGCTCATAGTCAGTTCATTGGGGAGGAGTATGGCTCTAAGCCATGCCCATTCACCCAGACACTCACTGAAAGAGCTCATGTGTCAGTTTGACCAAATAGGTCTCAGCCCCCCAATCACTTGGCCAGCTCTTTTAAAACAATGATAAGCATCAAGTTGTGCCATACCTATACAATTCTAAGATGTTCCCAACATTGTCTGTCATGACTCCATTTACCCCACTTGTATAATCCCCAAGATTGTCAATGGAATAGATTTCCTTACCCCACCCCCATGACCAGATTATGCTATGTGCCACAGTGAACCTTAAGATAGAACAATTGTTCAGGTGGACCTGATTTAAGATCATGAGCTACTTTCAGTGTTCTCCTAGTTATCACAGAATTCAGGCAGGTGGAGCTGAAGAATTAGATGCATCTGGCTGGTGGGAAGATGGGAGAGACCCTGTGTCAATGAATCAGGCAGCGCAGAGAGGCTGAGAACAGTCCCTGGCTGACAGCCTGAAAGAAATGGGACCTCACTCTTGCAACTGTATGGCATGGAATTCTTCAAGTATCCGAAATGAACTTGATAGCTGGTCCTTCACTTAGAGACCCCAGGAAAAAACACCACTTAACTGATCCATTGACTATAGTTTTAAGACACTAAGAAGAGCACTGTCATGCTTAGATAATAGAGAATATGAGCTCTAAAGTTTATGGTATAATAGAAATATAATGTAATATCATATCTTCTCTCTCTCTCTCTCTCTCTCTCTCTCTCTCTCTCTCTCTCTCTCTCTCTCTCCCTCCCTCCCTCCCTCCCTCCCTCTAGACTTCAGAGAGCCATTAAGTGAAATGTGTCTTCCCAGGACCCACCTTAGGATAACTATCTTAGTAGCATGCCAGGAATTATCAAAGACATCCTAAATCCATGTCATCTCACTCTGTGATATATGGGTAGTTTATATATTTTTTTCTAAGATACATAATATAGCCTGTGTTCCTTGTATGTGACCCAAATCTATGTAAAAACAAACGAAAATGCCTATTATGGTGGCATATGAGGAATAATGGGGAAGAAAGAGAAGGGAAATAGAAGGAAGGGGAAGAGAAGAACTATATGAGGATGCAAGGGAAAGGGGGGGCAATAGAAAGAGTATGTGATATTTCAGTTCTTTATTGGTACATTCAAGAAACATCCTAAAACAATGGCTTAGTGGATAGCTATTTTATTTTCCTCTAATACTGTGGATGAATTGGCTCAGTCTTTCCTTCCTATTTATGTGATCTTGGGATATAGGCATCCAAGGGACTGGGCTGGGCTAAAAGTCTAAGATGACAAAGGCATAGGACTAACAAGAGTGCCGACTGCTGTCAGAAGGCTTAGCTAGAGTTGCTGGCCACAGTCTATGCTTCTCTGTGTGGCATCCAGTGCACCTCGCTCTCTTCTCAGCGTGACAGCTAGGTGTTGGGAAGCAGAGGCGGTCCATCATCCTTAGGTGTGGGTCCAAAAGTACAAGAACGTCACTTTCCCTTCATCATGATGGTCAGAGCCCACCCTAAGGATCACTGTGGTTCAGGAGGAAAAAAACAGTTCTGGCTCTTGGCATAAAAGGGAGGTACATGTACAGCTCGGAGAATTATTAGTATCACCATTGAAATCTCAGCATCACCGGAAGTTCTCTATCTGATGCTACCACACCCTCTTCTGCTTCTTGACGCAGCAACTATGATGGTCTAAAGCCAGATCAAGCCAAGCCCCCTTCTACCTGAGGTGTCACAATACTCTATGCTCTTCCTCAACACAATCGCTCACTGCATTCTAGACCTGGGTCTCCTGGATGCTCCTCAGTCTTCCCAGGCAAACTCCTACCTCAAGGATTTGCCTTTGCTTTTGTTTATTTGTTTGTTTGTTCATTTTTTCCCCTGAAGTATTCTGCAGACAATCACCAAGCTCCTTCCCTCAAATCAAACACCAGGAAAGCTGCTTTGACTAGCTTAAAATAAACAAGTTGCCCCCATTATCCTGTTGCTGGGCACTAAATAGAGTCCTTCAAAGTCTGCATGCTGAATGGAGTTCGATCCCCTTAAGTGAGTGTTCTTTGGAGTAAGGAAACGATTAGGATTAAACAACCCTAAGGGTAAAGCCCTAACCTGATGGCATCAATGCCTGTGTAAGAAGAAACAGTGGAACATCACGGTCTCCCTCGTTCCTGTTCCCTCTTTCTCTCCATCTCCCCACACCATATGTAAGGATACAGCAAGAAGTCATCGACAAACCAGGAAGAAAGCTCTCTCTAGGAAGCAAATGGAGCAGTACCCTGGACCTTGTACTTTCAGACTCTAAGACAGTGAGAGAATGAATTTCCATTGCTGCAGCTGCCTTCTACCTGCGTTGTTTATGGCAGCCCCAACAGCACCCTCTACCTACCTCTCATACTGAACTTCCTCCACACCTGGATCACTACCTGAATGATTCTGATTTATCTATTATTTGTGTTTTGTTAGTCTCTCCTCATCTGTGTGTGTGTGTGTGTGTGTGTGTGTGTGTGTGTGTGTGTGTATGCTCCATGAGGAGAGACTTTGTTTTACTCACTTCTATTTCTACAATATCTAAAAGACACCATCAATACATACTTGATGGGGGAGCTGAATGAATGAGAAAAATTGGGGATACATTTTCCGCATTCACTAGTAAAGAGAGAACACTGTTCCTTCCCCTGCTGGATGCTTAGCATGTCTCCCCGTTCCTAGTAAAATCAGCAAATGTTTTAAAGAGGTGGAGGGAGCGAAATATCACAGGAATTACAACATAAACCCTATAAGCCAACAGTGGAGTAAGAAAATGTGCAGGGCTGGCGTTGGGTTTTGAAAGCACACAGATGGGACCTAGACTAGGATGGGTGGGGGGGTTTATGTTTCTGTTTTTGTTTTTTGTTTTTTGTTTTTTTACTTACTTATATTTGATGCATTACATGCAAGTGCAGCTTGCCCCAAGGAACCTGTGAGTGCAGCTGAGACTGGGAGTCCAAACCAATGGGGAAAAGTGGATCAGCTCTCATTACAGATCCATGGTGTGTGTTTTTGAGTCTGTAGCAACACTGAAGGCCTATCTCAGAGCATCTCCTAAGCGCTCTGGGCTTTGTTTCCATAGCAGCTTTGCAGAAGGTACCCACAGGGCATTACATCATTAGTCTGAGCCATATTTTCACGGCAGATCAGTAACCCTTTATGTGATCATTATAGCTTCTTTAACATCAACAGATAAATCCATAACGATGGTGGTAGATAGAAATGAACATCAAAGTATCTGGGCTCCCTGTTACTCGTGATGGGTTCACCTCACACTTCTCATATGCAGAGTACTCACTCTCTTGTCTAATAGTGGGCGGGGGAGGCGACAACCACTACAACTGTCACCACCACAGTTCCAGTTTATTGACCAGGAAACCAAGATTGAACAATCTGTGAACACTTCGAGCCCAGAATGGCTTAAAAGAAAATTTGTGATGAATTATGGCAAGGAATCCAAAGTAATGGTCTACTTTTTCATGGCAGTTACACCTTCTTGACAACAACTAAACAAAAACTCACTGGAGAGAGAGAGTGCACAATGGAGCCTATGGGGACAGCTCAGTCAGTGAAGTTCTTGCCGTGCACACACGAGGACCAGAGTTTAGATCCCAAGCATGCAGGTAAATGCCAGGTGGACACATCAGCCTGCCTACAGTGCCAGCTTTTAGAATGTAGAGGCAGCATCCTCAGAGCAAGTGGGATGCCATGCCTCAAGATATAAAGTAAAGGACTATCAAAGAATATACATGATCTCAACCTGTGGCCTCTACATAGACAGTTACACACATGTGTTCATAGCTACAAATATGCAGACACACTTGAATACACATGCAACGATGTCAGAATTGGGGGATATATTTCCATCATCTAAATCACAATGTCCCGAGTGGAATCTGAGCTGTAGGAAATAGATCCTCAGTGACAGCTATGAGAGAAACTTGGTATTTGTCACCAGGGGCTACTATAACAGATCACCATGGACTTTAAGGTAAAACAATCAAAATTTGTTCTCCCATAAATTGGGAGAGTAGAAGTCCAGAGTCAAGGCATTAACAAAGTTAGTTCATTCTGAAAACTGTTGGGAGAGTTTGTCTACAATCCTTGGTATTCCTTGGCTTAAGGATGTAACTCTCCGGTGTCCCTCTCTGCCTTCACATGGCCTCTTCTCTGTCTTGCCTCTGTCTCTGTCTCTTTCTATCTCTCTGTCTTTCTGTTTCTGTCTCTCTGTGTGTGTGTGTGAGTGTGTGTGTGTGTGTGTGTGTGTGTGTGTGTGTGTTCTCTCTTTCTGTCACTTACAATGGCCCCTCACTCAAATTAAGAATCCACTCATATCTAGGATGGTCTCATCTGGAGATCCTCACCTTCATTCCACCTTCAAAGAGCCTTATTCCAAATATTATTATATTGTGAGGTTCTAGGATTTAGAGATGGGACACATTTTTCTGGAGGACTGTATTCATTCCCTACATGTTGTCAGACATGTTTTGGTCTAATACATACAAATGCTGATCACTGTTCTTGTAGTGCAGATAGGAGGGGTGGCTTGAAGCCCTTTTGAAACCTGCAGTGTGCCTTCTTTGCTCAACAACATACTTTCATTCTTTCCTCAGTGTTCTTCCCAATTTATCTATCCAAACTACAGCGACAACCTAGTGAGTGCCATAGATCACAGCCATCCTCTGCAAACCTACTTATTCCTCAGACATATGAATTTCCACATATTCACATTTCATTACAGAGGGTGCTGCTGCAAACATGGGATTTAGATCTGAATCCTAGCACATCACATATGGCTCTGTCGTATGACCTTGTGAGAAGTATCTACCCTTTCTGGGGCTTAATCTGCTTGCCTGTGCAGTTAAGGCTGGCCACAGTGAGAATACCCTTATATGGAAATCTCCCAGTGTGGGGGGGGGCGGGGGGGTCTTGCTCCTGGTCTACAGAAAGAGCAAAGTCAATGCCAGCAGTACTATTGTTCTTCCAGGGAATACATTATTTCTGTGCTGCATAATCTATGCATGACACAACAACAAGCTTTGTAGGAATTTTTCTAAAGACAGAAAAAACAATATTACTCTTAGAGAAGCCACAAGTAGATTTTCCCATTTTGAAATTCTAGCAGAAGAAAATTTAGAAATGTCCTTGAATAAGAATACATGGATCACAGCTCTTTCTGTGTGTAGGAGAACATGCTCTTTCTGTGTGTAGGAGAACATGCTCTTTCTGTGTGTAGGAGAACATGCTCTTTCTGTGTGTAGGAGAACATGCTCTTTCTGTGTGTGGGAGAACATGCTCTTTCTGTGTGTGGGAGAACCTGCTCTTTCTGTGTGTAGGAGAACATGCTCTTTCTGTGTGTAGGAGAACATGCTCTTTCTGTGTGTAGGAGAACATGCTCTTTCTGTGTGTAGGAGAACATGCTCTTTCTGTGTGTGGGAGAACATGCTCTTTCTGTGTGTAGGAGAACATGCTCTTTCTGTGTGTGGGAGAACATGCTCTTTCTGTGTGTAGGAGAACATGCTCTTTCTGTGTGTAGGAGAACATGCTCTTTCTGTGTGTAGGAGAACATGCACATTTACTGTACAGATGAAGGAGATTCCGCCTATTTAATACATCTTTCTAAAAGAGAATACCTGCCTATGACAACCTTCTTTCCTCTTACAGCCCAGCAGCTCCCTGGCTATTCTTTTAAAAATTCTTATTTCCCTTATGACGACCGAATCATCTTATTCTTTATCAGTCTTGTCTTGTTTTGAATTATAGCATTGTGGTTTGGCTGAAAAAATCCTACAGATCTAACTTGGCCATAAAGAAAAATAAAACCCTCATATCCTGTCAAATTCAAAATAACCTTTTTTGTAAAAAGACCGTGTCAAACTAATGACCAGTGTTACTACAAGGCTCTCATGATATCCCGAGGAAACCCCAAAAGAATTGGTAGTCTTCTTAACTATTATTGGTCGGAACAAATCTACTATTTATATAAAGGAAAGGACGATTAAAGTGTCCTTCCTGTTTAAACGTATAACAAATATTTTATTTCGAGTATTTAACAGTACCTGAATCATAAATCATGTTGAGAAGCCAATTATTACATTCCTGATTTCACTAGATAGCAAAATGCCACTATTTTCTAGAGCCATTTTAGCTCTGTGTGTGTGTGTGTGTGTGTGTGTGTGTGTGTGTGTGTGTGTGTGTGTGTGTACATGTTTGTGCAGGCACATGTGTACAAGTACAGACACATGAAGGTCAGAGGTCTACCTTGGGTGTCATTTCTCAGGCACTATCACATTAGGGGTGTGTCTGAAACAAGCCAAGTAGGCTAGGTTGGCTAGCCAGTGAGTCCCAGAGATCTGCCTTTCCACCCTGAAGCATCCCTAGAGAGCAAAGTCCAGCTACCACGCCCAGATTTTCTATCTGGCTTCTGGAGATTGAACTGTGGTCCTCCTCACAATTGTCTGAGAAGCAGTTTATCAACTGAACTATCTCCCCATCTCTCTCTCCCTCTCTCTCTCTCTCTCTCTCTCTCTCTCTCTCTCTCTCTCTCTTTCACACACACACACACACACACACACACACATATATGTTTTTGTTGTTTTTAGGGGTGCTCTCTGACTCAAAATAAACCAGACCACTCAGTGTCTGCTCTTTTCATTTATACTCTTGCTTGGTTCCTAAATTCATGAGAGCTGGTTATAAGTTAAGACACTTAGCAGTCTCGCTGGAAACCCCCTAACAGTGTTGGCTAACTGGTCCAGTTTGGGTTACTAATGCCTCCTCGCCAGCTAGGCACACCCTTGTCGAGTTGCCTTTGCCATCTGACTCATAGATCAGGCTTCAAGTTTACCCAGCTAGTTAACTGTCTGGTTGGTCCCCAAGAACCACAGGCTGAACTTCATTAAGTTGTGACACCTTGGTATTTCCTAAATGATGGCATTTTGATATTGTGCTGTTTAAAAGAAGAAGAAGAAGAAAAAAAAAAGCAGACAGTGTACTCAGAATTTCCCCCTCACTGAAATGTTTAATTTTTCATTAAGCATTTTAAATAAAAGTTCATCTGGCCCAACATACTTAGAACAAAGTTGGAAATGTACCTAAGAACTTATTTAAATGGCATAGCCAACACCAAGTGTTCATTTAAGTCTTTCTTCCTACATTTGGCCAATAAATCCTATAGATCTGCCCTAACTACAGGCACCTTTTTATTAGTATTTGTGCTGGCTAGTTTTTTTAAAGGCTAGGACTCTCTGAACTTCTCTAATAAATTTGCACTTTGCCTGTTGGTTATATTGATGTCCTGAATCATTTTTAGAGCTCGTCTGGAGTCTTCTGGGCCAGGTAGGTTTTCCACAGACAAAGGTTTTGCTGCTCAAACACACTGAGCCACTATAAAAAGATATGTAAATCACACACACAAACTCACACGTGGGGGGTGAGACAGAGGAACATATACAGAGCACAGTGTGCATATATTATTTTATATATGTATTCCTGAAGTTCTGTGTATACTGTATTGTTCATGGATCTTTAGAATGCTCTAAGAAGATCTAGAGAATACAAATTATTTCCTAAACTCATTTATCTAGCTAATTCTGTTTGTACAAAACATCCTTGTACCCAACGTACATAATTTGAAAAGGGTTAATACTGGTTTCAGGGCAGAGTTTGTGACAAATGCTGGATACTTGAGCATAGTCCCAATGACTAAGACACCTCAAATGATTACCAGACTTTCATGAGACCTTGACCGCATCTCAGAACTGCTATAAATCACTGATTTTTTTATCTATTAAGCAAATATTTTTTAATATCTTGAATAGTCTTTGTTTTGCCCCTAGAGATTTGCAATATTATATTCATTTATTTCACCAAATAACCAAAGTGGAAGTGAGAAAAAAAAATTTCTATTCTATAAAACAGAATTCCAGAGATTCGAGACCAACCTAACTGCCAAAATTCAGTTATGGCTCTGTGGTAGAAGAGTTAAGATTTTCCTCAAAACTTCTTTGTGTTTCCTTAAGTAGCACTCAAGTCTGTAAGTGTTAAAACTGACTTCCGCATACTTCATCCACCAAGGTCTTTTGTAGATCGTCCCTGGAGCTCTTGCAATGTCACTTCTGAGGAAGCTAAAAGCCACTTAGTGGCTTTGCAGCTCAGTACCTTAGCACTGTAAGATGAAGGTCTGAAGTTAGGATCGCCAGGGCCACCAATTATCCACATCGCAGTGTTTTCCTTTGACACAGTAGAGAAAGGTAAAGACAGAGGTCATGAGCCAAAACCATCTTCCCTCTTGTAAGTCTTCCTCTTCTAGAGTTTAATTCTGGCATCCCATCTCTGGACTCAGCTTCCATGACCTTGCTACAACAACCCCACCATGTTCTTCTGTTTGTTCAGAAAGAAGCGGGAACTGTTTCTACAAGCTAAAAATCAGGCCGCCACCACCCCTGGCAGTGTAGGACACCTCTTTTGAAATCCATGAAATAAATATATATATATATATTTGTTTCTCAACCTAAAAAGAATGGAGTTGTGGGTTTGTTTTGTTTTTGTTGTGGGTTTGTTTTGTTTTTGTTGTTGGTTTGTTTGTTCATTTGTTTGGGGGATTTTTGTTTTGGTTCGTTTTGTTTTTTTAGCATTTGATTTGTTTGGCATGTGGTTGTGAATGAGAACAGAGAGTTGTCTGGAAATGTCCAGTTAAGTAATGAAGTTGTAACACATTGAAAATGAAAATTAATTACCATCAAGCAATACACTTAGCAGTGTGTTCTCACCATGGAGGCAGATGTGACGATGTGAACTTTGGCTTTTCTTCCTGGTGATAATCTGCTCAAGAATCCAAAGTTGTATATTTTGATGACTCCAGAGAGCTACCTGGATGTTCCTCAAGAGAAACAGACAACACTTGGAGGTAAATGGAAGACCACCTGGTGAAATTATGGCTTATTTTCCTGAAAGGGTTTGATGGAAGTGAAAGCTGTTTAGTGAGATGTGGGGCCAGATCCAATCAATCAATCAATCAATCAATATCTCTCCCACCCTCCCTTCTTCCCTCTCTCCCTCCCTCCCTCCCTCCCCCTCTCCCTCTTTTCCCTCCTTCGTTTCTTCCCTTTATCCCTTTCTTTCAGCCTCTCACTCCCAATTAGCATAAAATTAAAAATTTTATTTGCAATTTACTACCCTACTGGATCAATGAGTAGAATTCATTTACAATTTTTCTTTGTATCCTGACTTGGCCAAGCATAGCAGTTTTCCTACCTGGTGCCTCTGCCTGGATAGATCCCTGTGATGGTTTGTATATTCTTGGACCAGGGAATGGTACCATTTGGAGGTGTGGCCTTGTTGGAATAAGTGTGTCACTGTGGGTATGGGCTTAAGACCCTCACCGTAGTTGCCTGGAAGTCAGTCTTCCACTAGCAGCCTTTGATTGAAGATATATAACTCTCAGCTCCTCCTGCACCGCACCTTCCTGGATACTGCCATGCTCCCACCTTGATGGTAATAGACTGAACCTCTGAATCTGTAAGCGAGCTCCAATTAAATGTTATTTTTTTATAAGACTTGCCTTGGTCACGGTGTCTGTTCACAGCAGTAAAACCCTAAGACAGTCCCCCTCTCTCCATCCTTATCCCCTCCACAGACAAGCTCTAGAAACTATCTATTATCTATTATGAGAGGGCATTCAGCAGTCATTCTCTGTCTTGGGCTCTGTTGGCTTTCCTTGAGGTGCAATCTCAGCAGAAAGCATATCTGTGTCTTACTCTTGGCCCCAGACTCTTTGGCCCATGAAAACCTGGATCTGTTTCATCAGCGAATACCCACTCAACAACTGGTACAATGTCCACACTGTATAGAAAGTAAAAAAAAAATTGAAAGAATGAAATAAACTAGAAGAAAGAGAAAACCTATACTTCTTTGGTCCTTCTCTAGGCTGAGAAAAGCAAGATCAGGTTAGCTCTCCAGACTCACATGATGCATTTTGGCAGAAATTGGGAAGTTTGTGGAGATGGGGCTTGGGGTAGGAGTTCACGTACCCTTGCCAAAAATGCTTTGACAGTGTTGTATGTGACAGAAAAGAGCAGACCACCAGGTAACTCTACATAGTGTTGTCTATGACATTTTCAATTTGTGAAGAGGGAACATATTATCTATGTCTCTACCCTTACGAGAGATTCTGTACTGCCTGTTATCCACATATTTTCTATCATATATATATATATATCTATATATATATAGATATATATATAGATATATATATATGATAAGTAACACATACAAGAACTATAATACATATAAGATAAATGAATATGTAACACATTTCCAGAAGGTTCTACACCTAGATAAAATGGATCCATTGTGACTAGAAGTTCAAAGCGGGCAGGTGAGTCTTAGAATACCCTGTCTGTATCTCATAAAGGTCTGTAGAGTCAGAAATGAAAACAGAAAAGTGCAAAGACACAAGGATGAATGAGCCAAGAGGGGTCAGAGGACCACTTCACCCTGATGAGGCTAAGGGTGGGGATGCAAATAAAGCACTCATGCCTGAAACAGACAGACTAGCAGATGCAGCTACTCAAGTAGGAGTGTTTCTTTCTCCCTCTGCTCTTGCTGAGGTTTGATGCTATGGTCTTAGCAAATCCACCTTTAACCACTGTACCTTGGCTGAAAAGGCCTGTCTCAGTAACCGTGCTGGAATTCAGCCTTCTAAAGAAGTCTGCCCTTTCTAGTGTACACTCTGTTTACAGGATTCCAGTCAGCTCTCAAAAGACAGAAGTGCTTTTAATCTCAGAACGTGGGCTCATACTGGTGGGGAAAGATATTTCACAGCATGCTCTGAAGAGAGGCAGCGAGTATCCACAACCATGCATGGTAGCCTGGCCACTTTGTGTGACTCTCATTTCTGAACCAACCCTTCTCAGAGAATCAAGTCCTGTGTCCTTGCACATGAGGCCATTTGCAGCCTGCCACCTTTGTCTCCAGCTTACTAGTTCTGTGCTGTGAGCTGTGTTTAAGCTGTTCTGTCCATTAAATATTTGATTTCAACTCACTAGGAAATCATTGGTTATTCTAAAAAATGTAAAGGTTCTAAGACTTAAGTAAAATACGTTACTTATTTATTTACTCCTGCAAGTAACTGGTGGGGTAAAAGATGAAGAAATGAAGAGTTGAGAACTAGAAAACATCTTAATATCCTCAAAGACTTGCTGATCCCACAGGCGCCCAGAAAATCCAACATGACTTTGTTCTACTTAAGAAAATGACATGAGTGTCCCCTCTGCTCCAGGGACATGCATATCCTTAAGACCCAGGGGGCTCTTTCTGGGATCTCCCACCACATCTCCACCAAGAGAACAAATATCACGGAGATTCAATGTCTTTGTTGTCAGCAATGGGTCTGACAAGGGGCTTTCTAAACATTTCAATATCTCTGTTAGCACAAAAGAACGTCTTGATACCTCGATAAATACTCTTCCTCCTTCAAGAATTTGAAATTTTCTAACAGACCAAAAAGCTTGGAATTACTTTTATCATCTGTAACTATTCTGACATTTCAAATAGACCCCAATGCTTAATTTAATTTGTATTGGGGATTTCTACACGGACTGGTCATATTTTCTCTGTAAAGTGGTTTTGGAAAATCATGACTACTGGAATTTAATTACATGGACATATTTTTCCAATAAGAACTTGTTCAATTTTGGACACAGAAATGCCTCAGGTCGGAAAAAGAGGCTCTATGAAAATCTAAGGCACATAAACCAGTTAGGGACGCTCTATGTGAGGCTCAATTGTGGACAGACACACTACAAAATGCCAGGAGGTGCAGTCAGTTCTGACGCATAACTCTAGAGCTAGAATAAACTTCTGATATTCTGTTTCACAGAGAGGTTGAAAGTCTTACTCAGAAAGATGCTCACTGGCAGAGGCAGGACCAAGTTCCAAATACTGACTCTAAATTAAAGCATTGTGCTTGCTTCATAAACTGTCTCATCGAGTCTGTGCATTTGTTCAACACAGAAGGATTACTTTCCAGCCAGGCGTAGGGACTTGACTGAGAAATAATGCAAACATTTACCCTATAGAGTTTACATGCAAGTAAACGAGATAGGTTGGCATCGCTGTCGTCATCATCGCTGATTCGAACAGCCATCTGTGTGCAGAAGCACCAGAGAACTCAGAGCTGCTCAGTCCAAGAAACTGGAAACCTTAAAACAAGAAAGACCATTGATGTTGCCCCAGTGTGGGACTGAAGCCTGAGGAATGCCCTGAAAGTCCTCAGGGTGAGTCTTCGCTGAAAGACTGGTAGAACTCAGTTTGCGGCCCGGGGGGCAGCATTAATAGCTCTCTCTTCTCTGCAGAGTAGAGCTTGCACACACTGATTGGTTTCCTCTTCTTCCACTTGGATTCCACCCATCATCCCCCATTAAATCGTGCTACGTACTTTCAGGTTAAACTTTTTTCATCAGTCACTCTCACATGTCAGTCATCTCTGGAAACACACACACACACACACACACACACACACACACACACGGGGGCAAAGAAGGAGCTTCTCTAATCTTCTAGGCAGCCATGATAACCCCCTTTAGAGACAGTGGTTACCCACCTCCACGTTTTTGACAGAAATGACGTTTGGGTTCAGAGAGTTAGAGGATAAAAATGAGAAAGCCATCGGAAGCATTCTGGGAGGTACAAGCAGCAGCTTGCGGGCATTTGGAGGTAATTTCAGTGTTGTTCGTTGGTGGACCTCCTACGTTGTCTTTAGAGAAGGAAGCTGTTTATAGTGACTTCCTGTTTGACCACCATCTTGTTTGGTCAGCTTCTTATTCTGCTTCTGTTTCACTTCTTTTTGCTTTTTGTTTGTTTTAACTTTTTCTTCCCTCGCTGGGGATTGAACCAAGGGCCTCACAAACCCCAGACAAGTGTTCTACCACTGAACTATATCCCCAGCCCTCTATTTTTTTCTTAACATTGAAACAGGGTCTCACTCTGAACTCAGTCTTTTGCCCAGACATTTATTGAGCCTGCAATCCTCCTGCCTCAGTCTCCCACCAGATCTAGCACATGTAATGCTTCTTGTACCATAGGAAAGGTCTTTTTCTACTATTTAGAATGAGAATCATGTTCCTACACATTTTCTCTTCTACATATTGCATGAAATAGCTTAGGCTTTATTACTATCCCTGCTTAAAGGCTTGACTTCTCCCCAAATTAACTGAGGATAGATCTTACAGTCATAGAGAATAATAGACTAAATCATAGGGCTCAGGAATTTAAGTAGTTCATCAGCCAATGAGCCTTCAATCTGCCCCATCCATTATATGTACAATACCGTGAATTCAGCTCTCCATACTTTACACTGAATATACGTAGAACTGACATAGCATGCTCAGAGGGCACCATCACTCATAGCCGGATGATTTGATGCTGTGGTAGTTTGAAAGAAAATGCCCTGCAAAGGCCCATAGGGGATGGCACAATTAGGAGGTATGGCCTTGTTGGAGTAGGTGTGACCTTTTTGGAGGAAGTCTGTCACTGGGAGTGGGCTTTGGGATTTCAGAAGATCAAGCCAAGATCAGTGTCACTCTCTCTTCCTGCTGCCTGCGGATCCAGATGTAAACTCTCGGTTACCCTTATAGCATCATATCTGCCCATGTGCCACCATGCTTCCTGCCATGATGACAGTGGACGAAACCTCAGATTGTAAGCCAGGCTCCAGTTAAATTCTTTTCTTTATATGATTTGCTGTAGTAATGATGTCTCTTGGCAGCAATCAAATTCCTAAGACAGATGCCATGGAAGACTTGAGCTCATCTGTATCTACTGGCCTTTTTAAAATCTATCCCACCAAAATATCCCTGAGCCCTGATGCTCCTCTTCATTCAGCTGTTTTTAAATCATGTTTTGAGGCACAAATAATAATGTGTTCTCAAAGTTTCTGCTGAGCCACCCTCTGACTTTCTAGTGTTGGTTCTCACACACTAGGATAGAACATTTTGTATATAACATTAACATAAAGCCTCCTTGCCCGTCTGAATTAGTAAATAACTTGACCCCTCCAGTAATCTAGGATTTAACTGCTAATGCTTGCCTAAAGCTTGGTTGCTCTCCAGCCAGTTGGTTCAGCAGGGATGGTACTAATGAAGCCAGGGCTACAGACTCAGCTCCCCTGGGGACTAATTAGCTTCACACACAAGAAAAATTCTTCCAAATTTCCCTCATAACCTGAGCCTCCTATTTTAGAAGGGCACTCACTGGAGGGAAAGAAGGGTGGTCTATGTCATCCTCTGTAAATTCTATATAATCCCTCTTCTTCCCAAGAAAGATTATTGCAAGAGGTTTACATCCCTTTGCCAGCTCAGTTATTTAACTCTGTGGATTCCTCCTTCCTCCTGTCACCTCTGAAATAGCTCCTACTAAAAACAACAGCAATCTGCTAACTTCCCCGAGTGAGGACCATTCAAGGCCAATCTATTTCTCCAAGGATGGAACAAGAACAAACTTTTGGGACGATAAATGAGCCCTAGTCAATGCTATACCTCCAGATCCTACCTCTTCACCCCTGCCAGGACAGTTGAAAGCTTTCAGATGGGGTGCTTTGGGGGAAATGCATGTCAGCTGGTGGAAGTCATGACTGTCACTCTCAAGGTATTATTGGGGACAAGTAGAACTCAATGACTGGTTGTTGAGCATGGATATAAAGATTCAATTCTCTTATCTTAAATCAAGAAAATTCTAATATCTCTGAAGCACCCAAAAATAAAAGCTTTGTTGTAATGCCCTGATATGACATCATCCACTGAGGACGCTTGTCACAGAGTAGCAGAGTGACCAAACTAGACTCTTTCTACCATAAAAGGTTAGTAGATATTAAAGATATTTAGTATCTAGTAGATATTAAAGATACATTTTAGGGTGCATGGCTTTGTCCTTCCTTCCCACTGTGCCTCAACCAGCAGTGTATCAAAAGACTGACAGAACATCTAGTCTACTGACACCACATTGGATAAAGAATGCACTTTGTATCATAAAGGTGTGAGATTGGTCACATGATCACAGAATATTGGTATCATTTTTTATTTTATTATGCAGAAATGATATGATGCAGGGTGCCAGAAAGGACTTTCAAAGAAGCAATTGAATTTCAAACTTGTGTATGGTTCCCTGACAAGAATGCCCTTCCTTTAAAATTTAACATAAAGTCTAAGGTAGTGACTACCATATTTTGTTAGATTTCTAGTAAGTAGAGTGCACAAGTCCAGAATTAAGCATGTCTTGGTTACTTTCTTATTGCTGTGATAAGACACCATGACCAAGGCAACTTATAAAAAAAAAAAAACAACTTATTGGGATCTTACAGTTTTAGAGAATGAATGACATGACCATCATGTCAGGGAACACAGTAGAAGACAGGCGGGCATAGTGCTGGAGCAATATCTGAAAGCTTACATCCTTATCCAAAAGTAGAGGCAGAGAGAACCAGTTAGGAGTACCTTCCAAAACACTTTTGAAAACCTCAAAGCTCACCCCAGTGATACACTTTCTTCAACCGATTAGGAGGTCATACCTCCTAATCCTTCCCAAACAGTTCCACAGACTGTATAAGTAGTCAAACATATGAGCCTAGAGGGGGACATTTTTATTCAAACCACCACAAGGAGGTAGAAGTAGAAGCAGACCTTCCTCTCCTGTCACATTCATTATCATGCCCAGGAATATATTTTGGTCTTTATAATTCTAGTAGAGATTTAAAGGTTCTGGATCCCAGAATGAATACTTTCAACAAAAGTTTAAAGGGAATTCCATTAACTGTTAAGCTATTTGGACTCTACCCAATACTTTAGGCTTCTTTTGCCAACCAGAAGCAAAGTAAGCTACCTTCCATCTTGACAGAAGTAATCATGGCCATAAAGAGAAGGCTTTGTTAACATAGTAGAGATGAGGAAGAATATGTTTGGATTCTACATGATGCATTGAACTTTTGGTGCTCTCATGTCTAACATTGGTACTAAGTAGATAAATGTGGTAGCCATAAATAGCCTGAGAAGGGCATATTGACCAATATTTAGAATTATTGGGGTGGAGGGTCTGAATTGTACCATAAGTAAGTTTACCAAACAGAAGATATAGCTGAGGATGGGGTAAATCTAGAATGAGTAAATAAACCCAGCTTCAAGACCAGTAAGGATGAGGCTTATATTTCCTCTCATAACCAATTTTCTTATAAAAATCCCAAAGATCAACCAGACATGTGAAAGAGTTGTTCCCACAGATTATTACAATAAATAAAACACAGATCCAGGCACCATGTGGGATAGAATATAGTGATGTTTCCAAAGCGAGCCACCCAGAGCCTTCCTCCCTCTCACCTAAGTACTTGAAGTACGCATAGAGGAAGGTTTACAGCTTAGTGGTACTCTATAACTGTCCTGTGTTAGACAAAGTCACCATACAGAGTCATATTTTCTTTTCATTGGTAGAGAACATATATCTGAGTATTAATGACAGGAACTGAAGTAAGATGAGGCTTCTGTGGCTGTGTCACAGTCCAACTTCTCCCTCTGTCCACTTATGCTTTCTTTGTTACCCCATGAATATTGACATTGGAAACACTCCAAAAAATGCACTTTCTATGTGCCTGTCTGTCTCAGAGTCCATTTCTTGGTAACCATGAGGGACTTGAATACAGGAAGATGATATAACAGGGATGTTAAGGGTATGATTTTATGACTCCTTTGGAGATAGTGCATATGTTAGCTTCCATTCTTAAGCAAGACACTCCATTCTCTGCCCTTCTGGTTCAGTGACATGATAGCAATGTTGACGTCAAACAGGTATCATTAATGGATCAGTGACTTGTGACAAAGTCCTTACCATGACACTGGAATAATAAGTATGTTTAAGAAGTAGAAGTGCATATGATCTCATTTTCTACTGCAAACTTATCTGAAGCAAACCATGATACACGTATCTGAATGCAGCTATTTTATTGCAAAGGCAATCCTAGTTAACTATCTGTATAGAAGAAGGAAAAACAATAATGTTTGGTCAATGAGAAGTGACTGCTGTAGTCAATTAGGGCTGAAACCCAGTAGAGACCTTCAAAACTCTGAGTACAACTTGCTTTTCTCTACTGCAACACCAAAGAAATAAAATGGAGAGATATTTATCCCCAGCTGAATCCACCAGATTCCAAGCCCCAACTGTGGTATTGACTACTATATATATATATTTTAGTCTGATTTATCTACTGTTCAAAAACATTGCAATTTGCCAACCAGTGAAAGCATTCAGGTAGAAAGTGAGAGGCGCAAGGAGGTAGACACCACAGATGTGTTTGAGAACAGTGAGTGCTGAGGGATTAAGTCTGGGCAAGGATAATATTTTCTGTAGCATGTGTTTGTACAAAGCATAAAATGCCAATGATCATCTAAGCTTCCCCTGCTGTTGCTTCTCCCACTGTCTTATTGGGTGGGGTGGAGCACAATGAGTGTTTGATCTTCCCAGTGCCAAAATATCTTCATGCCTTAACAATTGGAGACTGTGAGAACAGACTTGTTTGGAGACAGAGTCTTTGAAGGTGTAATTGGAGATTCTAATAAGATCATCTGGGTGGATCCTAAACCCAGTGTCAAAGTCCTTATGAAAATGAACCGGTGGAATCGTTGAAACAGAAGAGGAGTTACAAAGTGACTAAAGAAATGGAGTTTAGAAACCACCGGTATCCTGGAACTAGCTGATGGTACCCTGGGAAGAAAAAGTGTCTCTGATGATGCTCCCATCTCTTTGGTATGTAGCTTCTAGTTCTGTCTGAGAATAGATTCCTATTGCTTGAAGATTCCAAGGTGCTAGTTCCCACAAAAACAAACAAACAAACAAACACCTAAGCAATTTTGGGGGATTTGTTTCTGCCACTTTCTCTGAGGATGCTAGCTGTCTTTACAGCAATTTAACTTCACTGGACTAACCTGAACACAGACTAATCCAGTGGAAAAACCAGGCTTAAAGGACATACCTATATGTAGTACTTCTTAGAATTGTCTTGAGGCCCAGGAGATCCTAGACCCAGGTCCCTTGGCTCTAGACTGCAATAATACTCCCCTGTGATATCGCATTCCCTGGCCATTTCAGAAAAGGGATAGAAACACAGTCTTTCCCATACCTTTTTCAGATAGCTTAAAAAATGGGTCATGTTAAGACTGACTGGTGAAGTGGATTACTTGATCAGAAGCACATCGTGGTGCTTTCTTAAGATTGACGCACAAGTTGACTATTTATTCCACCAACATTTATCAGCTCCCATTGTCTGCCAAGAATTTTCCTGGGTGCTAACTTCTCAGAAGCAGGAATCCTGACAGAAAAGCAATGCCTGTCTTATTTACTAAGGTCCATGTGTGTGGAGTATAAGAATAAAGGTCTGAGCTGGAGAGATGGCTCAGTGGTTAAGAGCACTAGCTGCTCTTCCAGAGGTTTGATTCCCAGCAACCACATGGTGGCTCACAACCATCTGTAATGGGATCTGATGCCCTCTTCTGGCACACAGGTGTATATGCAGATAGAGCACTCATACATTAAATAAATTAATCTTTGAAGAAGAAGGAAGAGGAGGAGGAGGAGGAGGAGGAGGAGGAGGAGGAGGAGGAGGAGAAGGAGAAGGAGAAGGAGGAGAAGAAGGAGATCTATTTTGACTATGTCTACAAAGTTCAAAGTTTCAGTTCACTGGCCCTTTCATTCACCCCACAATTCATTGCACTGGAAAATCACTGGATACTGGGTGCAGAATCTAGAACACTGCCAGTATGCTTAGATAACCTTCATATCTTAGAAGATCACATCTGTATGTTTAACACAGAAGGGAGAGAGAATCGCTCCCATCTATCCTTCCTAGGCCAGCTAGTTCATCCTCCTCCAAAGTGCCTTGCAGGCTTTTCTGGTCCAAGTGATCCATCCACCTATGTATAGTACTCTGGACAAAGCCTCCCTGGCTGCCCCAATGTTTCTGTTACTGCTCAATGCTTTGCTCAGTGTTACCTTCCTCATGTAGTAGGAGAGCACTTGGAAAGCCAAAGAAGGTTCCTAATAGCGTCCTAATGCAGTCAATGCAATAGATGATCAACAATTTGTTTGAAAACCTGAATACTGAGTGCGATTGATTAGACAGTTAAATGAATAAATTTTAACACTTCTATGCTCAGCACCTCTGACTAACTTCCCATTACCCTCAAAGGAAAAGGAAAGTGTCATCCCAGCGACCTCTGTGACACAGCATCTGCTGTCTTTCAATGTCACCTCCTGTCAGTCTTCCCTTGCTCATTCACTGCCCTTGCTACACACACTCCTTCCTGGAGACTAGCCAGGGCTGCCAGATTCCACGAATAAAATTACGGCACACCCGGATCGGATTTGAGTTTGCATAAACTGATGGCTTTAAACATTAAACAACATCCTAGACAATGTTTAGAAGAGACATATATGGGAAGCATTTGTTTTCGTATAGACTTCAACCTGAACCGACTGTCCAGTGCCTTAATCCCTCCACAGGGAACACCTACACTCTTGGTTCTCTCAGACATCACTATCTTGAAGAGGCAGGCCCTTAGTCCTACATCACCACCTCTAGGCCTGTCCCTCTGCATCCTGTTCCTATGTTCTTCGTAACACTCTGGAATCCCAACAGGGCATTTCTCGTGGACTTGTTATTCATCTTCTCCTACTCGCATGACAATTCCAGATGAGCAAGGATTCATAACATTGGCTAATGTGTTTATTTCCCTGAGACTAGGAAATGATAGTCTATCCTTTCAATAAATAAAATGGAATCGCTTATATTTTGCTTTATGTAAAAGTATCTAAAATGGTAATTCTTACAGAAAAAAAAATCAAGTAATTACAGGCAACCTTCTGTTTTTGTTATTAGTGCCAGTGTCCTTCAAAGGTGACACAGCAGTCCACTCTTATTCTTCACATTTTGGTTGTGAGACTGGCCTTTAGTAACTGAACCATTGATTCTAGCCCTCCACCCTTATGCTTGGCTTCACTTTGCACAGTCAGTTATCCATGGTGACTATGATGCAAAGGTATTATTTGTCTTGGTTCTTTTGAGAGGAAGGGACCCCTTTTGTGTAAATTTTGTTATGGTACACAACAGTGTATAGTATGTAACAATACATTGTCATGTTAGTTTTTGTTAGTTATTGATATCTCACTGGGCTTCATTTGCAAATTGAAGTTTATTAGAGGTTTGTATATGTAGGAATAAATGTAGTCTATGCAGAACTTGGCACCATCTGCAGTCCTAAACACCCAGCAGAGGTCATGATATATAAATAAAAGGGGTCTCCTATATTCTCTCTCAGCTCCCCACTCCCCAATTATGACAAAGCTTTTTGTTTTAATATTTATTTTATTTTTAATTTTGTGTGTGTGAATGTGTGTGTTTATGAGAGAGAGTACAAGCATGTGTGTGCACGCACGTGCCTGTGTGTATGCTTGCATGTGTGTGTGCATGTGTGAATGTGTGTGTATGTGTGTGTGTGTGTGTGTGAGAGAGAGAGAGAGAGAGAGAGAGAGAGAGAGAGAGAGAGAGAGAGAGAAAACACAAGCATGGGGACGTGGGATGTGCATGGTATTTCAGTTAGTAGACTGAAGATGCCAGAAGAGGGCATTGGATGGCTTGAAACTGGAGTCCTAGGTATTGTAAGCCACCTGACCTGGGTACTAAGAACAGAACCGGGTCATCCGCAGCAGCAACCAGGGAACCGGGTCATCCGGAGCAGCAACCAGGGCTCTTAACCATGGAATCACCTCCCCAGCTCAACAGAGCTTTTGTTCCATATGGAAACACCTGAAATAAAAAAGATCCTTTTCCGAAAACTCTGTCTTTTGGTCACTTACTTAGAAGTCAAAGAAAACAAACATCTGGGTTTTCATCTTTATCTGGCAGCAAAGTCCAGGAGCACAAGTTCACTGCGCTTGAATCAGAAGACTTGCTTGACCTTGAGTGTCCCTACAGTGTTGCAGGGTTAGTTTACCCGTAACTGACAGAATGGGGAAGGCACAAATGAACGCTGGTAACTGAGGGGTTGACCTGTGCTGTTCCATCCCACGCCCCCCTTCTCTGTTTGCCGAAGAATAGGGAGAAGAACTGTCCTCTTGCTTTGTTATAGTGATCATGTATAAGACAAATTGCAGCCACGTAACAATCTTCCAAAGGAGGCGCACTGCTTCTATTTCTGTTCCTGAAATAGCTGAGGGATGAGACAGTGTCTGTAAGCAACTCCTAGGCAGTGATGTGACTTGTGGGGTGCTGTCAGTAGGAGAGCTGATCTTGGTTCACTCGGCCAGCATCCAACCAGGAAACACTTGCCTTCCAAAACTTCATCCCCAGTCCTTGTTTGAACCAGAATAGTGATGATGGCCACTCTGGATAATGTAGGTTATTGTATGAAACTCTAGCTCTCCACTGTCCCAATGATGAGGAGTCTTTGACACCTCCCCCTCCTCCTCCCCATCGCCATCCTCCTCCTCCTCTTTCCCCTCCCCCTTCCCCTCCTCCTCCTTTCCTTCCTCCATCACCACCCCTACAAGAAGATAGCTCTTGTCAATATTCTCTGCTGACTAGCTGACCCCAAGTTCTGGGATGTGACTCTGGAAATATCAGTCAGCATTAATTTTCATCTTTTCTCTCACTCGTTCAGAAATGGTTGCTGAAACTCCCGGTTTCTGCCCGACCTAGGATCCTCTACCTGGCTCTCAAAACCCTGTGCCCTCTGCCTTCTCACATCTTACAGTATTTTCTGGTGTGGATTCACCTCCAGGCATCTTTCGAAGTGTTCTTTGCTGCCTTGATGTCTTGAAAACCTGGTTCATTTTCCAGTTTGACTTCGCCTGGGCTGGATTTTATTTCTCTCTGCCTTTAAGCTCCATATTTAACATTTGTATGTCCTCACAGCATTAATTTTCTTTCCTCACATTGTGGACATCATCATTATTTTTTTTTAGTTGCCATACAAATTAGTTTTATTGTGATGTATTGTATGTATACACAATTATAATCCGTTCACCAATAACACTGTCCTCTTTTTCCACTCTCTCATCAACTCCCTCTGACGATCCCTCTGTGTCCATCAGTCCCTCTGTGTCCATCAGACCCTCTGTGCTCCTGTGGTCCTTCCTTTGGTTTTTGCATCACTTATGTTCCATCATCTTCTCTTGCTTCCATTTCCCATTCCATTCATGCCTTTTTCCTCTCCTCTCCTCTCCTCTCCTCTCCTCTCCTCTCCTCTCCTCTCCTCTCCCCCTTTCTATTCCCATGTCTTATGTATATGAAGCCATTTAAATCAATTCTACATACAACAGGAAACATACAATAGATTCTGAGGAGTCTCATTTTTCTCAACATGGCAATCTGCCATTCTATCCACTGTAATGTCATTCCTTACTCCTGATCAAAATTCCATTGTACAGAGCTACTACATTTTCTCATCCACTTATCTGTTTATGGACAGCAGGGCTGCTCCATATCTTAGGCTAGAACTTGATGTTTTTATTGATTCCTGTTGTCTTTCCCCCTCAGCTAAATTGAAAATGCCTTGAGATGTGTAATAAAAATATGGAAAATAAAAACGCTACTTGATGACTGATTTGTTTTTAAATGGCCCCCGTGGCCCAGTTACCATCCCACCTATGTAGTTTGCTATTCACTTAGCTTCCTCCTAATGGTAATAAGAATAAAAGAGGTCTGTGGCTTGGTGGCTTCCTGGCACTGTATATTAACCAGGTGTATTGACTGAATCTGCACTGTCTTGACATCAGCTCAGTAAAGAGCAGCATACTGTGTCTTTTGAGGCATCTAAAATAAATATTCTGACTATACATTATCTTGAAATCTTCTATCATCTCATGCTAAGGAATTATTATTCTATTTTATCACTAAAAATGAATCTAGCCAGACCAAAAAATAAGTCCATGTTCACATAGTTGGTCTAGAGTTGTGGTGGTTCATAGTCCCAACGCTTGGGAGGTAGAGGCAGGAGGATTGCTGCAAGTCTGGTAGACATAGAGAATTCTAGACCAGTCAGGAATACAGAGGGAATTCCTGTGCTAAAATAACAATGACAAAAAGTCACCGGATGAGTGTACAGACTGGGTTGCCTATCACTCCTCAAACTTCGACTTCCAAGGATGTTTCCGTTCGTTCCAGAGGTTTTTCTAGAATCAGGCAATGATAAGATCTGCATGGAAATGTCTACTCAGAGAGGGGCTGTCAAATGCACGAACAAAGGGGCAGCATTCCCCACCAAGGAGCAGTCAATAGAACAGACGTCTCTTGGAATCTCTATTCTATTTCTTTTTCTACGAAAAAATTCTAAATTCACTAAGTCTTCAAAGAGCACCACAAATGTTCAACTTTTCAAAAAGCTGAAGGCAGGAGTGTGAAATGTCTAAATATGATTGATTCTTCTCCTGAGGGGGGAAAGGGAATCAATGTTTTTGCTTTTTCCCCAGTTTAGTAGAGCTTTTTGTGTGTGCTAACTGACTTCCTTTAGAAATTTAAATGATTAATTTAAATAAGACCTGGGACTCCACACAGCTCCATCTTGCACAGCTGTGTTTAAAAATGCATGGCCCAGTAGCCAAAAAGTAACTTTAATTGAAATCTTGTTCTTTGCCTGCACCACTCATAGAATATCAAAAGGGACAAAGTTCCTAAATTGAAAGACTCCACTCTAAACCATGTCCTCTCTATACCAAAGCTACATTCATTTGTCTCTTGGGCCAAATCCCCACAGTACCTTCTAAGGCACCCTGTTGGAACTCTTCTTTTCCAAATACTTCTTTCCTGGTTCCTCATCCTACCCATCTTTTCTTTTGACATTACACCTAGGAGCCAGAATGGCAAAGCTGCAGCATTCTTACGTGTGAGCCCAGACTTACCTGTGTTACATAGGTCTCTAGTCACTTTACAGTGCCTCATGAGAACCTGTATGTGGCATTGTCTCTCAGGCATTCTCTATTTCTCTTTCACTCCTTTGTCCCTCCTTCTATCTCTCCCTCCCTCCCTCCCTCCCTCCCTCCCTCCCTCCCTCCCTCGTTCCTTTCCCTCCATTGATTCTCTGAACCTTGACATGGTCATGCGAACTAGACTGCAAATGAGGAAATAAATACAATCTAGTTATCCCAGCCCAGAACTTTTAGGCCAGCTAAACAACCCAAACATGTGATAGCAATCAAAAAAAGAAAGAAAGAGAGACAGACAGAGAGAGAGAGACAGAGACAGAGACAGAGAGAAAAGGAAAGAGGCTACAAGCTAGACTGCCCATGCTAACAGATGCACGAGCATGCCTAGCCAAGAGTAACAGATCAATCCAGTCAACCCAATGACTTATGAGCTAATTTGGGAATGATAGGCTTAACTACTTTCTGCCTTTGGAGTGGTTTGTTAGACACCACAAAGTAGCTGATACCTTAGTGAAATAGCAGAAAAAAATCAGAGCTGGAAGCCAAGAGGACACGGTAAATGCATATAAATAAATTCTTGTTCCCAACTGGTGGAAGCTGGTATTTTTTATAAGTTAAAAGTTAAGGATTTCTAATAGCAATGTTAGAATTAATTTGCTAGCATTTCCTTTTTATCTAACTACCAAAATAAGAGATCAAAATGTTAGTACTGCTCAGACACTTCCTACAACAAATGTAGACATGCTTACACCCCACACCATAATTTAATTGGCAATTTTCCTTCAAATCTAAAGCAAATTATGCTCCCTACCACTCAGAGGGCTACTAGATGGAGCCCACTGCTTGAGGGTTTTCAGAGAGCGGTGCCTAGCACATCAAAGAAGTGCTGGTCATAACCTCTGATAGGTTTATGGGTAAACAGCAGCAGTGTGTAAGTCACCATCTCCCAACAACTGCAATGAAATCTACATGCTGGCTGCAGCCGCGAAGAAAATATTCCCCTTCTGAGGATATGTGTTTGGCTCCAGCCATTTTGCACATAAACTGTTCTGAAGTTAGGGTGTATGGCTCTGAATCACTGCCAAAGGAACGCCTTTGATCACATCCAAAGCCTATCCCCACAAGGTCTATCACAGCTTGGCATTGCTATAGCATGGCGCTGCTGACAATGGATCTGCTGATGAGTCAACACATACCTTGAGATAAATTGCTTGCGTTAGGAAGTTAAAAAGTAATGTCACCATTAGGTGACTCCTCCCCACATGTTCCAGGTATCCACACTGATGTCATTAGTGCCTCAGAGCAAGAAGAAATTGGTTCTTCAAGAGCATGGGGAAATTCTTTGCTAGATTGTGATCATCATGTGAAGGACAGTGGATCAGAATATCTTTTAAGGTCCCTTGCCTATAAAATAAACATCAATTGCTACTAAACTAGCAAAAAAGGCATAGAATGGTTTTTACAACTAAAGGAAGGGCTGAAAAACAACATGGAAAAAATGCCTTACTGGTTATGTTTTCTCTAGGAAGCCAGCCAGGCAGGTCTAGAATGAGCACTTGTCATATTTACATCCCTTCATCCTGTGTCATAAATGAACCTTCCAGGAAGCCTAGTACAATCCAAGTCTCTCTCTCTCTCTCTCTCTCTCTCTCTCTCTCTCTCTCTCTCTCTCTCTCTCCCTCTCCCTCTCCCTCTCCCTCTCCCTCTCTGTCTTTCTCCTTCTCCATCTTTCTCTCTCTCTCCCTCCTTCCTTCCCTCCCTCCTTTCTTCCCTCTTATTCTCCCTCTTCCCCTCACTGAGACAGGGTTTCTCTGCATAGCCCAGTCTGTCCCTATCCGGGTACTGTCTCTATAGACCAGGCTGGCCTTAAACTCAGACCTGCCTAGCCCTTAGATGGTGAGTGCTAGTATTAAAGGTATGTGGCACCACACCAGGCCTAAGCTTTTGTATTCTAGAAGCTGGTTTTTCCTCTAGTGGGTGACCTCTATACTCATTTCTGGCTAGAAGCTAAACTGATTTTTTAAAAATACATATTTACTTTTATTTTTAATTGTGTGTGTGATATGAGTGCAAGAAGCCTTTGCGAGGCCACAGACATTGGATGCTTCTGGAGTTACAAGAGTTACAAGTGGTTGTGTGCCGCCCAGCATGAGTGTGGGACCTGAGTTCAGGTCCTCTTCAATAGCAGTACATAGTCTCTTAACCACTGAGCTATTTGAACTGCCTGCTCACTCCTATAATTTATTGAATTTAATCATGTATTATCAGTAGTGATGGAGAACATGTCACTATCCCTCTTATAGTTTTCATATGCTTGCAGATGTTAAACCTGTTCTGGAGCTTGCTATAAATCGAGGGGAACAATTAAACACCTTCCTTCATCAATTCTGTTTCCAGAGCTTTTAACAAGCTTTTGTGAATGAAATAATCACCAGGCTGTCTGCCCTGGCAAGTCGAGATTCTATTTGCTGTGTATTGAGAGTGGCCATGATAACAGCGGGAAGAACCATGCAGCGGTCACTCGCAGTCCTCTCTCCATAAAGATACATGCCTGGACATGTGCTTTCACACAAATAGAAAGACTGAGTTTTCTCAGAATTCACTAAGGCTTCTCTGCCCAGAGAGATGTTAGAATCATGCATCGCAGATTGGTAAGGAAAAGGCAGGAGTCCTGACAAAAAGGAATTAGAGCCAGGCAGGGTAACAGCCCAGCTATTGGACTGGATCTCAACCATAGCATGTAATCATTAAAAATAACAATGATATCAAGTAGGATTTGCATGTGCTGGTGTCACATCAATGGAGTGCTTTGCATGCATGATCTTATTTGATGTCTCATCGACCCTAACCTTAAAGAGTGAGTTATGGTTTGGGGGTGGGGGGTATTTTTTGTTTTGTTTTTGTCTTTGTTTTTTTTTTCCTGTGTATTAAGAAGACCTCAGAGGATAAAGACATTACATCATTACACTTACAGGAGTTTTAGAGCAGATGAGGGGGTGTGGCTCCAGAGGCCAGGATGAAATCACTGTACTCTCAAGGACAATGAACCCCAATCCTGGAGGAGGAGAACAAAAGAGTCCTTAGTCTGGGAGCAGCTTCTTGGTTTCCTGCAGGAAGGTGGAAGGAAGGAGCCCTAGAGAGGGCATTGGGAATCTACCAAGCCTGCAAGAACTAGGGTCTTGTCACAAACCTCAACAGGCCGAGATATGACCATTGTTAAGACAAGCAACCTGCAGTTAATGACTGCTATTCAGACAAAGCTTACAAGCCAATATATACAAGCCTGGCCATGATGCTGCAGCCTCTGAACTCTAGAGCCAGGCTCATACAGGACTCATGGAAAACCGCCAAAGAGTCTGTGTGCTCCTTATGTATCCCCTGCCTGTGAACTATGATCCCTTTCATATTGTCCTTCTGGTATCCCAATGGTCCTCTCTTGTCTGACGAGCCAGAAGTAGTCAAAAATAACATCCTGCCTCTCCCTGTCTGTCCCTTTATCTCTCCAGTGGGCTGATCCCCATCCCTCAACATGTATCAATAGTAATACTGTATTAAAATTGATAGTATTCATTCATGTTGGCCACCATGACAACACAGAAATTTTTTTCCCTCATCCACCAAACTGGACCACTTGGATTCTGATGTCAGACGGGATTAAACCCCATTTTCACTGGCATTGGGGATTTTCAAAATTGGTGTGATCAAAATTGGTGTTTTCCTTGCCTTTTCATGTTTGTGGATTTTGGACTTCTTGAACAGTAGACGGCTGAGTGAGTATTTCATTATGACACAGAGAGCAAAGCCGCTCGCTTTATTGCCTAGCCTTAGGAAATGAGGGGCAGGCTGCAGGAAGTATTCTTGCAGACTGACAGCAGGCCCCAGGGCACAGCGGTCCACATGACTTCACACACTCCTGAGGATCGAGAGGACTAATACATCCCATCCCCACCTGCACACCCTTCCTCTGCTCAGCATCTGCAAGGGGAGGGGGGTGTTTCTGAGGCTCTCCCTTCCCCTGTTTCTATCTCTGGCCCCACTGGCTCACCTATACATTTTGAAACTGCATGTCCTCTAAGGTTATACTGGATGTTTTAAGGACCAGACTCAGGAGGTTAGAGAGAGATGCAGCAAGGTTTAGAATTCGTCCCGCCCTTACAAAATACCTGGGTTCCATTCCCTGCACTGACCTGGCAGCTCCCAACCATCTGTTACCATCAGGAGATGCTATCCTCTGACCTCCATGGACACCAAGCATGCACATGGTGCACAGACATACAGAAAGGCAAAACATTCATAAATAAAATTAACAAATCTAAAAAAGAAAAAGAAAAGAAAGGAGAACCAGACTTTAAAATGGCTTTACATCTCTCCTACACAGCACTCTCATGGCCTTAGTCAACTGCAGAAAAGGCTGGACACTGCAGAGAAGCAGACATTGAAGGAGTTGCAATATTCTTTGGGGGGGGGTGATCTTTTTAAAAGTCACATGCAATGATAAGATTCTTTAATTGCATTTCACGGATAGTGTTTTGTACTATAACACTCTACTATGGCAAACTGATTCCTAAAAACATCTGAAGAGAGACTATGCTATATTGGCCTGCCATCCCCCATCAAACACCGTTGTTACATTCTTTCTTTAAGAATCCAGAGAACAAATCTTACCACGGCCTCCAGGATCTATCTGATGTCCCCTGGACTCTGACAACCTGTTGACTGTTAGACACTCCACTCCTTCTCTTCTTGATCTAATTGCTCTCCTCTGCACCACAGACCATCTTAAGCTCTGCCCCCATGCCTCCCATGTGGGACTGTGGCAATGCCATCCTGAGTTCCAAGACCACCTTCATCCATCCCAACTTCATTTAAGACCTGCTTCACACATCACTAAGTGAAGACTTAACTTTGATCATAGGCAAGTTGTAGTTGGTCATAGGCTGACTTGTAGTCCTCACTCGTCCTCATGCAGCTCTTGGCACGCTCCCTTCTTTATTGCACACGTGTATGCAATTATTTAACCTACCTTCCTGTGGCTACCGTATCTTAGTAAATGTTTATTAAAAACAAATGCATCGGTGAAGTCTGGAAATTAATGACAGAATTATCACGACTGCTCAGTCTGAGAGAGGTAGATGGACAGCTGACCTGAACAGAGTACAGATTCTACTAGTAGAAAGGGGGAGGTAACCAAAGATAACTACCTCTGCTCTGCCTAGTTGACAGCCAGTGTGCTTTCATTTGTGTGCATAATTTAGCATGTGAACACCCATCTTGAGGTAATATTAGGTATGTATTAGTGAGAATATTCTTGAGCTGATAATCCTCTTCTGGTGTGCTTAAGGGTATATTTCCCAATGAACAAGAAGCAGGAGGCATAAAACTTCACCAATAGGCAGGTGCTGAGGTATGAAAACCTTTCCTAATAGTAAAATAAACCATGCATTCTTGGCACTGGAGACATGGGGCTGACACTGGAGACATGGGGCTGACACTGGAGACATGGGGCTGACACTGGAGACATGGGGCTGAAGAGGTAGCAAGACAATTAGTTGATAATGGTTCATTTCAATTGCCAGCTGGATGATCTTAACAAACATCTGGTGCGTTAGTGATGCACACATTTGGGTGTGTCTGTGAGAACAGTTACTGAAAAGATGGCCGATGGGATAAAGATCTGAGAGATCAGGATCTAAAATCTCTATCTTCTTAAGAAGAAAACACTGCAACAGAATCTCTGATAGAAACAGCGTAAGGAAGAGCAGCAGAGCGGAGGTTCACAGTTGCCGGCAGTCCTGGCAGGGAAGACATGGTGGTGTCCACAGCAGTGGGAGCAGGTCAGAACCTCCTCACATCTCAGAGAACCAAAAAGCAAATTGCTCGGGTTGGAATCAGGGCTGGCTCTAACTCCCAAACATCCAGCCTCTGCAGCCTTATACCACCAACCATGCATCCTGCCCTGAAAAGGGGCCTAGCCTGTTCAAAAAAAAAAAAAATCCCACCATCTAAAGATCAAGTATGCAACCACATGAGCCCAGGAAGGGGACAATGCGCATGCCAACCATAGCAACGGTGTTGTTGCATTAAGGCCTTACTCAGGCTTCTTAAACATCCTGTTTCAAATATGATCATATTAGAAAGTGTAAGCCCACCCTGGTAGGGCACCATCCCATGGTAAGGGGTCTGGGACAGAAGAAAAGGGGTGGGAGGAGGGGAGAGGCAGCTGAGCATTGATGTTCCTTTTTCCTGATCTACTCAGACGTGCCTGGGAGTAATCTGTTCTTCCTTCTCCCCGTGATAGACTGTATCCCCTGAAACCATGATCCCATATTAATCTGTTCCCTCTAGTTCACTCTTGTTAGCTATTTTGACACGGCAAGAAGAAAAACCCCCCACTCTGCCCATCAACAGGAGACATGCACTAAAACTGCTCTGTTCAAAATTGTTCTGTATCTTAGTAGCAACAAGCACACATAGTGTCTTGATCCAGGCTTCTACATCCCTTTTTGCAAATGGGAGGAATCATAACGTCAACTTCCTGTTGGGGATGGAAAGATAAATTATCAGTGAGCCTGGTACAAAGAGGTCCAAAAGGCATAAGAAGGGGGCAGGGGGAGGAGCAATAGGCAAAGGGTTAAAGGGCACGTGAAGGGATGTAGGAAGAGGCCTCGGTGGCTGACTCCAGAAATTGGAGAGTGAGAGAATGATACAAAAGTGTAGTGTTGTGGTTCTGAATTACATCCCAAAGTGTAAATATTCATGAGTCCATAGTGATATAAATATAGGACTGAACTAAATAAATACTACAAAACAATTCTATTTAACAGAAACAGATATTCCCACCTGCAGACACTTTAACCTCCACCCGTGTGAGGTGGACTTAGCCGTGAGCATCAAGAGAACACAAGTTAATGACAACACCCGATGACATGCCAGTACGCAAAGTGGACTTTCTACATGGCCGGACCCCTAGATGAAGGGCTACAGCCTATTAATGCCCACTGACAGAAGGAGAAGCAGTCTCCTCCAGGGACAAGCTCCCACATAAAGTTGTCCTGTTACTACTGATGGTCAACCCAGAACCCAGAACCCATGCACAGATAAGCAGATTTAAATAGTACTTAATATGTGCACTTACCTGTGAATATATGGACTGCATAACAGTTATAGCTACAGAAGAGATCACAAGATCATGGATTTGGGAGGGGGTAGGGAAGAGCTGGAAGGGGAGAGAAAGAGGCAGGATTTAGAAACAATTGTAGAAACAATCCTAAAAAAAAGTCAAAGTATTAAAATTCTTTCAAAATTATAGAGGATAAAAGGGTGAAACGGTGGCTTTCAGTGAAAAAACACAGCAGATACCGCCTGAGCCAAAGGACCAAGATGAAGCATCCTAACATCATGCAGCTCCAAGATGATGGGGGGAGACAAAGAGAAAGGCTCAGCTCTGTGGTCCCTCCTGAGTCCCGCAATCCCCATCCAGCTACAAAGGACACTAGACAAACGCAAATCCAGAGATACCCAACACGATACAACTATTGGCTCATAACTGTCAAGATTATGAAAAACAGGAAAGTTAAGAACTTGTCACAGCCTTTCACGGCCTGTCACAGACTACAGGAGACTAAAGAAACACGGTGACTAAACACAATGGGTACCTTTTATGGGAACCTGGAGTTACAATTAAACGTTGGAGGAAGTACTGGTGACATCCAAGTAAGCCTGGTGGAATTCTGTTCCTGATGGGGTGTCATGATTCATTTTTAAATCGTGACAAATGATGGACTCTCAATATTACCCTTTCAAATTTGTTATAAGCCTAAAAATTATTTCAAGGTACAAAATTTTAAATGCTGATTTAAAAAAAAAAAAAAGGCCAAGAACTAATGTTCTAAAGTTTGTGTTTGGGAGGCTGGAGAGGTGACTCATTAATGAAGAGCTCCCAGGTCCCATGTTGGGCAACTCACAACCCCCTGGAAATCTAGCTCTAGGGCATCCTCTGACCTCTACACAGATGTGGACATAATTCCCTCCCCAGACAGATGGACACTTATGCAATTAAAATAAATAAATGACGCTTGGTCTAGGCAGTAATATTAAAGCTCTGAGTTGCCAGTTCCCCAGAGGGTACCACTATCCTGCTTTTATTCCCTCCATTACAGAACTCTATGTTTGTGCCTTGGTATAATGTTATCAGCTCGTAGAGGGCCTCATGATGTCATAACATCAACTTGATCTAATACTTGTTACCATCAAATGGTGCCATCTTCCTGAAGATCCGTGGAGATGCTTTTTCTATTTAGTACCCAGGATGGTCATGATTCTCTAACTCAGCTTAGATACCAGTTGCCAGGAAGCTTAAAGAAAAATCTGCCAGACACCGCTAGGAGATTTAGGACTTCAGGTACAGATCCTGTGACGATTCCCATTCTGAGCTTACTGTGACCATCTTCCCTTTCTCCTCCCTCTTCTTCACACACAGAAATGAGGCCCTTCTTCTCCGGAACCTCAGTGCCCAGGTTGGCGTGTGGCTCACATCTGGAACTCGTAAGGTGTTTGTCATACACCTCCAGCCTTTCCAACAATTAATTGCAGAGTATTTACAAACTTCAAAGCAATTTGATCACACTGTGAGCACTCTCCTCTTCATTTCATAGGTCAGATAAGAGAGCATGAGGGTGGAGAGTTACACAAACTGTGACAGAGCTTGGATTTGAACCCACGAAATCTGACTCTGAGGCCAGTGTTATTAAGCTTGTAGTGCCAAGTAGTTTGTAAATGAGGAGTGGGTGAGACAAAGAAATAGGAGAGAATGAGAAAAGAAGGAGGAAGGGAGGGAAGGAGGAAGAGAGACAGAGAGAAAGACTCCAGAGAAAGTTTAATGTAATGTAAGATGGTATGATCTATTTTTTTTACAACCGCAGAATTAGAAATTTTAAAGAAAATGGCAAAAGGTTCTATACTTACCCCCACTCAGATACAATCTGCATCATTGAATAGAGAGACACGTCTTGCCTTTAGGGTTTAAGACAAGAAAAGATATTATTAGATGCAAATATCATTTGAAAGGAAATGTAGCCAGTGTTAAAACTCACTCGTCACCTCAGCTGGGCATTTTCTAGAAGAAGCCCCAATGGGGATGACATTTGTTGGGTGGAAGGCCCAGCAGGTCTCGGGGCTCCTAGGAGACTGTTTTTGAAGAAGCCTGCATAAGGCTGGGACAGAGAGGAAGCCCACAGCAGTGAGCAGCACTGGAAAGCTGAGAGATCGAGCTGAGGGCGGGAGTTTCACTCCTGGCCTCCTGAGGTGAGGCAGCTGGTTGGTTCTGCAAGCCTTTATGGACCAAGCAAAGAAGAGACACAGAACAAGGGCCTGAAACCCTTGTTGGACCACATTCTGTTTACTTCTTGTGGACACTCCCTCTCTGATCCCTGTTCCTTCAAACCATGGAGTCTAAACGAGATATAGTAGCCTCAAAGAGACAGCATTTATCTAACGCAGTATTCCCATTGGTTGCACATGATGTGGAACACTTAGGAGGCAGTGCAGAATCAGGAAATCTAAATTAAAATAGTGGTTATAATAGCTGCTGATTAAAAGCTTTCTGGATGGTGTGTGTGTGTGTGTGTGTGTGTTTAAATAATCTCATTCCAACTTCCCAGTGAATCTGTGTGGTAGTTTGACTACTCCTTTAAGGATAAATAATGGGAGATTCAAAGGTATGTGGGGAATTGCCTGAGATTGCAGGCTAGGAAGGAGAGGGCTTAGATAAGAGCACTGATCTAGCTGGCCCCAGGCACAAACCCTTCGCCTTACCTAAGTCCTAGAAGAAGTCAGTTGGTTTGTGGCCCCCAGCAAGTGAGGTCATCAGCTTTCTTAAACTTTAACGTTCATGTGGCTCAACTGAACATTTTAAGCATTGTGTCGTCGTTGTTGTTGTTGTGTTTTTTTTAAAAAACCTCTCCTCATCTCATTTTGGCCTGAGATGCTGCCCCGAGGTTGATGGAAAGGGTGTGCATCTCTAGAAATGGGGGTCATATGTCAATTGTGATCACAGTGCATAAACAACAAGCTTGGTACCAAGGTGAGATTGACAGGAATGCTTGCCCCATGCACAAATGTGAAGAATGGATTCCCTAGCACATTCTTCAACAACAATCTCCAAGATGATCCCGCAGACGCCCTGTGGAATACACCTTAACCCGGTAGCCTGAAGATCTGTAAGGCTCCTTCCTCATTCTAGAAGTCTTTGATGGTATTCTCAATGCTAAGATGTTACAGATACAGCTGCCCCATGACTCACCTGCATTAGATCACGCTCAGCTGTTTATCCCTAAAAAGTAGACTGGAGAGGCTGAGAAGAGCCCTTTAGCTGGCTTTTTGTGTGATGATTGCTTTTAGAAGTCACCATGGCTCTCTAAGTCTGGGATAACAGTAATTGGCTTCTGTTCTTTAATAAGAGCCAGTCTTTCCTCTAAGCTTCGTAAACATGGGGTCAGTGTTACCTTCACTAAAACCAAAATGGTGATAAGTGGGAGCAGGGTACCTCTTCACAATTGAGACCGCAGTGGCCTGGAAAAGTAAGACCTGCTGTATGGCAGTGCCACAAGACACACACAGTACAGATCAGCTGTGCCCTGTGGCCAGCTAGCACTAAGAGTCTAGTCTTAATGGCTGGCTCATTACATTGATGATGACTGTTCTTAACTCAAAAGCTATTTTGGGAATTAGCTTCTCTTCTCTGTGTGATCTGAATGAACTTTGAGGGTCTGTGGGGTCTGCCCAAACATCTACATGCGAACTGACACAGTTCTTAGAAAGCTTTCTGGTCTGGCATGAAGTCAAGAGCTTGGGGATAAATTCTTTCTTCCCATAAAGAACTACCCATCCCATCTTGCAACACTTGTCTCTGTTGCCCTCTCCCCCTCTCTGACACCTGTCAATAGGGTCTGGGGAAACCCATAATAAATGTTATCATTTGTTGCTTGGCAATGTTCCAGGCAAGATAGAAGGTACATCAGGAGAGTTAGCTTGGGAGGCTCTTACAAAATAACCAACACCAGATGACCTATGAGAACAGAAACTTATTTCTTACTGTTCTTGAAGCTAAGAACTCTAGGAACGAAGTACCAGATGAGTCAGAGTCTGGTGAGGGTCTGTTTCCTGGCTCACGGATGGCCATCTTCATCTCCTCTCTATCTTACAGAAGTCTACAGCATCTTAGAGAAGGTGGATAGGGGTCTTTCTCAGGCCTCTGGTTTAAAGGCACATAAGTCCATTCACGAAGCATCCTCATGGTCTAATCATGCCTCACCGCTTGTTTGTTTGTTTGTTTGTTTGGCTGGTTGGTTGGATTTGATTTTTGAGATGGGGTTTCTCTGTTGTCCCAAAACTCACTCTGAAAATCAGACTAGCCTCAATTCAGAGATTCATCTGCATCCCCCTCCCAAGTGCTGTGATTAAAGGTGTGCACTGCTGCCACCCAGCAAGACATCACCTCTTAATAGCATCCATTGATCAACAATTTTCAGCATGTGAACTTTAAATGGACACAAACATACAGACCATAGAAGCTGATGTAAAACAGACTCAGCAACAACAACTTGAGCTGGACAGGGAACATCAACTGTATTTCTGGATAGATAGTGATGATGATGATAATAATAATAATAATAATAATAATAATAATAGTAATAATAATGAAGTACTTTGGAGTTTACAGTATGTTTCCCTGTGAAAGAGATGATTCTTCTTCCTTCTCCTCTTTCTCCTCTTCCTCTTCCTCTTCCTCCTCCTCCTCATCCTCCTCCTCCTCTTCTTCCTCCTCTTCCTCTTCTTCTTCTTCTTCTTCTTCTTCTTCTTCTTCTTCTTCTTCTTCTTCTTCTTCTTCTTCTTTTTTCAGTCTTAAGGAAACTGCATCCCAAAGACATTAAATGAGATCCAGATGATCCCAAGAAAGTGACAGAAATGGGACAGGAATCTAGATCTTCTGGATCCCAGTGTCTTGTCTTTTGAGTTCTTTCCATCATTCAAAGCTTAAAAGTGGAATTCTTCAAGAACAAAAGAAGGAACAAAAATATGCAAGTAATACAGCTGCCATGCCTCATTTGGTCTTTGACTGGGTGCCCTCTTTTGGAACAGTAAAATGAACTGGATTGTCCATTCATCCAATAATTATATTATAGTCTTCTGTGATAATATTATTTCATAATGACTGACTGTAGTCTTTTCAGTTGAAGGAACTGTATGAAAAAATAGAGCTATCTGGAACCAAATCCTTGTCTTGAAGATAGAATATGATTGTATGCAGTAAATAGCTGACACTCAGTTATGGGATTGCTGAGTGAGGGGAGAGATCGATACTGGCTGAGAAAGAAAATCTGTAAGTCTTAGGGAGATAGGTGGTGTGCAAACCCCCTGAAAGGTGATTTTGTGATTTTACTTTAGTAGAAACCAAATTCCGGGTCCTCCAATTTTATATCTTGAAGCCCTACACTCACTCATATGACTGAATTTGGAGATAGAACACCTAAGAGGGTAATTAAGACTAAATGAGGCCTTAAGTGTGAGATCTTAACGCAAAGGCACTGGGGCCATGGTTTCCGTGTGACATGGGCCATCCATCCTGAGGATCGTGTGCTTGCACACTGCTTTGCCTTTGCTTGCACACTTTGTTTAGTAGGGAAGGAGGCCTGGCTGGTGGCGTCACATCACTGAGTGTGGACCTGTGAGGGTCAGCACCAGCCCCATGTCTAGCTTGAGAGCTCTGCTTTCTAGTTCACTGAGATGTGAGAAGATTCGGAAGGGCTTTTCCATTGCTGTGAACATGGCTGTGCCTCTGTTACCATGGCTGACCATGAACCAAAAGAAACCTTTCCTACCTTAACTTATTTCTCAATCTCTCTCTCTCTCTCTCTCTCTCTCTCTCTCTCTCTCTCTCTCTGTGTGTGTGTGTGTGTGTGTGTGTGTGTGTGTGTGGTCTCCCTCCCTCCATCGAACCCCCTTCTTATCTCCATCCCTCTCTCCGTCTAACCCTTCTTTCCTCTATCCCTTCCCCTTTCTCTATACCCCACTTTCTGAGAGGTGAGAAAGAGTGAGAAACCAACCATCTGTAGAGTACATAGTCTCTAAAACCCAGCACAGCTAACACCTTGTTCTTAGTGTCCCAGTTATCACAAATAAACGCTCATTCATATACCACTCAGTCCATGGCATAAACAGACAGACAAACATGTGGCTTGGCAAAAGGTGGAACCGACTTTTCCCCTTGGGATCTTAGATAGCTCATGACTTGCTTTGAATTGTGGCCACACACATGACATGGTGCTAAATTCAAGATAAGTCTTTATGAGACCTTTCAACTTTGGTCAGCCCTCTGGAGGTTTTAACTATAACACGAAGTCTAGCTCCTCCTGGAAAAACCATGGAGAGGAGATGCCAAACTTGTATTTCACACTATTCTACTTTCTTCCTTGTGTTTCTACTCTCCGTGACCTCTTCTGTTTTTATCTCAAGGTCAATGGGGGGTGGTTCCTCGGAGTGTACTCTCACTTCGGTGGAATTTGAACGTCGACGTGGTCATACCAGTCTGTTGTGTCTCACTCTGTGGCCGGTGGGGTCGACTTAAGACGACCCCGGGATACATAGAGCTGCAAACGAGCAAATGATGGTTGTTATTCAAGCTATGGCGATTTGGGCTAACTGGCTTCCTGGATGAGAAAGGGGGCCATAGGGGGAGAAAAAGCAGTTTGAACAATGGCACACTGATAGGGAAAAAAGGTAGTGTAATCATAAGTAAATAATTATGATTGATAAGGCTTTAAAGAATATAGTGGAAAGAAATGAGATACTACAAACATAGGCTATGGTAGACTGTGTGGGCTTTCATGGTACTTTTGTATTCTGAGCAATTAGGATGTGTCAGGTACTCTGCTAAACCCTTTTTAACTGGTCATCACTTGAACCTATGAATTCTATAGTTATTCCACATTCTGGAAGGGGAAAAAAAGGAAACAGAGACTCAGAAATTAAGTTACCATTAACTTAGCAATAAGGCTAAGAATCTGAACACAGGCATTCAAATGCCAGGGTGTGTACCTATCTCCTCTGCAGAAGACTACCTTTGTGGAGGATTGAACTGTAGTCACATGAAGGGTGTTATCTCCGCAGATGACAGATATAACACTTTAGAAAGACTAAGCAGCTGTAGGCAGACTCTGGAAGCATCCAGAGTAGGAAGGGGGACTGCGTGTGCTCTAGGTGTTAAGTAATAGAGGTGTGAACTCATTGGGAAAAAAAACCATGGAAGAGAAATGAATAAGACCAGCCAGGCATAATGACACACATCTTTAATCCCAGCACTCGGGAAGCAGAGGCAGGTGGATTTCTGAGTTCGAGGCCAGCCTGGTCTACAGAGTGAGTTCTAGGACAGCCACCAGGGCTATTCAGAGAAACCCTGTCTCGAAAAACCAAAAAAAAAAAAAAAAAAAAAAANCATCCATTGCTCTTCTAGTCCTGACTGCAGATCCCCGGCATCCATTGCTCTTCTAGTCCTGACTGCAGATCCCCGGCATCCATTGCTCTTCGAGTCCTGACTGCAGATCCCCGGCATCCATTGCTCTTCTAGTCCTGACTGCAGATCCCCGGCATCCATTGCTCTTCTAGTCCTGACTGCAGATCCCCGGCATCCATTGCTCTTCGAGTCCTGACTGCAGATGCAGTGTGATCAGCTGCCTCAGGTGCCTGCTGCCCTGGCGTTCCTGCCATCACAGGCTGTACCTTTGGTCTCGGAAGCCAAAACACACTCTTCTTTTCATTGCTCTTGTCAGATGCTTTGTCTTGGCGACAAGATTAGTAATACATGGATGGAGGTAGCATGTTTCTTTTTAGACTTGCTAAGTGGAATGTGATGGTAAAATAGTACGTGAAGCTGCCTCTTAGGCGTTTGGTGACTATGCATATATATGTGTATGTGTGTGTTCATATATATATATACATCATATACATACATATACATACACATATATACTACATCTATGCATTACACCTGTACATAGCACCTATACATTGCACCTATACATATACATACACATATACATTGTACCTATACATTGAACGTTTACATTACACATATACACTACACATATACATTATACATACACATCCCCTCAGAACAATAATCCAAACCACTTATAAATACAGTTTTGGAATTCATCCAGAGCTAACAAACTCACAGGTATCCAGAAAGTCAGTGAAGTGTCCCCAATTATGCTACACAAATAAAAATAATAATAATAAATAAAAAAGAAAGAAATGTTCCTCTAAAGTAGAAAGAGCTCACAGAAATACACATTCCTGAGCTTCTACTTGGAAGGGGAGAGAGAAGAACAGTCCAGAGATCCAGATAACGCATGATCTCCTTAAGCCGAGATGAGCAAGCCGCCCCCCCCCAGCTAGTCTTCCCAGTCCTTGGAAGACTCAATGTACCGGGAGGGAATCCACTTAACTTGGTTGTGTGGTAATCTAGGGGAGATGGAGAAGGTTTGAGTTCTATTCCCAACAAGACAGTACATGAAGCAGGAGAAGTGCTGCACTAGACACAGAGATGGGGAGAATGGGTTACGGCTGGCTACATATTCATCAGTGTGCATCTCAGTCTGGGAGCATAGAAAAGATACAGCCAATGACAGTCAGGTTCATCCATAGGAAGAGGAGGATGAGGAGGGAAAGATATAGGCAAGCAAAGGAATTAGAAGAAGAGCAAAAGACAGGAAAAGCACGGGAATTCACTAATGCTGGGAGATCATGAGGAATGATAAAAAAAATCCAGGTTTCAGCAACATTCCTGGTAACTTTGGGAAAGAAGGGTGCCATGAACGGTTGGTAGAGAGGGGGAAGGAGAGACCAGTGATGTGCCCAAGTGGCTAGATTCAAGAAACTCATAGATGTAGGCAGGTAGCATCCATTGAGCGCTGATTAAAGAAGCAATGGGTTCCTTGAAGCACTGGGAACCACAGCGATTCTTAAAACCTGCACATTCTGTTGTGCTTGCTGAGATGTAAGCCGAAAGTAATACCCTGCCTAGGACTCAGTAATGCCTTGCTCTGAAGCCGTTGCTGAAAAGTAGACAATAGGAAAGAGCAAACCCACCCTCTGCCTTAATCAGTTTCAGAAGTTACAGAAAGAGGAAATTGGATTTACTTGAAAGCCAACTTTAAAGGGAAATAAAAAGACAAATGTCTTTTATAAGCTCAACAGGGACAAAACATCGGTGCAAGGGCCTCAGAAGGTAATTGTGTAAGTGGACTGTTATAGCCAGTCTCCTTTCTCTGGGTTGGAACAGTCTTTCAAAACAGGATTTGCATCTGTAATGTTGTGTAACAAGCAGCTCTATGGTATAATATCTTTTAAATAGAGGGTAGATAGGAGAGACGAAACTGTCACTATCTTAGTATCATAATCTCCCTCAGTCTTCCAGACAAAACACCATCACCCAGTTGGGAGCTAAGGACAGCATTTACTCAAACACAAGGTCACTTTATGTGGGTCTGCCGGGGAGCAGTGGAGGTGGGGTGGGGGATTCACATTTATTCCACGGCACTCAGCACTGGACCCCATCCAAGAGAGGAAACGAGACTAAATAGATCATTTGTTTTATTCTGTTTGGGAATTTCTTGTGTCTCTCCCAACTGCAGCTTATGGACACAAAGCCAAACTCAGAACCCTGGCTAGAGCAGGCTAAATGCCAGGTCACTTTTTTTTTTTAGGACTAAACAGCTTGAAGCTGTAGCTGAAGATTAAGGCAAAGCCACACAATTGAAGGATGAAATGAAATTCTACTGTGAATGTGGAGTTGGGGAAGAAAGAACCAGGTAAGAGTTAAGTGATTTATATTGTTCAAACAAAGCAGAGACAGAGACGGGAAGGACATAGCCCATGGAAGCACAGGTCTCTGAGAAATATACTTGCAAGAAGAGTTGGATATGGAGTGGGAAACCTGCAGCTTGGGCCCTCCAGAAGAGGTAGGCACACACCTTCTCTGGACCCACCCGTGCACCGATGATGGATAGCCAAGTGCCTGTTGGTGTGAATGGCATGCCAAGTGTACCCTGGATTTTTGCTGCTGTCCTGCCTTGTGGGCAAGAGGAAGGTGGGCCAAAGGCAGCCACCACGCACACTCAGTCACAAGTGTCGTTGGTATTCCTAGCAGATCCCGCTGGCAGAATGAGGCTTTGTTTAGACTCCTTTCCTCTGGGGGGAAGTTCACAATCCGTCCCATCCAGCGGCCAAAGAGAGAGAAAGAACATTCGTGGCTGGGCTTATTTTAGGCTATTAGTTAACACTGTATCCTGCCTGATTTCAGTACTGACAAGTCAAGTACAGCATTGCTTAAAAAAAACATTCCTTCCACACTGCTGGGGGGAAGAGGGAAGGGCAGGTCAGTCGTGAGGTTGTAAAAAAGCAAATCGTAAAGACTCCCGAGTGGTGTATCTGACAGAGTCCAGACCAGTGGCCCTCAGCCTTCCTAATGTCACAACCCTTTAATACAGCTCCTCACGTTGTGGTGATCTCCAACCATACAATTATTTTCTTTGTTACTCCATAACTGTTACTTTGCAACAGTTATGAATCAAAATGTAAATATCTAATAGGCAGGATATCTGACATGCGACCCCTATGAAAGAGTCATTGACCCCCAAAGGGGTCATGACCCCCAGGCTGAGAATTTCTGGACTAAAGCCTGTTTATTCTCTAACTGGGAAAAATAAGAGGATCGTGAACTGCATTACAAAAAACTCGAATCCCTCGATATTTGTCCATTTCTCCCCAAACCAGTTGACTTTCCTGAAAATTTGGAACGGCAAATAGTGTTTGAGATACAAACCACGCAATCCATGTGATATTATGAAATCACTTTGCAAAATGTCAGCCCTGAGTAAGAACTGGACAAAGTATATGGGGAGGGGTCCTCAGTCGAATGCCTACAACTATCTCAATTAGAAGTGTCAGCATGAGGACGGTGAGAGAGAAGCAGATCCAGAGCATCCAGCAAGCTCCAGGTATCTGCCTTCACTCACACGTCAAGCTTGGCTCTCTAGTATAGTGATTCTCAGTCTGTGAGTCATGACCCCTTGAGGGATCAAATGACCTTTTCACGGAGATCATCGGGAAATGCTGATATTTATATTACAACTCATAACAGTAGCAAAGTCACAGTGATGAAGTAACAAGGAAAATAATAGTGCTATGGTTGGGGGGCCACCACAAGATGAGGAACCATACCTATTAAAGGGCTGCATTAGGAAGGTTGAGAACCACTGCTCCAGTTTCTTATCAGCTCCCCATCCTATCTGCATCTCTTGGGCCCTAATCCAATGCCTTGTGCCTGTGAGGTAAGCACCCTACCACCTAGACACACCCTCAGCCCCTTCACCTGGAAAGCGCTCTCAGTTTTTCAAGTCACACACACACACACACACACACACACACACACACACACACACACACACACACGGGAGCAGGGGAGTGTCTGTCATGGGCACAGCTGTGTCGGTGTGGTTGCTCAGTGATCTGAGTTGCTCTAACAGTGGGTGCAGTTTATTTCACAGCCCTAGGGAGATTTAAGGCCGTTTTTTTTTCTTCACTGGGGCCAAACATGGGGCCTGATGGGGAGGGCGTTGCACCAAAAGCAACAGAGACTACCATGAAAGTCCCTACAAACCTAACCTGAGCAGAGGACTGAAGAATGCAGAAAGGGACACTCAGGTGACTGACCATGGGACAGAACAGCCATCTGTTGCTGGCCTCGGGTCTGCAGCAGTTTCCTACTGATAAGGTCTCCGGGGCTGAAGGTGTAGGTTCAAAACACCTGGATCTCCGGAGCTCTGAGAATACTTCATGCTGTCACCACAAGCAAGGGGTCAGTTTTCGGCATGTCCTTGCTTGTCATGTGCCTAGGAATCCCACAGCCAGCTCATCCACTAGGCAGGGATAAGTTGGCTGTGGGGCACCTGAAGGGAGGACCTGTTCTAGACCTCCACGTCCTGGCTCCGTTATCCCCATCACCTGCAGAATTGCACAGTCACACACACACCCCAGCACCCCCAGACGACACGTCCTGCGTCTCAGGGGCACACCACTGGCTTCTTTGTCGCCCACTCCTCTCCACTCCCCACAGGCTCATCCGGACGACCCACGTGCAGCTCGACACGGGGTTGGCGCCGCACCTCGAGCCCGGCGCGTCTGGCCGGCGCTTTCTGGGGACCCGAACCCCCCACCTCCCGCGAGAGGGCGGCATCCGGCGACCGCGGGTCCGGCAGGGGGGCGTCCTAAAGTCCCCTGCGGTGCAGAGACGTTGCGGCCGGCTGCCACACAAAGGCGGCGGCGGGAAGGCGGGGCGGGGCGGGCCGGGGGGCGGGGGATGCAGGAAGGGGCGGGGGCGGCGGCGGCGATAAAGCCCCCGCGCCGCCCGGCCGGCTAGTGCAGTGGTTGCACGGGAACGCGGGCTGCACGCGTCACCGCCGCCTGTCCCCCACCGCCGCGCCGCGCCGACCTCCCTCCCGGCTCCGACCGCCACCTGGGGATTCAAGCGAGGACGGGTGAGTGCCAGATGCGGGGTCCCCGGCGCTTGGAGGGGAGCCGGGGACTGTCTCCGGGACAGCACCGCGACCGGGTGCTGGGGCGGGAACTTTCTCGAACCGCCTCTGCCCCCGCTGCGAGCGCTCCTGGCTCCCGCGTCCCTGTCCCCAAGGGTTTGGGCGTCCAGGTGTGCCTGAGGCTGGCGGAACGCCCGGCGAGCTCGGCGTGGCTACGGTGGGTCCAGCAGGGCTGCAAACCGTGACCCTGAACCCGAGGCGTCTGGGCACTCACGGGTAGCACCGACCCCACACTTTGCCTGTGCGCGGGTCCCTGTCCCGGGCGACCGACTCTCACTTGTAACCTTTGCCTGTGCAGTGCAGAGGTGGGCAGCGGTTTGGGGAAGGACTTCAGTTCACACTGGCCTTTGCAACAGGCTTGTCCCTAGGATGCAGTAGCAGCTCTTTGCGATTTCTTATTTATTTTCATCATCTGTAGACCAGGGAATTGCGAGGCCGGTGAGTGTGACTCCAGGTAAGGTGAAAGTACTCAGAAATTCTCGGCGGAATTAGGTATTTAATTTGCCCCCACGATGAGCAGAGAGGGAAAGCTGCTATTACATAAGACAGCACTCCACCTTCAGGTATTAGGGAAGGTGCTGTTGAGGATTTTTAGTGTTTTAATGAACAAAACAGAATCTCCTCGAGTCTCTCCAGAGAAATCTCCAAACGCGGCTGGATCTTGCTTTGACTACTTTGCTGAGAACATTCTTATATTTAGCATGAACATAAAAAGGTGTTTGAAGGTTTAACTTTTCTCTTTCAAGTCAGGAGGCAGTTTACTTTTCTGAACTGTTCTAGAACAATTGATCTGATCATCGTGTACTTTGGAGATTTTGTATATGAATGGGAATACAGATAATGGGAGAAATGTCAGCATTACCAATTTGTGTATCTGAAGCACATTTTAAAAATTGAAGGTGCTTTCAACACATTCTGTGGCTCTAAAACAATAATTATACCCTGTTGACAACATTTAAGAAAAAAAAAAAATCCTAAGAGCTTTGCCACGGATAATGGAACCGTCAACTATGGAGTTTTAGCTCTTTTTTTTTTTTTTCAGAGTAGTGTGTGAAAATTTTGTTCAGCCAAGGGTGACTCCTGAAGGTCATGAGCCGATGTCATTGTTCCTTCTTCTTTGAAAGAATCTAGACAGAAATTTTCTCCCATGAACTTGACAAATTAGCACAATAAGATAGAAATTGCCAAATCTCCAAAGGATGCTAATTTTCGGCCTCACACATAGGTGACTTGACAGTGGTCAGAGATGGATTAGGATGGAAGAGTTAAAAGGCTTCCGGTCCCTGTCTCCATCTTGCTACTGTCTTCTAGCCAGTTCTTCTCCCACAGGGTTCGGAACTTTGGCCCTTTTCCCCTCTTGTAGTGGTGATGCTGCAGGCTCTTGATTCTGTGGCCATGTCAGGTCCAGTGGTTTACACGCTCCACGTACTCAGTTGTTCAAGACTTGCTCTCACCTGGGGATGCTGCACTTCTAATGTCAAAAACTCTGGCATCTGCTGCATGTAGTGATATAGATGCTGTGATCCTGATCTAGATAGTGAACTCCAGATCAGCCAGGGCTACATAGACACACACACACACACACACACACACACACATCAACCATTATCTTTAGGCTCCTCCCCTCCCTCTCTTCCTTCCCCTCCCCCTTCCCTCCCCCTCTCCCTCCTCTCTCCCCCATTGTAGTCTTAGATACAAAGGTTTTTCTGGTGCCTTCCATGCTTCAAGTTCTACAGGTGACCTAATGACCCATGCTTCTGAGAAAAATAAAGGCCACCAGACTTATTCCAGGTATCACCTCTGGGCCACCCTATAAGCATTTCCATATTTACCTACCTACCCATCTGCTCTGTCTCCCCAGGCCTGTATGTGCCTTCAATTTTGGGGTGGGGGGTGGACTTTTCACCTTTGCTAAATATAGCAACTCCTGTCTTCCTGGGATTACCATTCTTATGGTGGAAAAACAGACAGAAAAGCATATCTATGGTAATACTGTGGTGTAGAAAGGCCGGGGAAAATAATCAAGTTGAACTGGAAACTTGCAGAGGATGAAAGAGAAGGCTCCTGGTGTCAGTGACTAATGTTCCCAGCTGTATCATGAATCCCAGCCCGCCCTCTGCTCAGGAATCTTCCTCCTCTCCCTTACCTTCTGTGCATTTTCTCACCAGGAACCCCGTCTGTTTCCGCTGTAATTTTTGCATTGTTCTAATCTTCCCTGACCTGGCATTTTTACCTTATCCCTAGTGATCACCAGACCGCTTCGTGCTTCTTAAATTAGTTCTCACTTCCCCAGTTTCCCTTGCCCTCAGCCCCTGCCAGTCTCTCCAGAATGGAAAAAAACTACTATTTCCTGCATGAGCCATCTCCTGGGTGCGCAGCTGGCCTCTGCCATCTCCTGGATGCTCAGCTGGCCTCTGTTCCATATGAGTCCAGGCACTCTCTTCCATGCCTTTCTATAGCTCTCTTCCCTTCTGGTTTTCCTTCCCCATACTCTGCCTCTCTCTAGTTAGGCTATCTGTAAAGTCTTGGGCGGAACCAGTTTCCCAGGTTCATTTACCACCAGGATGAAGTGAGTCTCAGATTGACATCTGAACTATAAGAGCATTCTCCTCTATTTCAACTGGTTACCAGACTGGAAGTCTGAGACTTGACTTTCTGTGTTTGCTTGCTGTATGTAGGTGTTGCGCGTATATGTTTGCATGTATGTGGAGGCCAGAGAACAACCGCAAGCGTCATTCCTTTCTCAGACACTGTCCCTCTGGTTTGGTTTGGTTTGGCTTGGCTTGGTTTGTTGAGATAAGGTTTCTCACTAGCTTGGATCTCCACAAGCAGGTTGCCTAAGGGATCCTCTCATCGCCCCCACCCCAACCCCTCCCCCGCCTTCATCCCTCTAAACCACTGGATCTCAACCTTCCTGATGCTGCCACTCTTTGATATGGTTCTTCAGGTTGTGGTGGACCCCAAGCTAAAATTATTTGTGTTGCTGCTTCATAACTGCAATCCGCTACCATTATGAATCATAATAATGAATTCATAAATACGAATCATAATGAAAATATCTAATATACAGGATAGCTGATATGTGACCCCATAAGGAGGTTGTTTGACCCCCCTCCTCATCCCTGAGAGGTCACGACCACTTAAGTGGCTGAGAACCACTTATCTAAACCATCTCCTCAGCCTCTGACTTTTATGTCCACCCCATATGTGCCTCATTAGCCAAAATGTATCCTTGAATGACTACAGAATTCCTCAAGGTATATAGGTGGTAGCCTCCAGAAATGCCTACTTCCTGCAGATCCTGTTCCAGGAAGTCACAGTCCAGTTGCTTCTCTGTGCTGTGAGATCCCATAAGCCTCCAAATCTATTTGCAAACTGGTGAGCGGTGCATCGCTTTCAGTAGGCAGACTTATAAATGGCCTGAATGAAATGTACAGAAAAATGAACTAATACTTAGAGATCTGGAGATACCTTGAGTATATTGCTTCTCATAAAAGGCAGAAGACGTGGACCATTGTGAGCCTTGCCTTCACTGTGGAAGCCCTCTGCAGATGCTAAGCTTCTAAGGGATGTCTGTGATAGACAGATGCTTTCTGGTCCCCGTGGACCTGTGGCCTCCACACTTACATCAGCCCTGTGGCTTTGAAGTTAGTAATGGATCTGGGGCAGCTATTGGCAACCTGGGAGTCTCGGGGGTTTACTGTAAACTTCCCGAGTCAAGCTTTGCATCCTGTCTGTCTTCCATGCTGCTACTGGCTCAGATCACTACAACCTCTGTCCGTCAGCCTGCATCCCTCCTGGCACAGCCCAGTGTCTCCCTCTCGGTGTGGAGCTGGACAGCACTCCTGAGTGACACTGTTGTGTCAGGAGATCCCTCAGGTTGGAAGGTGAGTGCTCCGTTGTCTTGATGAGGGGGTTGTCTCTTGAGTGTTTCGGGGTCCTTTCACTGTGGCTCATACAGAATTCTGGTACCACCTGCGCTGTGTCCACAGTGCAGCCTTCACTGTTTCCACATATGTCACTCCTTTAGGTTTGGTTAACTCACACCCCAGGCAATACCGAGGAGACTGTAAATACGCAGGCACGATCCCAGAGATAATGCAGTTCCCAAGGTCACACAGAGTCTGTGACCATGGTGTTCAGGCAACTTTCCATAATATTCCGGGATCACACTGGGCTGGTGGCCATCTGGTTACTTGATCATATCTGTGCTCTCATCTCCCCTTCCTGCCTCCCTTGTTTCATGGGGTCCACACACCAGGATGCTACATTGCGTTTTCCTGCCCTGGGCTGCTGTATCTTTGCCTTCTCTTCCCTTCTTCTATTCTGACTGTCTGGCTAATTTCACCTTTTCTAGTTACCTCCTGTTCCAAAAGCCATTCCTGGTAATCACTATTTCTAGCCCTTGGTGGCACACATACAGTGTCACACACACACACACACACACACACACACACACACACACACACACACACACACAGAGTGCATACACAGCTCCATGGTACCAGCTGTTGCCTTGCAGTCAAATGCTTTACCTACTGTTGTTTTCATTGTATCTGCCCCAGAAAGGGGGGCAGCCTAGTGGCATTCAACAGATTTGTGAGTGAAACCATCATGTTTTAAGAAGTCGGTTTCCTATCCTGTGTGGAACAGTGGCTGCATTTCAGGCTGAAAGGGGAAGCCTTTAAGAGACCTCAATTTCTGGCTGTGGTCCTTCTCCTTTTCACATAGGTTTTTATACTTTTCAGTGTGAATGTGTGCTTGCGTGTGCGATGGCTAGAGGACAACCTCAGGTGTTTGTTTGGTGGTAGCCACCTTATTTTATGAGAGTTTCTTATTGACCTGAAGCTCACCAGTTAGGCCAAAGCTGCTTGGTCCGAGAGCCCTAGGGATCCTGTTGTCTCCACCTCTCTAACTGGAACTACAGGTAAATGCCACCATGCCTGGCAGTTTTGTATTATTATTATTTTTTAAGCATGTGCTCTGGTGGATGGAACTTAGGTCCTTGAGCTTGCTGGGCAAAGTGCTCCTGTCTTCATGTTTTAAAGTGTCCTGAGCGACCATGTGTTTTGAGGGGGACCATCAGGGAACACAGGCAGTACAAAAGTGCTGCTCTGCCTGCGTCCACGTGGATCATCCTCCTGACCCTTGTCAGCCCACTACTGTTTTCCTTGAGCAATGCTGGCCGGGCTGTACTCTGCCTCCATGGTTTATCTGTGGAAGGAGGGAGCATGCATTGGGGTTTACTTCCCCTAGCCTCGCTGATGATGGCATTTACCTTCTTGGTGACATTATTTTTCTTTTCTTCCCTTGTGATTTTGCTCATTTCATCCTGGTGGTGGTTCTCTTCAGCCAAATATGGTGAAAAGGACCCTGCGCTGTAAAAGGTCTGGGCTATGCTGCTGACAGCTAAGCCATGTAGAACTCAGTCTCCTTCTGTATACAGTGGCTCTTCACTGAAATAAATGATGCCCACGGTGTCTTATTAAATGTCTTATAGATTTTTTAAAAATCTATACCTTCTTGGCTTTCCTTCCCAATCTAGCTTTCTCATAACTCTCAAGTCTAGGTGACTTTTTGATTTGGGGTGCCTTATTCTGTGCTTACAGAACATGGCATTCCTGTCCATCTCTTTCTTTTCCAATCCTTTGAGGTCGTTTAGCGTTAGAACTTAGAAATAGCACTGTGGGCCAAGGGGAAGATTTAGTTGATGTTTCTACTCAGAGGCAGTTATGAAATTGTTAAATGAATTAGGGCCCCTGTGCTTGGATCTTTTTTGTGAGCCTGCTCCCAATATATAAATGTTCCCGGTCCTCTCCTCCAAACCATCTTTCTTCATGAATAGATTGCATGCCTGGGGTGGAGATCAATGCTGGTTTAAAAAAAATACCCTTGGGTACTAAAGGGAGTCAAGCCCAGCAAACTGCATCTTAAGGTTATTTCTTATCTGTAAGTTCCCAATTTGTCTTAAGGATGCTGATAGCTCAGTACTGTTTTATTATTCTTTAGAGAAGCGCCATCTTCTACTGAATAGGCTGGATCTTTTACGGAGCCCACAAGCCTCTGCTTTATTTCACTGTTTGATTTCTAGATCTGGATTTAAACCCAGGCTGGAGAAGTCAGCATCCTTACTCAATTCCTGTCTGGCAGGAATGGGCACCAGCAAGCTCAAGCAACCTCCTCCTTTGATATCCTGTCGATGTACTTTGACAAACATGTCCTCCACTTTATCTTTGAATCTCTCTCTAAAGGTTGGGTGGACACCCTAGTTCATTCAGAAGAGGAACAGCCAGACCTCTGCTACTGTTTGACCTTAGACTTTATCTTTACTTCAGAAGATAAATGATGGCGGATGGGAATCCAGTGTGCTTTTCTGTTCTTATCAGCTGATTCTGAGAAGGAAGAAAAGGTGGACAAAGTTATAATATTAACACACAAACACACACACACACACACACACACACACACACACAAAATGAAAAAGCTGCAGGCTTTTCTTGCTGTGGCTGCAAACCTTGGTAGATACACTTGGTTTTTATACCTTTGTCTCTCTGCTCACTGACAGCACCAAATGAGGATTTTGGTTAAGGAATTTCTCTTGAGAGCATACCAAAAATAGCATCAGGACCCTGCCACCCTTCTGTCCATCCTCTTCTATGGAATTTCAACAAGCATAGCTATAGGAAAAATCCTGGAAACAGGTATGGGTAGCAGGAGAGATCATAGCAAACACAAGATGCACTTGCATTGAGTAAAGTGCAACTGGGAATGTGGCTCTAAGGTCAAATGCCTGAGCATCCTGGGACTGTGGCTCTAAGGTCAATGCCTGAGCATCCTGGGAATGTGGCTCTAAAGTCAAATGCCTGACCATCCTGGGCAGCCCTAGTGAACACAGAACAAAAGCGTTAAATGTAGTTATAAGGTGACTACAAAGCCAGGGGTCCTGTAGAAATAATGGAGATGTTTCCAAAAGCAAGTGATTACATCTTCCTTCCAGGAACACCCTGTAGGGATAATGGAGATGTTTCCTGGTAAAAGGTGTTCTTTGTTTTTCTGTTTTGTTTTGTTTTTTGTTTTTTTCCCCTTCATATTCTGAATATGGACCTACCTGAGAAGTTCTTCAGTTGAAGTTTTGGTCTCTGTTCAGATCATACCAATAGCTGTTAACACCCATATTACCTTTCCCTTACAGTGCAAAACCCTAATCAAAACAACTCCAGCAGAAATGTGTTCCATGTGTTCTTGATAGATACACTTGGTTTTTATACCTTTTCCTGACCCTCAGATCTGACTCTGGAACTGAAACAAGAGACTCGGGACCTAGAGGTTCACCCTCTGTCTCTGCACTCTTCCCTTTTCCTCACGTGAATACAACTAGCCCCAGGTTTATCTCTCGAGAACCCCATCGTGAAGAGGGAAGGAGCCTTCCTGCCATTTCTAGTTGGGGGTGGGATACCGGGAGGAAATCTGATTGGCTCAGTTCTGGTCACTTGCTTTTCTCTGCACCAATGGCTGCAGTTATGAGAACGGGGGTTCTTAGCAGTGGCTGAATTGGAGTCAGGTGTTCAGTGCTGTGGGATCAGGCTCTGGGGTAAGGTATGCTAAGCAGGTTCATTATCTCCAGTTGGCTAAGGCTCTGTGGGAGAAGAGTGGAAAAGCTCCTGTGTCCATGGCCACACAGCCTGCGTCGACCATCACAGAGGAAGGGCTGTAAGTCTGTGAACCTGAGCTGATGGCGTGGATCACAAAGACTTAACAACACTTCTCAGCGGTGTTTGCTTCCTCTCGAAAGGGAAACCTTCCGAATTGCACCCTTCCTTTCAAGGAGCCTTTTCCACCGGGCATGATCTTCTGGGCCCATGAGGGAGGAGGAGGCCAACACTTTCATGTTGTTTGAAGTGGTGTGCCAATGTCACTTGGCCTCCCAGATTCTCCCTTAGCCATGTGCCCCACCCCCACCCCCTCCGAGACCCAAGTCTAAAATTAGTGCTGACCTTTGGGTGTAGAAGCCAGAATGTATTTACACTCAGTCGTAGGGACCAATTTAGCCTGAGCTGGATAAAAATGCCACAAGACCAAAGACTGTGTGTAATGTGATTTTTATTTTTTTAATTCAACTGTTTGGGGTAACTTTATACTTTATTCAAAAACTTGTCACTTCTACATAGCGTAGATCCTCCCCTTCCCCCTTCCTCTTCTTTTTCTCCTTCTTTCCCGTTATCTTACTCTTCTAGATTTGGAGTGTGGTAGCCTTTGGTTTGAACCCCAATCCCATTGGTTGCAAGCAGGAGAACATAGCTAGGTTTTCTAAGCATTCCTAAGCCCCAGCTTTGTGAGTTGAGCATGGTGGTAACCAGCTCTTGGGTGTCACGAGGACAGTGTAGAGAATGCCATCATAGGTAGGCGATGTACACAATAGAAGGAATGGAGTCTAACAGGACATGGTCATAGTTTTGGACTGTGTTTGCCAGAGAAGCATAAGTGAGTGCTTGACTTCCCCAGGATTCCTATTCTGTGTGTGGCTTGATCTGTGTATTTGGAATCCTTTCTCTCTCGTCTTCTATCCTGCGATGCTCAGTCAACAGAAGCATCTCTACGGCTCTCTATTTTATTGCGGTAAGGTCTGCCACTGGACCTGATAGTGGCTCATCTAGCCCCAGCGATACTCTGTATGGACATCCTGAGTGTGTGTTGAGGTTATGTATGAACCACACCTCCCCAGGCTTTGAAGAGGGTTCTGGGAATCTGAACTCTTCTCCTCGTGCTTCTGTAGCCAACAGTTGACTCAGAAATGTGTCTCCCCAGCCATTTTCAAAGACGTGTCAAATGTATTTAGAACACATGGTCATTTAATTATGTTTGGATTCCCTAAATGCACAAGAGTTCTAAGAATGTTCGACTCGCAAGTATTCCCAGATCAGACATGCATTTTCTGCTGTGGTCGATAGAGTTGTCTTCGGGTTCTTCTGGCACTCGGCCATTTGAGACTGAATACAACACTGTGAGTTTTATGTTGCCTGCATCTGAGTTGTTGCACAGATGATGGCTTAGAAGATGTCATGGGGGTTTGGTGTGGTGGCTAACTGAATTATAAAAAGAGTTTCCTTTCTAAAGACATGAATTTTCTTTCTGAAATTAATCTGCTAAGAGATTCACATCATCGACTGCCAAGTCTATGTTAGTTTCTCAGTATGACATCCTGGATCAGATAACAGTTTAGAAGACTGGCCAAAGATGCTCAGATATTAATAATAAACCTATTTCTGTGCAGCAAGGTGGTAAATTATGAATATCAAGGTGCTGATCATACAAATGCAAATTAATTCAACATAGTTGAAGGGCTGAAAACACAGTTGTTCCTACAGGTTTAAGTCGCTTATTTGACTTAAAATTTTTTTTTTCTGCAAGGTAAGTATTTGTATTTGTGCTGGTTAAGTCATGCTCCTCCTTCCTTGTTCTAGTTGGGTGTGTCTTACATGTATGTGGAAATCAACAAGTCTATCATAGCCGTCTGAGTTCCTTTTTACTGTGCCTGGCTTATGTAGAGAAGCTGAAAAGAAGCTTCAAGCAGAAGAGGGAAGTGAAAGACTACAGATGATCAGTATGTCAAGTGCTTCGAGGCACATTTTGTACTCGACTTTGATGAACCTTAAGGACCCTTAACAGTAAGGTGCGAGTGGGTCAGAGTTCATAGTGAGAAACCATGAGTCTTAGATGTGCAGAGCACATCTTGTTCAGATGCGAGTGGGTCGAAGGGACTAGAACCATGTGTCTCCCTGTGGAGAGAATGCTTTATTCTGAATCCCTGTTTTCTGCAACAAGGCAAGACAGCTCAGATTACAGGTCACCACGTTGCTGGGCAGGGAGACACTTTGGGAGTCAGATGGACTTGGGTTTAAATCCCAGCTCCACACATCATTGCTATATAGCCCGTGTCAAGTATTCACCCCCTGTGCTCTGTTTCCACAGGTAGAAAGCACACACAGTCAGAGCTTTTCCCTTTTTGTTGGGAGGGATTGCATCTGCTCCATTTTGCACTGAAAGAACCAGAAAATGCAGGGACTTAAATCCATATCAAGATCAGGGATGTGTCGGGACTCCCCTTTCTCGTCGTTACTGTTACCTGTTACTCTCCATATGTCAAATCTGGGTACAGTTTTGCAACAGACTTCCCTGCCTGCTTCCTACTGGTGATTGGCCCCTCTGGCTTACAGACTGTTCTCATCCATTCCCTATAGATACATGGCCAACCAATGTCCCCACCCCACCAGTCTCTATTTACTCCCACCATCCTGAAAAGGAATCTATCAAAAGTAGAAGAGATTCTACAAATTGGCTCTTGATGATGTATGTGCCCCACCCATAACATCCAGAAACCGAATGACAGTCCTGTCACTTACAATTTAAGGGCCGGGTTATGAGCACCTACTCTGGTTTATGGACAGGGCAGGTGTCGACCTTGGAGGGTCTCATCCACTTAATGTTGAAACACATCTTGTGTTCAAGAGCAGCGGCGTTTCACAGTGGCAGAAGGGAAGCAACCACAGAATATTCTAGAGGGTACAGAAGCAACAGTGATGGGGGCTGGAGAGATGGTTCTGTCACAAGTGGAAGGATCTGAGTTTGGGTCCCCAGTATCCATGTAAAATCTGCAATGTGTCTTTATCAGCATAGAATTTGGTAGGCAGATAGGCAGATCCTTAGCTGACTACCTGTTCTAGTGGATATGGTTACGTTTGAGGCTCAATAAGAGACTCCATACCAAAAAAAAAAGACAGCAAGGACATCTAATATTGATCTTTGGCCTTTACACTTGGACACATGGGCAAGCACAGCCTTCATGTATACCACACAAAAACACACATGAATCCATACAGATGTGGGCACTCAGAAGACAGTGAGGGTTCCACGGAGCTGTTTTGCTTTTTATCATCATGCACTGTGCTAATCAGTATTCTCTCACCAGAGCAGACTCGATCCTACGACCTTCATCTTGCCCTTAGTCCGTCCCTGGGTCAGTCATAAGCTGACAAAATTAATGACGCTAATGAGGTATTTGGCAGGTCAGACTGGGTAGTGGTCAGTGTGGATTGAATTGTTGAGAAGCCCTTACTGAAATCTCCCCCTTCTATGTTTCTTATAAAAGGAATCTACTGAAGTGGTCTGTGATCTAGAGAAGCGGAGAAGTCACTGATGTCTCTGGATCCATGAGCCAGGAAAGGCCTCGCTGTATCTGTCAAGTGGTCTGAGGGAGACTGTGGTTGAGGGTGGTTCTGTAGATGAGGAACCCAGACTCCCCCCACCCTCCTGTAAAATACAGGCAAGTGACAGGATTTCCTCTGTGGTGCGAGGACAGCGATAGCCAGTCCTTAGGCAGCTAGCTGGCTGGGAAGCTTCATGGTGCTCGTGAGAAACCCTTCATGCAAAGAAGTGACTTAAATGTCACCAAGTTGTCTGGGAGGAAAGTCTGCATAGCCGATGAATGTGCATGTCTAGATGCCCTGTGGGAAACATTATCTTTGTTTCTTTTACTTGTAGGCTCACAAAATTCCATGTGCCATAAACCTTGTAGAGTTGTTTTGTATTGATTTGTTTCTGCCAAGAATTGTTTGGCTCTTTCTGGCTGGCTACAGGTAGATAACTCCTTTACAGAGGAGAAGTTAGTTTGCACACAAAAAGATAAATGTGTTAGTGGATGACCGAGAAAAGTGTGAAGTATCATTCATAGGAAGCTGGTACTTTTATTCAGTATGCATGGTTATAAGAACAGGCACATGTGGAACTGTATACACACACACACACACACACACACACACACACACACACACACACACACGTCTCCAGGCAAGGGGGTACCAGAGAGTAAGTAGACCGTACCTAAGCAGTGCCGCCATAAGCCATCCACAGGCAATACAATGGAAACTTCCTCTGTGAAAGAGGCTTGAAGCTTAGAGACTGCCTGGATGTGATGTTAAGAACTTCCCCAAGATTGTCCTGCAGGGAAAGGGGGCTGCTATCGAATACCATCCATCTCCGTGTTGTGTTCCACAGTAAATTCATTATTCAATATTCACAGAGGGAAATAGCTAGGTGAAATTCACAAGCAACTGGTTGAGAATAGATGAGAGAGACGCATTAGCCTGGCATCCTGCCAGTCATCTCATACTTGAAGAATTGTTGAAGGTTTACGATGAAATGGTGGCTATGTTTTTTTTTCTTTCTTTCTTTCTTTTTAAGGCAAGCAGAGACATGCTGAAGCCATAGGACCACAATTGCCAACTAATTGAATGTTGATAGCTATGGTCATGTCCATTGCAATGACAGATAATGCCCAAATATGTAGCATGGTTTGAACACCTTAGGAGATCATTCTCCACATGCCTGAAGCCCAGAGTGGGTATGGCTATGTAAACTCAGCCTTCTAATACTTCATGGCTCCCAGTACTCATCAGTCATTATGCTGATCAGATCTGAGATGGTGGCAGTAGACAGATGATGGGGCATTGCATGATGGGCCAGACCAGGGACAGCATATATTGTCCCTCCTATTCTGCTAAGTATTTAGTCTTTAGTTTTCTTGGATTTTCATCAGAGGCCAAGAAATATCATCCAGCTCTGGAGCTATGATGATGGGGAAGTAGATTACCTGGTATTACCTAGTTAGGGTTACTGTTGCTATGATAAAATGCCATGACCAAAGCAACTTAGAGGGACAGGGTTTATTTCAGCTTACACTTCCAGGTAACAGGCCACCACTGAGGGAAGTCAGAGCAGAAATCTGGAGGCAGGAACTGATGCAGAGGCCATGGAAGGGTGTTGCTTACTGGCTTCTTCCACATGGCTTGCTCAGCCTGTTTTCTTATAGAACCCAGGACTGTCACCAGCCCAAAGGTTGCCCCAACAACAATGGTCTGTACCCTCCCCATCAACCACTTACTTAAAAAATATTCTACAGGCCAATCTTATGGTGGCATTTCTCAAGTGGGATTCCCCTCCTCTCTGATGGCTCTACCCTGTGTCAAGTTAACAAGTTATCTAGCACAGCTGAGGCCCTGCCTACTCTGTCGGAAGTAAAGACTACTAAAAGCCACTTTTTAGCAGCAACACAATCAGTCATTAGCCCTAGGGGTCATGGATATTTTTGCCATGGGGGAAAATTGTACTGGCATTCCTGCAGAGGCCTCTTCTAGACCTAAGCCAACATGTCAGGGCCAGTGCCTATGACATGTCTCTTGGTAAGGAGATGCAGTGCCTGGGAACATAGTTGGGAAAAACAGAAATGATGGCAGGTATTGGAAGCCAAGGAGAGGACAAAATAAATTGCTTCATGGAAGATGGGGGTGGAGGGAAAATGCTATTTCCAGCTCAGAATACATGTGATTTCATGTCTTAGTCATAAAGTTTGTTTAGTCTAGTGGACCCAAATTTGTAAAGGCAGCGAGGATCTTTTCACTGGGAAAAGAGGAAACTGAGTTAGGTTATCTGAGAAATGCGTGATAGTCATCCACACTTGGGAGTTAGAAATCCACCAATGGAACAGTACATCTTCTGGAGGAAAGACCCCTTTTTTAAATAGTGTGGAGAAGGGTGTTTGGTGTGCTGGAAAATCAGCTCTGTGTCTGGGATATCTAGGAGGGAAGTCAGAGACAAAGCGTAGGAGCTGCATCTTCACCAACCACCAGCACTGTTTCTATCTGAGGACATAGAAAGGACCAGAGGGATTAGATGGGTGGAGGCAGGTTACCATCTCTGGATAAAGCACTTGAAACGCCAGCCTTGAGGGAGACACACCCTACATGTCTGGCTGGCTGTGTGACTTGATCAGGATATAGATCATCTGCATATCTCATGTGTGACATGACATGTCTACAAGACTGTATACCCAGTTGGGTCTTTATAAGTCTCTAATGAAACCACTTGCCTCCTTCTTTGTTGAGGAATATCATCTCTCTTTATAACATGCACCTTGACAAGAAGCTCAGCCAGTCTGCCCACCCTACCCATCCCCTGGTACACTGCCTATTCCAGTTAGATAAAGGGAGAAGTAAACTTTAAGTTCTTGGGGCATTTTTTGTTTTTGTTATTAAATTTAGAATTCCTTGCTCTCAGATTTATGTCATCCTCCCTCCATAGCAATTCTCTGAGGTACAGGGTAGAGGAAGCAAGTTAGCACTCGCTATAGAGTGGGGAAACTGAGTCACAGAGCAGGTATGCGATCCATGAAAGAAGGCAAAGATGAGGCAGCTGCTGTTTGCACATTTGGGTTGTGAACTTAGACTTCGTGTAGGAAATAGCTAAATGTCCCTCTTGTCCCTCTCTCCTATATGTCTTCAGAAGCTGTAACATCTACTGTAACAAGGGAGGTTGAGGCAAACCAAGGGAAGAAACCAAGTGTGAGACCATGTTTCCTATCTACCACCTCAGGTGGATTCTAAGCTTTGAAGAATTATTAAGTTTCATAGTGGGGATGACTTATGGATAAAACGCACGTATATTCTATTTAGATTTGTTCTTATTTTTCATATGGGTATTTATTATGCACATGGAATGTTATCTTAGTTACTTTTCTATCACTGTGATAAAACACTGAAACCAAGGCAACTTAGAGAGGAAAGCATTTACTTCAGAGCTTACAGCTTCAGAGGGTTAGGAGACTATGATGGGGGAAGCAAAGGCATGCCAATAGGAAGAGCTGAGAGCTTACATCTTACAAGGAGCAGGCAGAGAGGTAAAGACTAGGTGGGATACAAACCACAAGTCTTTTAAAACCTCAAGCCCTGCCCCCCAGTGACACACCTCCTTCAACAAGGCCAAACCTACTGACCCTTCCCAAACAGTTCCACCAACCGGGGACCAAGCATTCAAATATATGAGCCTGTGAGGCATATTCTGATTGAAACTACCACAAGCATGTCCTCCCCCTGCTTCTTACCCTCCCCTTCCTTACCTCTATCCCAATTTATTCGTTCACACATTCTTTGTAATGAAAGACTTGGAAGAGACTAAGACCTTCCCTTATCTTTTTGTAGTATGAGAGCAAGCCCAGTGCCTTTCACACACACGGTAAGCTCTCTACGACTGAGCTACATCCTCAGACCTACAGGAACCACTCCCCTTTGCTCACCCTCTTTCTTTATCTGGAAGTATTTCTAGATCCTTGACATTGGACATTTATATATTTATTTATGTGTTTATTTTGGAAAGTGGCTAATATAGTTTGCTCCAACCTACTTATATATTGGTCATTCTTTCTTCCCAACTGCTTTGCTTCCTATAATTCACCAGAAAGTTCTGCTTAGGAAGTTTAGCTGCACCAAGCCTGGGTGGATGGATTGGAGACATGGTGATGAGAAGCACCCTGAAGAAAAGGAGACTCTAGTTATCACAGCTGTTGCCACAGCTTTCCTCAGAGCAGCCACGCAGTTAGTTCTAAGAACAAATGGTAAACCCTGGGTCTATGTTTCCTGGTGGAATCCATTTTGTAAGTGTGATGTCACCAATGGATTTAGAGAACATTTTCTTTAATGCCTGAGTTTTAGTTTCTGCATCTATTCTGGAATATGGGTGTCTTAGGAATCTAATCTAGTTGTGTGGATCTTTTCTCTCAGCTTCTGTATGACAGGCTCAGCTTTTGCTTATGTTCCTTGGGTTGCCTTGGGGAAAAGATAATAAATACTCTCTGATGACAGAGGTTTAGGAAGAAGGATGCAGTAAATGATGAACTGGTACCACATTTCTTGCATCTCAGAAGAAGAGGATGTTTAGGTGACAGGTCCTATTGGGATCCACAGCATGAAGAATGGAATAAAGAAAGGCTCAGCGTTTGTCAGGATGTTCAGTGTTATTTAGAGTTAGAAGGATTCACAATTACCAGTTTCACAGACAGATGACTAATAAACAGGATCCTTTTTCTGACTAGCATACTCCATGGTATGATGGTGCAGAGGCAGAGGCAGGAGGATCTCCATAAATTTCAGGTCAACCTGGCCGACTACCAAACTGCGCACAAGGCAGGACTGCATAGCAAGGTCTATCTAAAAAATTCAAAACCAAACCAACCCAGAATGACAACAAATCTTCAGGGAAACCTACTTGTGATGGGAGGAGTGATTGGTAAGGTTGCACAAGTTACCAGGTGTGGTGGCGCACGCCTTTAGTCTTCGCAGTTAGGAGGCAGAGGCAGGCGGATTTCTGAGTTCGAGGCCAGCCTGGTCTACAGAGTGAATTCCAGGACAGCCAGGCCTATACAGAGAAACCCTGTCTTGAAAAAAACAAGAATAAATAAATAAATTAATTAAAAACGATTGTTCAGGTTAGTGGCTCAATTTATAGGACTAAAAACCCAAGATAGTCCCATGTGGACTATTTGCTTGTCAGTAGACACAAGTAGTTAGTTAGCTTATCAAAAGTTACACACAACTGTATCCCTTCCATTCTTAGGCACAACTGTAGATTTCACAAAGGCCTCACCCCTGGGGACAGGTTATTGAAATTTCTAGGTTGTGAGTTCTTTCAGTCGTTTTTTCATTTCTTATTTTATAGACCAAAGATAAAATGTGTGACTGGGATGTCGACGGCCTGTGTTTACCGACTTTCTGTTCTAATGTTTTATAATATTCTATGTTGGTAACTCTTAGTTGCCAGTTACCACCAATGCTGGTCACTCATGCCTGTTAAGGGGAAGCAACGGCTTCCCGTCCTGCTCTCACGGTCTCTTACTTATTTATTACATGGTAAGACATTAATAATCAAACATTGTGGCCATTTATAAAGACAGGTAGCTGCCCCCTCCTCTACCCCGCTACCACCCACCCCCACCCCCCCGAGACCTGGCGTTCTTGCTACATGTCACTTTCTGTCTTGTTTTTTTTTTCCTTAAAGGGCTTCTGTCATTTCATCCATTGTGAAGGTTCTTAGTGCTTTGTGAATTTGGGAAGTGCACAGGCTGCTTCCTAACACACACACACACACACACACACACACACACACACACACACACACCCGCAAAGCTCTCAGAAGTGAAAAGTGCTTATCATACGCCCTTCCCCCACATCACATCTTTTAAGTCTCCAGCCTAGCTCTGCGAACTGAGAACTCAGTGTGGCTTCCTTGGTGAGGATGTGCTCATACCTGGTGCCTTCCTCCTGTCAGGGATCCTGTAGCCACTCTCTGCTTTCTTCCCTGAGTCCCACAGGTTTGAACCAGTCCAATCTATGAACCATTTGTTTTCTCAAGAAAAAGAGCCCCTTTCAATCCATTGTTTTTAGAAGTCACTCGGAGCCTTCAAAACCTCCAGTCATTAATTCTCAGTGCTAAAATTTAGGAGTGGCTGAGACTTCAGGCAAGCTATATTGAATTAAATGTGTGGAGCACTTTAAGACAGCATTTGATTGTACATTTAAAATAGGGAATGCAAATTGAAATTCCTCCCGGGTGCTTTAAATCATGCATTATATGTGTGGTATTTTCAATTAGCTGCAGAAAAAAAAATTCTTCAGTATGGCTCTATTTTTACAGCTGGGAATTTCTCAGAGAACAACCGACTATTTTATATATGTGAGATTTATTTAAATGACTCGTGGGGCATTTGCAATTTAACCAATAATTGAAAATATTGTTGCAGGGTGGCAGGTAAAACTAGGAAGTCATTTTGCATTCCATAAGAGGTGGCTGTGAGCTCAATAGTACCTTAGTTAGAGTGGGCTGGATGGGGAGTTCAGCAGAGACTTGGCTCTTCGTGTCTCACATCTAGGTTTAACCCCACCGGAGAAAGGAGACCGATTAGCTGTGACGTGCTACTTTCAACAGGAACTCCCAGCTCTAAGGCATTATTCATTTTCTCCCTTTTTTCATTAATGTATTGATTCACTTTACATCCCAATATCAGCCCCCTCTCTCCTCTCAGTCAGCTCCTCATATAGCTCTTCACCCTACTCCCCCCTCCCTTTCTCCTCTGAGAAGTGGGAGCCCCCTCCCCCCCCGCCCCATATTACCACACCCTGGCACATCAAATCACTGCACTTTTCAAATAGGTTAGACTGTATGAAATGGTCCATGGTGCACCATCGAATTGAGTTGCTCTTCAGAGGCCTGGGTGCTTCTTTAATTGCCTCGCTTGTATATTGAACACTTGGGTATCCATGTGCCATTCTGGATGCTAGGGTAGAGTGACAGACAGAGCACATGAAGGGATCAAGAGGAAACAAGAAGGCAAATGTCTCATTTGGAAAGAACTTTAACACGGAAACCGGATGCTGAAAAGAGTCTGGTGGGTTCAGTATGTGTCTGGAGAAAGAAAGCCTGCTCCTGGCCAAGTAATAGTGCCTTACAGGCTACAGGACAAACTCCAGGTGCTAATGAGAGCATTGGAAAGCCATTGGAGACTTTGATGCAGATCCCGGGCAAAATGTCATTCATGACCTGCCTTTCTTCCCAGTTGTCCACTCTTGGACTTAGGTACAGTGCTCTCTTCCAGAGAAGTTGGTGGCTTAGACTGGGGACAAAGATGGGGAGGATATTTGAGATGCATCACAAGGCGAGAATGAATTGATTGCTGATTCTAATAGGATAAGGGAAAAAAATAGTTGCCAGACCTTTGGCTTGGATTCTTGGGTGGGGACTAGGTGGTGGGTGATGCTGTTTATTAAGGTCTGGCAAATAGCAAATTTAGCAGATAGGACCAGGCCCTCCCCCTCCTGGGGTTTCCGTGAAAATTGCTAAGGGGGTATCTGTACATAGGAACACTGTATTTTGGGGTCTGCTTATAAACACTTAAGCCTTTTCACCTAGATTGCCTGTTGTTCTAGGGTCACCCTGCTAGGCTTTTTAGTGTGGTTCTGCGTTATTTGTAGTTGTCAAGCATTTCCTGTTTCATGTTATTCCACCCGTATAAACAAACAAAACAGTTCTGAGAGTCAGCTTAAAATCTAGACAGCCTCCATTAAATCTCAAGACCACTGAGACAGGCTTTGTCTGGCCCTACTACACTAAAACCTTCAAAAATTGCTTGAATTTAATCGCACACTATTTCACTTTTGGGCCAGTAGGAAAACACTTCGTATTCATGTGCTTGGCAGCCTTGGGAAAAAACACAAGGAAAATTGCCAGAGCCGGCCTCCCAAGCTGACCAGGTGCTCTGCAGTCATTTCTAACCCTGTCATGGGGCCTGTCAATGGAGCAGCACAGCATGCTACTGTCCCAAGGAGGACAAAGGTCCTTATGTTATCTTCCTAGATTCAAAGTGCCCAGATTCAAATGTCTTGTCATGTTATACCCTAGACCTTTGAATTCCTCTTGTATTGAAGAAATACAGAAAATATATCAGCAATGGTAAAGAAAACCACGGTAAATAAATAAGGTGATTTCCTTTTTGTTTTCAGGAATCGGGGTTTGAACCTTTTTAGTTGAGGTTAAGGTTGAGGTGGTCTGTAGACCCTCAGAGAATGAGATCATTATCTCTGTCTATGGTGGCAAACAGTAGCGATGGCAGAGTCCAACACTGATACAGACCTCAAGAACTACTCCTAAGCTCTCCAGCAGATGGCTCAGGGGTTAAGTGTAGAGGACCTGGGTTCAATTCCCAGCACACACAAAGTGGCTTACAATCATCTTGTAACTCCAGTTCCAGAGGATTCAATGCCTGCTTTTGGCCTCTGTGAATACCAGACACCCAAGTGGAACACAGATATTCATGTCGGCAAAACATTCATATATACAAAATGAAAATAAATCCTAATTTTATTTTTTTTGGGGGGGGGGGTTAAGAGCTAGCCTATGAACCCAAGACACATTGTGGTTTTTAATCATGACAATACCTCATGTACCTTTACCAGGTATATACAAAGACAATACTTTACATAACAATGAAGCAACCTTGCAACCAGCAAATTGATATGAATATATGCAGTCATTCATATTGTAACAGTTTTCTTCTCGTTTTTTTATAGGTGTGTGTATGTGTGTGTGTGCCTGTGTGTATATGTGTGTGCAGGTATATGTGTATATGTGTGTGCAGGTATGTATATGTGCATGTGTGCATTTGTGTGTGTATTTGTGTGTTTGTATATGTGCATTTGTGTGTATTATTTGTATGTATTATGCATTTGTGTGTATGTTTGTGTGTGTATGTGTGCATTTGTGTATGTGTGTGCGTGTGTGCGTGTGTGTGTGTGTGTGTGTGTGTGTGTGTGTGTGTGTGTGTGTAAAGCAGAGGTCAATCGCAGGTGTCACGCCTCAGGAGTTACTCACCTTGTGTTTTGAAACAGGTTCATTGGTTTGGAGCTCACTCCATGGGCTAGGCTGACTAGTGGGCCAGTGAACCACAGGAGTCTCTGCCTCCGCTAACACTGTGTGACGGTCCACACCATCATACCCAGCTTTTTGCACGAGTGCTAGGGATCAAACTCAGGTTGTCATGTTTGAGCACCAAATACTTTCACCAACTGAGCATTATAGCTTCTTTACAGGATCTTTTTTGAAGACCCAAAGGTTTGGGATATTATTATTATCATTATTATTAATTTTTCAGGTTATCAGTGTTGTGATTTGAATATGCTTGGCCCAGGGATTGGCACTATTAGGAGGTATGGCCTTGTTGAAGTAGGTGTGACTTTGTTGGAGGAAGTATGTTATTGTGGGGATGGGATTTGAGATCCTCCTCCTTGCTACACTTGAGACAGTCTGCCCCTGGCTTCTTTTCAGTGAAGATGCAGGTCTCTTGTCTCCTCCAGCACCGTGACTGCCTGCATACTGCCTGCTTTGATGAGAATGGACTGAACCTCTGAAAGTGTAAGCCAGCCCCAATTAAATGTTGTCCTGTATAAGAGTTGCCTTGGTCATGGTGTCTCTCCACAGCAATGGAAACCCTAACTAAGACCATCCGTTTTCCCTCTTATTGATTGATAATGGATACTTTTAACATGAAATCTGAGAAATATTGGGATTTGGGTCCTGCCGCTTACAATGTGCAGAGGCTGGTGGCTGAGAAAGGGCGGTGCCGGACTGTGGACAAAAGTATGAGAGGTTCTGTTAGCTACTCTCTGGTTTGGGCTTGGTAAGTTGCCCGTGAGCTGTCCGGCTTCGCAGGGTTTCCACTCAAGTGAATGTGGCTAGTGCCTTGCAAAGACTGGGAGATGCAGATGGCCTGAAAAGAGAAAGACAAGGTCCTGAAAGTATCAAAGGCGTTTCACTCTCTAGGCCGATGTCCAACGAACAGGTTTCTCAACTCTCTCACTGCCCCTGGGCTAGTTACACACTGCTCATTCTCCAGTCTGTACTCATTCTCCAGTCTGTACTCATTCTCCAGTCTGTACTCATTCTCCAGTCTGTACTCATTCTCCAGTCTGTACCCATTCTCCAGTCTGTACTGAGGAGGAGCTTCCTTTGCTGTATAGCCTACTTGCTTTCAGCCCATTGGTACCAGAGATAGGTAAAAAATGAATTTAAGTCTAGCCTTGGTTAACATGATGGTTTAGTTAAAGTCTGTTTCTTCTCTAAAAGCAGGCCACTTCACCAGCCTCAGTTCTGTTGACAGATTGGACTGGGCAGTTCCAGATTGGTGGAGGGCTGTGTGTGGCTACCAGTGTCCGTGTCTTCTCCTGGGCAATGCCACAGCTCTTCCCTACCTACCTTTATACGTTTCTGAAGAGCACAAATGTCTTTAGCAATAATGTCCAAGAGTCCAGACCACTTGGGTTGAGAACCTTGAGGGGGGATGCTAATTACCCTCATTTGATCAGCGATTTGGTTATGTACCTCGTTAGCGCCATTATCACGTGATGGTAAAGAGTGCTCACACCATGGCCTGGTTCTCCTTTGGGAGCCCAGCACTGAGCCCAGCATGCTGCCTTAGGATTTGAGGAATAGAGGAGTGGACGGCTGTACTTAATATCAAAAAGATTCTTAATACTACCTGACTTTAGGGGAGCCGAGGGGCTTTCACGGTGAATTTGAGCCCCAGCAGACTGCATTCCTCTCTTCATGGTCGAATGTGGATTTCCTTGCTCACCACCCGCACTGACCGAAATAGGAGCATGAGGGCCTTCGGGTTCCTGCCTGATTAAAGCCCACATCCTCTGGTAGAGCTCTCAAAGCTGAGCCTCATGGCCTAGACAAATTATCTCTGTGCAGATGTCACCTACCCACTGGTCTCTCCTTCTGCCAAAGAAGACATCCCACCCTTTAATGATGGTTTTACACACACACACACACACACACACACACACACACACACACTTCACGTTTTCAGGTAATTTGGCTTGGGTCGTCTCGAGACCTAATTCAGAATTTATTTGCCAAGTAGTCGGTCCTTCCTGGCTAACCAGGAGCAAAGGGAGGGGGGGGGTTGGGACTCTGAGTGGCTCAGCTGGATAAAAGGGGTTCAGAAATGCCAGGGACTAAGTTCAGAGATGTGAAACATAATATCAGGGGTGGGGTGTGCGGGCGGGAGGGAGCGTTCTCAGTTCTTCTCTCCTGCTTGTCAGTTCTGATTCCTAAACTTGAACGATAGCATAGCTTTGGTTTAGCAAAAAAATGGCACCCATGGGATGAGAGCTGAGAGTCGGTGAGCAGGAGGGTGGACCAAGAGCGGAAGATGGGCTGCCAGGTGGCTTCCCGCTGCTGCTCTTCTGAGAGTTTAAGGATCTAACTGCCGGTGACTCAGCCTGGTCTTACCGCCTCTCCATGCTTCTCGATGGAAGCAGAAGCTCATTAGAATGCCTGTATCTCTGCTTCGAGCCTCAAAGTTCTTCCACGGGCAGCAGCAAACTGGAGCTGACACATTGGATGGGGCGAACGATCAGGCTGAAGCTGTAATTGCCGGTCATAAACTGCACAGAAGTAATTGGCTGGATTCCTTCCTCTTCCACACAGGGAAGTTTCAGGTTTAAAATTCCAGAAAGAATCATGCTATAAATTGGTATCAATACTGCATGGCTTTGCCTAGGATTCTAAATGATGGGAAGCCAGCAACATCGAGGGTGATCTGGGCAGAATGGAAATGTGCATAGGTTTTCTTAGAGTCCTAAGGCATGAGGTATAGGAACTGACTCATACCCTAAGTGTTTATGCCCCTAAGGAGCAGTCTCCACTAGACAGTATAGCACTGCTTACCCAAGTGAGACAACCAAAAGTGTTCCCAAATAACCCGTGGGGACAGAGTTGCCCCTACCCTGGATGAAAACCACCACCCTAGAGTAACAAACATTATGTTCAGTTTGGCACTCTTGAAAGCTGTGGTCACTTGTTTGTTTGCTCCAAGTGTTTGGTGAGGTGAGCCCAGGTAGAGGAACACAGCGTTTCTTCTCCTTTTCCTCCATTGGCCTTTAAACTCCACCAGAGGAATCAGTGTGGCATATTGGCCAATAGAGGGTTAAATTGCATTTTCAATATAAAGTACCATGTCTGGTCCTTAGTAGATGTCTTGTACATTTAATCTACTGTAGCGAAATACCATTAACTGGCGAGCTTACAAACAACAAAAATTATTCTTCATGGTCCAAGAGTCAGGGAAGTCTAAGGTTAAGACACTGGCATCTACAGTAGTTGGTAAAGGCTTGCTGCTTGTAGACAGTACCTTCTAGATTTCTCATGCATCAAGCAGGGCTAGCTGTCTGTAATGATGATGATGACGGTGATGATGATGGAGACAGCATCTCCCTATATATCCCTGGGTGGCCTGGATTCACTATGTAGATGAGGCTGGCCTTGAATTTATTAGCGATGTTTCTCCCCCAGGGAGTGCTGGGATTAAAGGTATGCACTACCATGTCCAGCAAGAATCAACTTCTGAAAACATCACATGGCCCAGTTAGGACTTCAATAAGTGAATTTGGGGAAGATAAACTATTCAGACTGTAGTAATATGCATCCAGTTAATGATGGCTATTATTCTCAAGTACTTTAAGAGTGTGTTCTATAGATTTTAAGCAAGTTAGAAGTGGGCAGAAGAATTTAATTGCTGCCGTCACATAAAATAGGAACGGAACTGTTAACTTCTATTGAATTACAATTTGTTTCATAAGCATTATTGAATTCCTTCTATGATCCACGTACTATACTAAATACATGACATAAGATATTAATAAATAATTATCTCTGCCTTTAAATGTCTGATAGGGAGTTATAGAGACAAGTAGATCAAGTCGCTCATCAGAGTAGATAGATGAGCCTCTATTGACAGAAGAACATGGGCAGCCTGCAACATTCACCTGGGAATATGAGAAAGGAGCTGGCTGTGTTGTGTGTCCACAGTTTTCCTTTTCCCACCGATACCACGTTATTACAGTGTCCATGCTCTTCTCACTTAGGGACCATGCCTGTGTTCTGTAGCTTTCTCTGTACACTTTGCATCCAGCCTTCACCTTTCATCTGATGTAGGATCCCAGCTCCTCTCATGTGTGCTTTTATAAGCAGGAAAAAAAAAAGACCCTGTTTTAAGTGTTTAAGTGTGCTGTTTTTTTTCTGAAACTTTTCAAAATACATAACAATATGCACAGATATGTTGTCATCGAAAACAGTTGTATAGTGCTAAGTCAGCGATGTCCGTTTGTCTTGTTGCACGTAGGTATAACTTTTGCATAGTTGCTTATATGATAAGTAATTTGAGTTGGCAATTGATGTATGTCTGTTCCAGCACAAGGGAAGCAGAGACACAGAATTGAGCATTTTAAGTCCAGCTTGGGCTGTTATAGCAAAAGTGTCTCAGCTACAAAAATAAACAGCGCCCAAACTAGCCAGAACCAATTACTGCTGATGTATGACTGTTTAGTTTTCTTCACAGTGAGTGACACTGTGGGCTGGGTGTCATTAACTACCTCTCAGTGTTGGGTGGCTTAGGTTGTGTTCTTCCAGAAGCAACAAGGTGATTTGGTAAGGAAGCACCTCCCAAGCCAACCCAGCAGTGGAGTGGGAAGAGGGGGTATTAGAAAAGGGAGACGCTAAGCAAGAGATGTATCTGGGCCAAGTCCCACCACAGAGCTCATGGGCGTTTCGGAGTCATTTACAGCAAGACCAGGAGTCAATGGCTATTAGCCTTCTGGGAGGAAATAGTGTCTGTAAACACTTAAGGCCCACTAAGCAGAGTGGGCTTCGCTTCCTGCTGGCAGTTGTCCAAAGGTAGCAGGTGCAAACTGTTAGCGACAGAGCACACAAAAGCTAGAGGGCAAGTATGCTGAGCTGCTAAATGGCTACCCACAGCGTTGCTTCCATTGGAGATTTAGGCTGCAATTAGAATCGCCGCCAGCGTGGCGAGCTACTTATTGCGATGACTTTGCTTCTGGACATAATCGGTTTTAGACCCGGATCTCTTTTATTCTCTTACAGTGGGTTGATGGAGTTTCCTGTTTAACAAGTATGTGGATTTGGTTTTTGTTTTTGTTTTTTGTTTGTTTGTTTAAAGAAACATCTTTATTTCAGAAATATTTTTTTCAATCACTTTGTTCTTCAAACCCTTGGCATTTGTGGTTTGCCAGCATCCATTTAAAGAGTGCTGGGCTCTCATCGATGAGTGGAGGACCCACAGACAGTGTCAGTGTTATTTCAAGGGACCAGTGTAGTTATGGTCTGGCTTTGAGTATAGACTGAATAAACAACTACTCGATGGGAGATAAAAGAGGGGACTGAGGGGGATGTATTTTAGGCTCAGCCAGGCACTGGCCACCCAATCTAATGACCTCAGTTCAACCCAGAACAACATGGAAGAAGGAAAAGAATGATTGCCATAAATTTCCCTCTGATCTCCATGAATGTCATGGCACGTTCTCCTCCCACAAATAATTGAAGTGTAAAAATAGTTTTTACAATGGATGTTAATTATGTTATAATAAAAATGATTTGCATTTTTATTGAAATATTTGTGAATTCATGATTATTTTGTATCTCCCAAAGTATGATATATGTTACACTTTTTTCTTTTCTTTCTTCTTTCTTTATTTTTTATTCTTTTTTATTATTATTAGATATTTTCTTCATTTACATGATAAGTAATTTGGGTTGGCAATTGATGTATGTCTGTTCCAGCACAAGGGAAGCAGAGACACAGGATTGAGCATTTTGAATCCAGCTTGGGCTGGACTCAAAAGTCCCCTATACTCTCCCCCTGCCCTGCTCCCCAACCCACACACTCCTGCTTCTTGGCCCTGGCATTCCCCTGTACTGGGGCATATGATCTTCCCAAGACCAAGGGGCCTCTCTTCCCAATGATGGCTGACTAGGCCATCTTCCACTACATATGCAGCTAGAGACATGAGCTCTGGGGGGTACTGGTTAGTTCATATTGTTGTTCCTCCTATAGGGTTGCAGACCCCATTCAGCTCCTTGGGTACTTTCTCTAGCTCCTCCATTGGGGGCCCTGTGTTCAATCCAATAGATGACTATGAGCATCCACTTCTGTATTTGCCAGGTACTGGCATAGCCTATGTTCATAGCAGCCTTATTTATAATAGCCAGAAGCTGGAAAGAACCCAGATGTCCCTCAACAGAGGAATGGATACAGAAAATGTGGTACAAATACACAATGGAGTACTATTCAGCTATTAAAAACAATAAATGTATGAAATTCTTAGGCAAATGGATGGATCTGGAGGATATCATCCTGAGTGAGGTAACCCAATCACAAAAGAACTCACTTCTCACTTAATATGCACTCACTGATAAGTGGATATTAGCCCAGAAACTTAGAATACCCAAGATACAATTTGCAAAACACATGAAACTCAAGAAGAAGGAAGACCAAAGTGTGGATACTTCATTCCTTCTTAGAATAGGGAACAAAATACCCATGGAAGGAGTTACAGAGACAAAGTTTGGAGCAGAGCCTGAAGGAATGACCATCCATAGACTGCTCTACCTGGGGATCCATCCCATAAACAGCCACCAAACCCAGCCACTATTGCATATGCCAGCAAGATTTTGCTGACAGGACCCTGATATATCTGTCTGTCCATCTTTCTCTCTCTCTCTCTCTCTCTCTCTCTCTCTCTCTCTCTCTCTCAATGCAACGAAATTGTCTCCCTGTTTTTAAAGACTGCGAGTCACCGGTCTGTATCACTATAGTCCTGTGCCTTCTCTTGGATGCATTATAGATTTGATGGCCAAAGTCTGCACACTTAAAGGCATATCTTACCATTATGAGTGTGTTTCTTTTGCCGGGGTTGGGGGGAATATACACCACCTTTATCATCCCACCACTAGCAACCACTGTTTTCCTTTTTTATACCTCATACCCAAATATGTCTTGCCACTCTATTTCTTCTGTTAAACCATCCAAGGAACCTGGGAAGGAAGGCACACACTAGAGGAGAAAGCAAGCTTGATCAAGAGGCTCATTCACTCTGCATCCCCCGGTGAGGGCACAGACGTTAGATTTGAGCCCCCAGAAAATTATTCCAAAACCTTGAGGGAAATAGGGGGAAAGAGTGTTCTTGATCAAGTATTTTTGGAAGTAGAGAGCAGACAAATCCCCCACTATCCTTTTCTTTAGCTTCTCCCTCTTCCCAAAGGAAAGTTTCAGAACGAAATATGTACGGGTAAAAGGCGCTGGGTGTCAGAGTCCACCTTACATATGCTTCTTATTTAAGCCATCGTTTCTGTACATATCAGTGGTTGAAAGGTGTCTGTCCTAAGCATTTATGCGTCAGTTCTTGACCCAATTGGTTGAACATATGTGCATACCTGTTGGATTCTGGTTTAAAAAGTATGAAGAACTTCCAAGGACTTAATGTTTCTTTATAGTGACCTGGAAAAGCATTTTAAAGCCACAGCAGCTCCAGCTGCTGGTTTGCTCCTCCCTGAATTGGAAAGATGCTGACTCACATGGCCTGCGGGGGACTTATCAGAGCTGTATGCTATGGTGTGCTCTGGCTTGCTCCATCTTCTGGTTCAGCTATCTTAAGAGAATGTGATCAACAAAGACAGAGTCTGGAGGCGTGTGATTTCAGGAATGACTTACAAAGGTTTTAAATCTTCTCACTCCCAAGGGACCATATTCAAGGCTAGCCTCTCCTTGGCTTCATAATCTTAGCTCCAGTTACTTGTAGATGAACAGTTTCCCCTGCTTCACAGAGAGCCTTAAATCTTCACCGCCTGACTCCTAGAGGGTGGTACCTCTTGCGAAGCACTCTGGAGAGTTTGAAACAGTTCTCTACTGACAAAAATATTGCTGGGAAATACGTGATCCAATAGCTTGAGCGTCACAGACCTGTGTAAAAGTTTTAGTGTTTCCTTTGGGAAACCATCTCGACAGGAGCTGTTGGGAGATGGGAGGTGTGTTCTTACTGATCATGCCACCTTCAGAAGAACGGGGACAGGGACAATCAATAGGGAGCATCTAGGTTTGAAGGACCAAGATCCTAGAAACAGAGACCAGAAGAACCGCAGAGCTTTTCCGGTTGGTTGTNAGGCATGACACAACATGACCTTCCTTGCAGTACTGTCAGTTGTTCATTCCAGGTGTGTGGCATTGTTGTGACCCTTCTTTTTATGATAGGAACAATTCAGGAAACTCTGATTTTACCCCAACAGTGGTGTATTTTCATCAGTCTCATCAATTTTTAATGTCAACTGACTTCCTATATTGGCCTCGACCATTGAGCCTCCTGTGGCTTTCTTGGCCCTGGGAGACAAGACATTTCATGTGCAAGCAGGTTTTAGATCGACCACAGAGAACAGCATAAATAAATGTAGACTCTTCATTGTCTCTGTCTCCCGATATCGCTACCGTTTATGTGGGATTTATGAAATGTGATCTCTTAGGTCCAGCTCTTCCTCCCAGCCCCATGCTCACAGAAATAAGACACGGACCTGAAATATATTTACAAATACCTTGGCCGTATAGCTAGGCTCTACTCTGACTAGATCATAACTTACAATAACCCAAGACTTTGAACCTACATTCTACCGCTCGGCTACCTGTGCCCAGATACCATGTGTCCGTCTTGTCACATCTACCCAGGCCAACCTCCTTTGTCTGGCTCTATCCCAGAATCTGGTTTGCCTCCTGGATGTCCCACCTTTTTTCTATTCTACCCTTTCTTATAGGCGATACATTTTTTAATTGACAAGTGATGCATCCATACAATACACAAGATACTCTCTCTACAATCTGTAAATACTGCTTCACTCTAAAAAGAGCTGGAGAAGTGACTGACTATATGAACAAGGAACAGAAGACAAGGATGCTGATGACACCATGCAATCAAATTGGATGTCTCAGGAATCAACCTGAAGCGACTTATTTTGAGTCTCAACAAGAATTAATATCTATAGTGGATCAAGCCCCTAGAAGATGTTGAAAAATATAAGTGTGTAATGACAGGAAAACAAAACAACATTGTAGTGAACTAAGAATTTTATAGCAAAGTCTTTTTGAAAAGGAGAACTCTTCTGTCCATTTGTACACACACACACACACACACACACACACACAGATACACACACTGAAGCTCAGAGTAGTCAGCTATGCAGGTTTTCTTCTTATTTATATTCCTACCCGTGAATGGAGGAAACTTAATTACTACAGCATGTGCCATGTTGCATCCCCTAATAAAAAAGGTACCTGGGCAACAATCATGAAACAAAAGCAAAGAGAGCAGTTGATCAGTCTCCTTACCCTACTACTTTGCACAACATGATTACAAAATGGTCTTACCCGAAGAATGAACTGAGCTGCTTAGCCTTGGGATGGGGGGAGGGGGTTGACAGCCTTCCAGGCTGTAATTTTTCTCTTCTTCACACCATACTGTCTCTGTTGTCAATAACCCTGTTCTGACTCTATCCATTTTACATACGACAGAGGAATGCAGTTACCAAATTCCGGTGGTATTAGAACCAAAGCTAAAAATAAAGCATCTTAAGAATTTGTGTTGTTGTTCTAAAAAAGCAAGAGGGTTATCGACTTGTAATGGCTAGAGCTTATGCTTATCTTGATTCAAATAAAATTAAAAATAGAATAGAATACAATCAGGACAGTGTGAACACTTGATAATTAGCATATTGAAGAGTTACTGACTTTTGCTAGGTGATAATGATATTGTGAATTTATATCCTAATTAGGATATATATTAGAATGATCCTGAGTGCTGTTATATGTTTATAGTTTGCTTCAGAATAATATTTGACTTTGAAGAGATAAGCCATGAATTGACCATTATCATTATTAAATGTTGAATACTGTTGACTTACATTTTTCCATATATTTTATGTGTTTTTGAAAATTTCCATAATACAGTATGTATACGTGTGTGTGTGTGTTGTGTGCATGCATTCACATGTAGTTTATTATTGTTAGCTCTTCCAGCGTATGTTAGCAAGCGGTGGAGGGTAGACTACTGTTCTTTCTTTTGACACTCTTGGGTCCTCCAGAGCAGACAAGAAACAAAGTCTTAGAGCCTGTAGATCTCTGTCATGTTCTCTTCACACTAGTCCATTTCCATAAACTTGCTGTATTAAGTAGAACACATGGACATGGTATTTATCATCTGCTTGTGCTATAGAGAAGGTATGTTTTATATAAAAATAGCTTGTTAAGTAGAAAACAAGTGCCCCCTGTTTGCAGGGCTATCTCATATTCTGTTATTTAGTAGGTCAGCAATGAGGCTGCTGAGGGCTCTGTTTCCAGGTCCCTATGCAGCGCAGGCTAGGGGGAGACAGCAGCTTCTCAGACAGAAGGCAGAGAGGGCTGCAGAAATCAAGGCACATGACCAGGCCCCAGAGGGGCAGCCTTGAAACAAGACATTTGTGGTGAGACTGGGGCCCCAGCAGAACCAGCCCTCTCTTTTTTCACATTTCCTGCAACTCTAAATCCAGACTTGAATATGCTGTCTCCAGAATTTAGTTTCCTAAAATATTTTGGGAACACTACACTTCAAACCAAACCCCGAGCGGTGGGATTACCCTCACTTCTGCCTCTGATTTAGTGCATACCCATGATACAGCTCTAAATAGACGCGGTGGGCCCCAGGACTCTAAAGGCCACTGGTTCTTTTTTTTTCTGTGAGCTTCCTGTCTAGTGGGAAAGAGGTGGGATAATTTGAAAAGAAGCCAAATGAGAGATGCAGAGAGGGATGATATATGCAGAGAAGGGGGTGAAGAACCCATCAGAGGCAATCAGGAAAGGCCTAAAAAAAACACTGTCTGGAAGAGTTGGAAGAGCTCTGCTCGTCTCTAAGTGAACAACAGAAAAGTAAAGGGAAGCCCCGGGCCATTAAGAGCCCCCAAAGAGAGAACTGGGAAGCTGATGGTCTACATGGCCCACCAATGGAGGATCCCATCCCACCCACCCCCACTCCCAGGTCAAAAGAGTGCCGTGACCAATCAGACAGAAACTCGGGAGCAAGCCTCTGAAAGCTTGAGAGTGAAATGAGCAGAAATTTCAGCTCTGCCTGTGTAGAAGTGACAGTTGAAGCCACAGGGTCTATGGCATGCTTTTCCCTCCCGTCTGCCATGGGCGAGTGACACATTTTCAAGTATGCATTTTGAGTCTGGCATTTGCAAAGCTAGCAGCCCATTATTTACCGCGCTAAGCCATGCTTAACACTCAGAGCACTACCCAATTACTTCAGGAACATTCCCTCACTGGGAAGGGAGAAAGTCTTGGAGCAGGAGAAAGCCAACGTTCGGAAGGCTGTGCCTGTGGCAGCAGCTTTATTGGTAGGCTTATGATCTTCCTCAGTGATGGCCTAAAGCACGTGATTTGCTTTTTATTGTTGTAAAAAAAACGTTATTCAAGAAATTGAGAGAGTCGAGGGCAGATTTATGAACTTGTGTATCCACAGTTCCTGGTACATTTGAGCCACTTAGTCTTTCTCTCATAGCAAAGTTTGAAGAGTGATTTCTTTTCAAAGTAAGCAGAACGTTGCTGCATTCTACCATGGCCAAATTCTCCCTGTTCTTGAGACGAAAGAAGCCTTTTAAAACTTGCCACACTTATTTCATGTAAACTGGCATCTCTGGGCATGAATATCGTTCATTATTAGCACTTATGCAAGCCTGGAGTGAGTTATGGATCCATCCCTCTTCTCCAGGTCATGAACTTAGATTTAGACATGTGTATAAGCCAGGTGAGTTTATATTTGAGAGCATTTGGCCAAGCAGAAGTTAGGCCTAGAACATCCATCAAAAATAGCCCTGATTCCAAGTTTCACACAGCCTGGAAACTGCCCAGTGTGCATTTAAGAAGCCGAACATGGACATCTCTCAAAACCATCTCCTGTCAAAGAAACCAAGAAAAAACACTCCCAGTATAATGAAACTGTTCTTTAAAAAAAAAAAAAGTCATAACTGAGCAAAGTTCTGGTAACTAGAGTAACTTTGTTTGGAAGACTGTGCATGCTGATGCTAACATATTGGGGCTCTTAAGATCTTTCCTTCCATTTGTCCTCTTCAGCACCACCCCCCTCCCATCCCCCTACCCCCACAGCTTTCAGCTACCAGTGACAAAAACAACATGTCCTTTTGTGCCTTTTGGGTGTACAAACCCAACTGTTTATTCAAACATTCCCTGACCCAACAGAGTTTCTTAGGAGTCAGTAATGGGAAATTGACGAGGTTGGCAGATTCAAGGATTCTACACATTCTCTGTATCTGTGATCCGTTTGTGGTATGTCGAGTTTCAAAGAGGAAACGCGTCCCCCACAGGGAGAAAGTGAAGAAGGAGAACCTGGGCTAGCTTGTAGGAGCAGTGAGCAAAGCTCCCATGGTCAGTGCTTGGAAGCCCTCCAAGGTCCAACAGGCTCCAGGAAACTCGGGCAATTGTCATGGTATTAGAACTGGTCCAAGGTGCCAGAGTCAAAATACGGCCACTGCTGACCACAGTGGAGGGCTACATGGGAGCGTATGTAGGTCACTTACAGATTGTGAATTGTATAAATAATTTACACAATTATTTTTACAAATAAGCTCTGGAGAAGCCCCAAGTGTTTGGAACTTTTAGAAGGGACCTATTTCACAACGTGTAAGAAAATTACAACATGTGCCTGAATGGTACGTCCTTAGTGGCTCATTGCATGTTGATAGCCAGGTGGGGGATTCTGTCTGCTGACATTCCTTGACCCACCTAGATGATGGCATTTCCTTGGACAAATGTTGGAGTTCACTGGGACGCTCATGACTCAATACAAGTATTTCCTCAACCACATTCAGTAAACTCTGGTTTGATGCAATGAAAAAAATAATAAAATTCAGAATTGCTCTCCTCATCCCTGGGGCTTAATCCCACAAGTGGTTTTTGAGGGTCAGCCATGCATAGTGTGGGAAGTTCCCAAGCCATGGAAAGGAAGGCCGGAAGACACGTTTACCCGGCCCTGCCCACAATCTTTCTTTTCCCCTGTGGTCACTGCTTTCCTCTCACTCCTGGCCACCTGTCTCTTCAAAGACTTCCTTCTGTAACCTTCCACAGGTGACAAGGTAAAACCTCAGGCCTCTAAAGTCAGGAGCAAATTAGTAACATCACAAATTCTGCCTTTGTTTTCGCTAAGTGCTGCTGTGGAGTCCTAACTTAATGGAAGTCTTTGCTTTCCCATAAATCCACATAAACTCCTGCCTCCTGTCATAGGCAGAGAAAGCCCTGTCAGTGGCAATCAAGGACTGAAGCATATTTAAAAGCAAACGGCCGTAATTGAAGTTCTCAGTGGAAGCAATGCCATCCGCACCGTTTATGGATTTACCAATTGTTCTGCCCTGTTGTAGCTTTAAAGCTACCGCCGAAATTTGTTTTAATTAACAGGCCTGTAATTTAAAAAGTGGTGTGTGGTACGGTGTAAGAATCAAGTCTGTGTGGTCCTAAGAAAATCCCCTCTGTTTAAAACTCTCTGCGTGGTCTCCTGTGACCCTTGCTATAGGTCTACCTTGGCGTCTGTCACACAGCTCGACCGTTCCTCCAGTCCCTTTGTACTGCTGTCCTTTTGCTTGGCTCTCCCTGCCCTCGTCCATGCATGGCTGGTTCTTTTCTCAATCTTCAGCTGTCCTCAACTGTGTTCCTACCACAGAGGTGGCATTCCCTGTGACGAGACCCTCCCCTGGCCCTTCATTTCCCCACGTCACTTTGCTTTATGATCCTGGCTTTTTGTCTTCTCTGAAGTTACCTAATAGCTTTCTGGCTTATTTTCTCCATGTCCCTCTAGAAGGACAGGCTGGGAAAGGCCAGGGTCACACCCATCCGATTTACAGTTGTCTGCCTACTACTTAGAAAAGAGCTTGGCATATAGAAGACCCTTGGAAGTAATGCTTTATATGATCGACAGTTTCAAGAATTACATAATGGTTTATAGCCTGATGTCTGGTGCATACTAAGGATCTAGCAGATGGAAGTTAACTTCTTTCCAGCCCTGTCTGTCTAAACCCTATGCATCAGAGGCTAACTCAGCACAACACTCCGTTATCATGAGCACAGGAAATCAGATCTAGTTGAGGACAGAGTACTCATCCATTGTGTTTGCAAAAGAGTGATATATTTCTGATTTTATTTTTTAGGCTGTCCTTGTTGGAAGGAACCATGAATTGGCATTTTCCTTTCTTCATCTTGACCACAGTGACTTTATCCTCTGGGTACTCCCAGTTCAACTCTCTGTCGCTGGAGGAACTAGGCTCCGACACAGGGATCCAGGTCTTCAATCAGATCATCAAGTCACGGCCTCATGAGAACGTTGTTGTCTCCCCACATGGGATCGCGTCCATCTTGGGCATGCTGCAGCTGGGGGCTGACGGCAGGACGAAGAAGCAGCTCTCCACAGTGATGAGATACAATGTAAACGGTGCGTGTGTGTATTCTCCTTCATCAGTGAGGCACTTGCCCTGCAAGGGAAGGGTCACGGCTTGGTCTATGCCTAATCAGAGAAGCAGGGCAGCCAAGAGATGTCATACTATGCCATCTGGAACATGAGGCCAGGGTCTTCTAGAGGGAAGATGGCATGCCCGACATGGAGCTATGCATTTGGTTCTGTATCTGCTGGGCTTTGTGTTCTCTGTCTATCAACACTAATGCTTTCTCTCTTAAGGAAAATCTTTTGCATTATAAGCATTCTTATAAAACAGGTCCACACTAGCGACTGGCCATGTGGAACCCTTAAGATGGTGGAGCTGCTCTGGATTGATAGATGTTTTAGTCAGGGTTTCTATTCCTGGACAAAACATCATGACCAAGAAGCAAGTTGGGGAGGAGAGAGTTTATTCAGCTTATAGTTCCACATTGCTGTTCATCACCAAGGAAGTCAGGACTGGAACTCAAGCAGGTCAGGAAGCAGGAGCTGATGCAGAGGCCATGGAGGGTTGTTCTTTACTGGCTTGCTTCCCCTGGCTTGCTCAAACTGCTCTCTTACAGAACCCATGACTACCAGCCCAGAGATGGTCCCACCCACAAGGGGCCCTTCCTCCTTGATCACTAATTGAGAAAATGCCCCACAGCTGGATCTCATGGAGGCATTTCCCCAACTGAAGCTCCTTTCTCTGTGATAACTCCAGCCTGTGTCAAGTTGACACAAAACTAGCCAGTACAATAGGGATGGGGTGAAGTGAGTCTACAGGAGTGATTTAAGTGCCCAGAACTGTGCAGGCACCAAGTGTGAATGGAAACTGAGTCCTATCCGAATGAACTCTGTAGACTGTATCCATGACAACTTCCTAATACAGTCACCACGCCGCTCGGTAAAACTAGATGGAAGGCGCAGGGAATGTCCCTTTACCTTATAAAAGTTCATTAATTTTTGTGGAGTTGGTGTAAGTTCACGTGTGTATGTATATGGGTGAGGAAGTGGGTGGAGACTAGAAGTGCATGCTGGGTGTCTTCTTCTGTTATGCTTCTTATTGGTCTCTCACTGAAGCTGAGATTGACCAAGTGAGCAAGACTAGCCTGCCAATGAGCCCTGGAGATCCACCTACCTATGCTTTCCCAATGCTAGGATCATAGAGCAGACATATACCACCACGCGGGCAGGTTTTCTGTAGATGCTAGGGATCTGAACACTGGTTCTCATGCTTCTCTGACAAGCATGGAAAGGCATTCCTGCCTTGACTGAGGCATCTGCCCACACCACCTTGTCTGCTGATCTAAAGCCACTTAGAAATCAGAAGTGAAAAGCTAAATGACCTAGAAAGAAGAATAAGAAAGGAGGAGAGAAAAGAACTGAAGGAACTAAGACCTAGGCACTGGACATGGTAACTAACATATGCTTGTAATCATAGCACTTGGGAAGCCAGACAAGAGGGTCAAGAGTTCAAGACCAGTCTGGCTCTATAGCAACCCTGTGTCAGAACACTGAAATGAACCAGGAGATGTAGCTCAGTGCCTAGGGGCTTGCCTTACATGTGCAATGCCATGCGTTTGGTATTTAGTTCCACAAAAGGACAAACAAACAAAAACAATAACAGATGCAGGTAAGGCCCGGTGAGAGAGGCTCGGTGAAAGCTTGTTTTGAATTACCTGCTCAGCCATAGGAACCCGTGTTTGCAGGCAGGATTTCCCTGTAGGGTTAGCTCACTGATGTTGTGTCCCTTTCCATAGCCCTGGCACCCGAGGGAACAGGACTGTTTCTGAGCTCATCTTTGCTGTCATGCACACTGAGCATGAACTAGGCAGGCGCCAGTTACCTCACTGGAAAGTGAAGGCGCTTTCTCACCGTGTTCTCCCTCCCTTCTCTAAGTGCTGACATTCTAGGACTCTTGACTGCATAGGCTCTTGTTGCCAAGAGTGCTGGTTCAGTGGTGAAGGAACGCCTTTCCTTGGCTCTAGCCGCTCCCACTTCCTTTGTGTTTTAGTGGGACCCACACCAGGCCTGGTGGTGCCCTCTGTCGGCAGGGTAAACTTGGGCTGCTTCTGCAGGCCGCCTACCTGTTAGAGGTGAGGAAGGGCTGAATTCTTCAGACATCGTGTCCTGTCCCTGTAAGTTCAGGGCTCTGTGATTTATGCCACCTTTGTGACTCACTGCTTAAATTTATGGCTGTTCTTGCTGCCATCCAGGGCCTGCCTGTCAGCCAGCACAGTTCCATAATAGCAACTGGCGTTGTGTCTTGTCTTGTTTTGTTTTGTTTTGTTCAGGTTTAGTTTGGTTTCGGTGCTGATACACCATGATTTTAGATCTACACCTTCCTTGATGTTGGCCTGTTGGGTATCGGTCCACCTCCACCTTTCCTCCCTCCAGAACTGCCAACAGTCATATGTAGAATGTGATGTCAGGGTTCATATGTACTTAAACATGTCGGAGGCTCAGACTCTGAGGATTGGCTATACTTGAGGTTCACCGAGGTAGGAAGAAGTGAGACTATTTGGAGCGTGTGTGAGGATGTGGAAGATGATGTTTTCCCTTGAGAAGGGCGTTAGTTACTCTTATTTATTGCTGGAATAAAAGTATCTGAACGAAGGCAAGATTTAGCTCAGTTCCCAGTTTGGAGGGAAAAGGAGAGCAGGAACTGGAGGTTGCTGGTCATGTATCCCCAGTCAGGAAGTAAAGAACAAATGCCAGGTATTCAGGTGCTGGCTCAGAAAATGGAACCTCCTAGATGCAGGGATCTCCTGGGTGTCAACTGAGTTTTACTACCTCAGTTAACCCAGTCTGGAAACTCTTCTACAAGCATGCCTAGACGTTTAACTCTCCCGTGGTCCTAGATCCTGCCAAGTTGGCAGTTGGTTATCACAAGGAGGAACTGTACTTGTAGAGAGAGTAGAGCCAAAACGTGCCAGGGTTGTCACTTGGCTTTAGAGGTGTCTTTTCACACACACACACACACTCCCCAAAGCTTGCTGTTCTCTGTAAAATGGTTTCCCCATAGCATGCTGTGAAGGTGAGTGAAGATTCTGAAGCCCCACCCACGATGTAAAGCCCTCCTTGTGGACCAGGGCATGTCGTGGACCTGGCATTCGTGGAAGCTGAGGAAGATGCGCCTTCAGAATGACAAGGCAGCCCTGAAACATCATCAAGGTGACTGTGACAGTAATTTTAAGGACACTATAATTTTGAAAAGCCCCTGGATAATTAGTGCAGTCCTGTAATCCGGCTCCCTGTGGAAACCTGTCTCATCCTTATGACATAATTTTTTTTTCTCTTTTTCATGCCCCCAAACTAAATGGAGCATGGATGAATGGCTCGTGTAAAATAAAGCTTATGCTGCCATAAAATTAATTTCTCTGCTTTCCAAGCTCAATATCAAGTAAAAACCACAGTGTTCTGCTTGGCGGCACATGACGATTTGTAATAGTCTTCCTAATGCTTATTTTATTCATTTTCTTTTCTCCAAATAGAAAAAAAAATCACATTGTTAAATCCTTGGCAAGAAAAGGAGATAGTGTTTAAGAATGTTAGGCAAGGGAGCTGGATGAGAAAGCTTCCTACCACTCATTTCTTCCATTGCCAGAGTTCATTTCTTCATGCCAGTCCCAGAGTAGACCAGCATTCACGCTGACCACAAGAGGAACGTAACGTACCTGCTTGGTTCAGAAGAAATTTCGTGGTTTATTTTCATACTATCCATGCCTGCAGAGACAGAGGCCCCTTACAAAGCAAATTTAGCCTCTCGTAACTCTTGTCTGGTTGTTCTTTACACACCGTGGTTCAAATGATACTTTTTTTTTTTTTTGGTGTGTGCATGTGTATGTTATGTCTCCTGGTGTGTATGAGTTTAAGAGTACATGTGTGCGTCTGTGTGAAGATTGAAAGTAGATATAGAGGTTTTTCCCTTGATTGCCCCCAACCTTAAGTATTTAGGCAGGGTCTCTGTATTAGTCAGGGTTTTACTGCTGTGAACAGACACCATGACCAAGGCAAGCCTTATAAAGGATAACATTTAACTGGGGCTGTCTTACAGGTTCAAAGGTTCAGTCTATGATCATCAAGGCGGGAACATGGTAGCATGCAAGCAGGCATGGTACAGGAGAGAGCTGAGAGCTCTACATTTTCATCTTCCGGGCAGCTAGGACGAGGGTCTTAAAGCCCACAGTGACACACCTACTCCAATAGGACCACACCTTCTAATAATGCTACTTCCTGGGCCAAGCATGTATAAGCCATCACAGTCTCTCATTTGAGTTCACCAAATTGGCTTGTCTAGCTAGCCAGTTGTAGTTGATGAATCTCCTGTCTCTACCTCTTTCTGAAGGCTGGAATTTTAGGTGGTCTGCCATGCCTGCCAACCATTTATGTGGGTGCTGGGAATTAGAAACGCCAGTCCTTATAGATTGTAGAACAAGCCCATGACCTACTGAACCATCTCCAGAGTCTCGTTATTTGAACAGGGTCCTGCTATGTAGCCTCAGATGACCTCAACTTTAACTCATGAAAATCCCCCTGTCTCGGCTTCCCAACTCCTAGGATTATAAGTATGACCCACTCTGCCCAACAAGAGGACTTTTTTTAATATGTAAATTCTCCCATGTTCTCTGATTTCTCCTTCAGGAGTCGGTAAAGTGCTGAAGAAGATCAACAAGGCTATTGTCTCCAAGAAGAATAAAGACATTGTGACCGTGGCCAATGCTGTGTTTGTCAGGAATGGCTTTAAAATGGAAGTGCCTTTTGCAGCAAGGAACAAAGAGGTGTTTCAGTGTGAAGTGCAGAATGTGAACTTCCAGGACCCAGCCTCTGCCTCTGAGTCCATCAATTTTTGGGTCAAAAATGAGACCAGGGGTGAGTGGTTCTATTCTGTGCGGGCTCACTCTGGGTGAACAAGAGAGTGGGACATGGAAATTCTGGCTGTAGTCCTCAAGACCAGAGGTTGTTCCACCAAGAACTTACCTGGGTTTCGGCATTCTCCATGGGCCAGGTTCAGTCGGGCTGCCTTCCCATTGCTACCACTGTTCATTGTCTAGGGTTTTCTCCTGCAGGGTAGACAGCAGAAAAGACCACAACCCTCCACCTCTCTCCTCAGACTGCCATACCCGCCCCCTAAAGCCCTCACGCACGGGCTTGTGTCTGTTTGGCTGGTTTCCTTGCTTGGGTTGCCTGGTTTTGCTGGCCTGGAGCATCCTTCTCATGCTTTGGGTTTGGCTCTCATGACCCCAGTCTCATCTGCCACTGCCCAGCTGTGGGTGCCCATCACTGGCTCCATTTGGCCTGTGATTCCACCGTGATTTGAACCGCTACATTACAGCGTTTTCAACATCCCGTAATGACTACTTGTTTGAGATGTCTCTTCTCATTAAATGGAGGAGTTTGCCAGTATTTGGTGTTCCCGACCTGCTAACCTGTAGGCCGGAAGTCTCAGAGACTTTCAGGAGAAGTGTGGAGCCTTACCACAACAAAGCAAGGCTGTACTGCTCTTATTTCTATGATAAACTATCCCAGCAGAGAGCTGCTTTGGGAGGAAAGGGTTTAGTTTAGCTCACAATTTTAGATCATAGACCAACACGTCAGGGAAGTCTGGGCCAGCGTCTAAACTCACTACTCATATAGCAAGTCCCTACTCATGCGCAGAGAGGAATAAATGCAAGCATGCTCAGTTCTCAGCTCTCTCTGCTCCCACACAGTCTACAGCCATAAAACCAGGAAAGGGTGCTGTTAGTTTTCATGCTTCAATTAAAACTGTCAATAAGTAAAAGACAATACTTTATTAATCCATTCTTCCCAGATGATTCTGGGTTCTGTTCAGGTGACAGTCAGACTAACCCTTAGAATCACTAAGACTGGAAATGTACTCTCGGGGTTAGAGTCATACGAGAGGCAAAGGCTCGGTAGGGGTAAACCCTGCCCTTTGGAAACAAGCTTCTCAGGACCTTGGATTACCCAGAGGTATGTTTTAGAATCCAGTTCCTGGGGCTAGAGAGATGGCTCAGCGGTTAAGAGCACTGGCAGCTCTTCCAGAGGTCCAGAGTTCAATTCCCAGCAACTTTCATGGTGGCCCATAACCATCTAGAATGAGATCTGATACCCTCTTCTGGCAAAGCAGGTATACATGCAGACAGAGTGCTCATGTATATAAAATAAATTTTTAAAGTATTTTTAAAAAATGAATTGTTACAACACAGTCCCCTGACTCCATGGCTTACTGGGGGAGGATTTCTGAGGAATGGGCAGGGTACCTCCAGTCAGGCTCCGTCACCCATCATCACACATGTACACAGGTGAAAATGTGATCACCTCAGAGGAGCTAATGAAGAGAGCGAAGAAAGATGCACAGGGAGTGGAGGAGAACCAGTGACTTTATCAATTGCTGTACGATCTGCTGTACGATCTGGAGTCCACTCCCAAAACCATGCTGCAATCGGGAGAGCGCGTATGTCTAGGGTTGATTTTAGGCTGCTGGATCCTGCATTTCTGGTGGTAGCAGTCAGCAATAGATACACACAAAAAATGACTCTTGGTCCGGATGCTGTCTATGTGATGTCATGTCGTTGTACTCTATGCCTTCTTTAACCATAAAAAAAGATACCAGTATATCATGTTGGTGTACCATTTGATGGAGCCCCTGACCCCCAAGTTTGTTCATTTGTTTATTGGCAGTGCTCCTGATGGAACATAGGACTTTGCACCAAGCTAAACAAGCCCTCAACCAATCAGCTACATCCTTAGCCTTCAAACGCCCTCCTTCTAGCCTGAGACAAAATTCATAGATAATATCTTATTATCTATAGATATTATCATGGAATATATATATATTCCCATTGCACACATAAATTATTTTTAAAAATTAATATGTGGCAGCCACAGGGATTTGTAGTTGTGGTTAAAGAGCTATAACTTTGGGTCCAAGTATATGTGAATACATGATACATGTTTTCCTTTGGGTATCTTTTGCTAAATTCCATAGGATGAGTGTGAACTGGCAGTAGTCAAGTAAGTCAGGTGTGTTATGCCATGACACGAGGAGCCATAAGCTGTCACTGTTGCTGATGACATTTTTTTTAAAAATTAGGCAAACCCAGAGACCTTTTCTGGATCTCACAGTTAGGATAACCCCAAACAGGCTGCTTCTGAGACTTTTCTGCTATGATAACAAGCAGACCTCTCTTTCACCTCTTGTCATTAGCAATTATCATGACATAACTGGAAATCAGTGAGCCACATGGGGCTTAGTGAAGAGGGAGACTCCTGCATCTTACTGCCACCTGTCATCACCACCTGATGCAACGTGTAAACATCATGGCGCTGAATTCCTGGTAAACTTCCAAACGGGTCCCACAGCAATCAAAATGGAAAAAGTAGGAGCTGAAAAAGACAGCTCGGCACTTAGGAGCACTTACTGCTCTTGCAGAGGACCAGAATTCAGTTCCCAGCAACCGTGTTGGGTGGCTTACAACCACCTGTGACTTTAGGACCAGAGGAATCCCAACAACCCAATACCATGGGTATCTACACTCATGTGCTCATATCCATACAGAGACATACACATATAGACATAGTTAAAAATAATAAAAAACATATCTTTTATTCTTAAAGTGAGGCACGCTCCATTGTGTGGGACTGTTTTGAACACCACAGAACATGTGGCATACCTGGCCACTGCCAGCTCAACCAAAACACTCCCACAGATCCCCAGACAAACAGCCTCTGTCCCCAGATTGCTAAACTCCTCTGGAGAGATAAGCTTCCTGCAGAGAGAGTTAGCACCAGGGTCTTCTGCTCACCCTGTGACAGGGCTGATTCCAAGCATTTCTGAACAATTCGAAGAAATGAAGTTTAACTCTGACATTTCACAAGCTAGAATGTTTACTTGGATGGAGACGTCATGAGTCTAGTGACTTAAAAACAAAGAAAAAAACAAAACAAGTTTTCTCATGAGCACCTAGGACCCTCGTCAACAGCCACGTGACAGTTGTCAGTAAAAAACATCTAAAACAGTTTCTAATTAAATATAGCTTATTCTAGATGCATAAACATTTTCTAAAACAAGGGACTTTCGGAACTAGTTGTGATTTCTTGAGCTGAAGTTTGGTAAACTCTTAGTAAAGGTGTTTGTTTGTTTGTTTGTTTGTTTGTTTTTTAGCAATTTTAAGTTTCAGTTTTATTTAAAATTTCAAGTTTGAATGAGAAAAAAAATAGTATAAAAAGTGTGCTTTAGCCGGGCGTGGTAGCGCACGCCTTTAATCCCAGCACTCGGGAGGCAGAGGCAGGTGGATTTCTGAGTTCAAGGCCAGCCTGGTCTACAGAGTGAGTTCCAGGACATCCAGGGCTAAACAGAGAAACCCTGTCTCGAAAAAAACAAAAACAAAACAAAACAAAAAACCCAAAAAACAAAAAACAACAACAAAAAAAGAAAGCCAGTTGAGAAGCTGTTCACATAGTTCAGTTGATAGAGTAGTTGCTTAATCCAACTTGTAGTGTCACATGAATTGGACAGGGTGCCACACCCTGAAATCCCATCACTCGGGAGTTAGAGGCATCAGAAGTTCAAGTATTCTCAGCTACATAGAGTTTGAGGCCAGCCTGGGCTACATGAGATCAGAATGTCTGAAGAATGTCTGATTTAAGTCTTTCCAAAAAAAGAAATTGTTTTTAATTGTGTCTTTGCAGGCAGCTGACCTTTGCCCTCCGTGTGACCTCCATGGCTGATATTCTTCCCTTGCTCTTCACAGGCATGATTGATAACCTGCTTTCCCCAAATCTGATCGATGGTGCCCTTACCAGGCTGGTCCTCGTTAATGCAGTGTATTTCAAGGGTTTGTGGAAGTCCCGGTTTCAACCCGAGAGCACAAAGAAACGGACATTCGTGGCAGGTGATGGGAAATCCTACCAAGTCCCTATGCTGGCCCAGCTCTCCGTGTTCCGCTCCGGTGAGTGCGGTGTGGCTGAGGTCCATTCTAATGTGCTAGTAGCAGAAAGGCAAGGCTTCTGGTACCCTTTCCTCAAGAGCAGATCTTTGTATGGAGGGGGAAGAGCTGGGAGACATGGTTCACACCTGGAATGCCAGAGCTCCAGAGCGGGGTGAGGTTTCTGGGAGGTTTCTTAAAACCATGTAAAGCTGGGTGTGGTGTGGCGCGTGCCTTTGATCCTAGCACTTGGGAGGCAGGGGCAGGCGGATTTCTGAGTTCAAGGCCAGCCTGGTCTACAAAGTGAGTTCCAGGATAGGCAGGGCTACACAGAGAAACCCTGTCTTGAAAAAACAAAACAAAACAAACAAACAAACAAAAAAGTAAAAACATTATGTATTAATATGTCACATGTATAGGCTTCTGGGTTGAAAATGTAGAATGAAAAGATAATTAAATATATATGCACACACACATACACACATTAAACATAGGAAGGAATCACCCTTAGCACACTTACATTGCTAAATAAAAATTATTTCTCTTTTACTTCTCACAGAAATTAGGAAGGCTAATAAAACCTACTTATGGCTACTGCATAGGATGGGCAGGCCCCTTGTGCGTTACTGGTGGTGGGGACCTGTTATCTGAAGGACTTTCTCTATGTCATTTCCCAGCAGCCCCACTTCAGAGAGCTGACTGCCTGAAAATAATCACACACTGGCAAGTAAATAGAAGCCTGATACAAAGCTACATTCAGAGCCCTGGGTTCTGTATCATCAGATTTAACCTACCTCAAATGGAAAATATTAAAAAAAAAAAAAAAAAAGTTGGCTGTATATTGAACATACACAGATTTTTTTCCCTTGTCACTGTCCTTAAACAGAATAATGATGTGGCAATCCACAATGCATGAAGTATTATAAGTAACAGATGATTCAAAATCCTCAGTGGGATTGATATAGGCTACATGGAAGACCACACTGAATGTGAGGGGTTTTAGCATGCTAAACACTGTAGATCCTGAGACATGACTGTGTTCTGGAACGCAGGAAGTAATTAGATTCAGAGCTACATAAATCGGAAGATTATGCATTGTGTATCTGATTTCCGAAGGCAGGTTATAAAACAGCAGATGCAGATGAGCCATGCTTACAAAAATACTTTCTGTGCATTTGTCTATACAGTTATGTCTTGGGGAATGGCTCAGTAAAATGTTCACAGTGGTAGGATTTCTGTATTTAAAATGGAAATGTCCTGTGTATGGATGTATGCATGTCAGTGTGTACGGTGCGTGTGTGTGTGTGTGTGTGTGTGTGTGTGTGTGTGTGTGTGTGTGCATATGTGTGTACAGGTGTGCATCCTGTGGATGCCAGAGAAGGACATTGAGTCCTGCTCTGTAGCCCTTAACATTCTTTCTTTTGAGACAGCATCTCTCACTGGTGCTAACAGCCAAAATGCTCCAACGATCTTCCTGTCTCCCAGTTTTTATGTGGTTTCTGGAGATTGGAGTTTAAGCCCCCTTGCCTACACAGCAAGCTTTCATGCCTTCTCTCCAGCCCCTTAATTTTCTTTTCAGTGAGTCTGTATCATCAACCTTATAGATGGAGGAAAGAGGCTCCCATAGATACCGTTTCCACAGCACAGATAACCACGACTGGTTGTATTTTACATTTCACATCATTGAAACATTCTTGATTCATCTTAAATCTCTTTCCTGTCTATATGCCAGCCTTCTGTTCTCTAGTCTATCGTGGCCCCTGGGTCCCTTTCATTTCTTTGTATCTTCCTTTATCTTCCTTTTAAAAAAATATTTGTCTTTTAATTCTGTGTATGCCTATGTGCAGATGCCACAGTGGCCAAAAGAGGGTATCTGATACCCTGGAGCTGGAGTATCTGAATTCTCATCCCCTACCAGGACAGAGCACTGGGCTGAACTGCTGGGCCATCTCTCCAGCCCCTAAATATGTCCTTTTTCATATTCAATCACCATTACATCCAGTTGACCATGGTCCTGGCTACCTGTGGTAGAAGTTAAGTCATGGCTCCTGAGTGTATTATCAGAACACTTTTCTATCTTGTCAGTCAGCAGTCTTCTGGGAGCAAAATTTACAAATGTACTATTTGATAAGTGTTCATTGAAAAATATCATGCACTTAAACACCACAGGAAGTTCATCCCAAATACCTGAGCATAGGAAGTAGCTCCTTTTGCCTGAAAGGCACAAGGGCCCCTCCCTGCTGGGCTGGGCTGCTTGAGGCCACTTCGGGATTCTGACAGCACCCTAGTCCATAGCCAAACAGAAATGCTTTATTTTTAAATAAAATCTCTATTCAGTGGGCCTACAGTTCAAAACAGGAGATTAAAATACAATGACTCTTTACATATTCCTTTGGGAGATTCAGACATGTAATTTTTATAGGAATATAGTATACTCTTCTTGACTATATAATCTATTCTCAAAGAGAAACACTTAAGAGCATATACAGAGTTCAGAACCTATTTGTCCAAGAACATACAGATGTTCACAGATCCGAATGATTGAACCCAGGACCTTGGGCAGGCTAGACAAAGACTGTACTACCAAATGGCATCCTTGATACACATCTATTTTATCAGTTCAGATAGAGAGAGAGGAGTGAGAAAGACACACAGACAAAGAGGGAGGGAGGGAGGGAGGGAGAGAGAGAGAGAGAGAGAGAGAGAGAGAGAGAGAGAGAGAGAGAGAGAATGTGAGAATGAATATCTCTTTCTCCCTTTCCGTATTCCCTCTCCTTTCCTGCCTCCTTCCCCTCAGGGTCTGCAGCTTAGTCTTCCTGATGATGCTCCCTTTGTCCTTGGCTTCCTGTGGGAGTGGCCAGTACAGAAACAGCAGGTGACTAGTGAGAGAGAGAGAGAGAGAGAGAGAGAGAGAGAGAGAAGGCTGTGGCTTTAACTTCCCAGTCTCTCTCCTCAATGACACCAAAGCTGCAGCTTTCTTACTCTTCAGGGTCTCAGCTCCTTCCTGAGCCTGAGCATGTGATCAGGAGCTCTTTCCCTCTAGGTCACCCACCCTACAAGGCTGGGAGTGGTGACCACCATTTATAACCTATCTGTAGCATTTTCCCCGTGTTCTTCCTGTGCCTTATAGAATGCCTTCATTAAGACATGCTTAGATGACCCAGCCTGATGGCATATCTGCTTCATGCCCACTGTGACTACTGTAGTGAGCTCAGGCTAGACTATGTGAGTGTTCTTCTTGCCTGTCCCATTTTATTACAAGTCAGTACAGTGGGCAGCCTGGGCTCACGTTTCTTGCCCTCCTATCAGTGTCTGTCTTTGGGTCTAGCTGAATCCCGGTTTGGCATCTGGCTTCCTTCTGGGTTGTGTGATGTGAGACTGTCACTACATCCCCTATATTCACAGGTTGCCACCACAGCAGCTTATCAGGATAACATCGGCTTATATGCATGGGCCTGTGAGGAGGGCCCAGCCGGCTTCAGTGGCTCAGTCAGGCATTCATTTTTAATGACTGCAGACCCCTGAGCCTGTTGGCCATTTCTGCCCATATATACTTACCTTCTGCCAACACTAACAGCCGGGTCTCAAGAGGCTGCTGTGGGTGGAACCCACATGACTCGCAGGGCCTCCTGTCAGGTGTTTTCTGGGCCTCTGGTAAGTCTTGGCTCCCTGGCTGAAACATTGCCGTTCAGAGAGGATCTGACTTTTCTTCTCCCCCAAGATGTCATTAGTATCTCTGAGGAGACCCTCCTGGCAACATCGAGGCAAAATGGAAGAAAATTAAGAGGGAAGAAATACTTCTGACTTGTGCCTCTTAAGAGAGACCTTCAAGAAGAGACCTTGTTTTAATTATTATTGTTGATTTAGAAAGAGCTTTGAAGTGCTGTTTAGTGAAAGGACATGTCAGGCTCGCTTGCTGCAAAGCCAGCTGCCACATGTATAAAGCAGGAAGAAGATGGTTTCAATAGCCTCACTTCCTAGGAAAAAAGCCTCTATTAAGTGCTAGGCACATAATTTTTTTTTACCTATTCTATGAATATATGAAATGTATTTTGAAGCCTTTTTTGCACACACAGGATTACACTGCAGTGTTTATTCCGTAATCTATCTGGTTCATTAGCTACTGCATCATGGAATATTTTTTCAGTAATTTGTTAGGATTTACAAGACCGATTTTTAGCCGCACATTATTTCATGGTATAAACTTACATAACATTTTCTGGCTAGTCAGTTGCTTCTTTCCTCTAATAAATAATCACTGAGTTTTTCTTTTGCATACATTTGTGAAGGCTTTTATCACTATTCCTACAGGAAATTTGCTTAAATGGGAATTGCTGATCAAAGTTATTAAAAAAATGTTCAGCATGAATGCTTGAATTTATACTATAGAGACCTTATCCTGGGGTGAGAGTAGGGCAACAAATAATCAGATTGCTATATATGTATATGTGTATATGTGTATATGTGTATATGTGTATATGTGTGTGCGCACGTGCTCGCACATCTCATATTATGCAGGTGCACCTGTGTCCAAGGGTGTGCCTGGAAGCCAGAAGTCCCCATTGGGTATATTCTTCAATCACTCTTCAACTTGTTTTTTGAGGCAGGGTGTCTCACTGAACCTGATACTCACTGTTAGCTAGGTTGAGTGGTCTCTGAGTTTCCAGGACCCACCTCTTTCTGCTTCCCTAGAACTGGAATTGCAAGTTTGGCACCCTATCTGGATTTTTCTATGGGTACTGGGAATTGAACTCAGATCATCATACTTGTGTGGCAGGCACTGTACCGACTGGGATGTCGCCCGCTGTCCACCTATCTCTGCTTTCCTTCTTTCTCTGTTTTCTGCTTGTATACATTCACCTATAGTACGTCCCCTTTGGCTGTCTACTAAGTTGTAGTTCCCAAGACTAGTTGTATTCTGTCTTTGCCTGCCAAGATCTCCCAATAGAGCACTTCTATTGGCTCACCCAGTTCTTGGGCTTCTTCAGGCCTGCTTTGGACTCTAGTCTGTAATGTAGACAGCCATACTCAAGAGGATCTGTTTGTCGTTTCCAAATACGTTTTTCACTTTCTATTCAAATGGGATGAGGAAATCCACTGGTAGCTAAAGGTCATTACAGGGACGACCATTTAAAGTTTTCTTTTTCGTTTTTTTTTTTCCCTTGTTCCGGTCAACCCCACATGCTCCACTCAACCCTGCTCGCTCCCGCCGGCTCCGCTCGCTCCGGTTGGTCTCTCCGGTCCAAGGATTCGGTTTTTTATTATTATTCTTCATAAGTACGCTGTAGCTGACTTCAGACGCACCAGAGGAGGGCGTCAGATCTCATTACGGGTGGTTGTAAGCCACCATGTGGTTGCTGGGATTAGAACTCATCACCTTCGGAAGAGCAGTCGGGTGGTCTTACCCGCTGAGCCATCTCACCAGCCCCGGAACGACCATTTATAATGCTTTCCTGATAGGAAGTATTTAAAACATTCTCCTTGATTTTACAAACCATAAAGCATTAGTAGCATTTCGGTGAGTTCAGTTATGTCCTTCCTTGTAGGACTTATCATAGGAATCAAAGAATGACAAGGAACTTTCTAGAATAAAAGCTCTTAGGCTAAATGGATCTTCTAAGAAAAGTATCCATATTTTTCATACTTGACTCTTGACTAATTATATCTTTCATCTAAGAGAGAAAGCTTCCTTGTTCCTTTTCTGAGTGAGGAGGCCGCTTCATGTGTTACACACCACAGAGATCCTCCTCCCAGAAGAGCACAGTGCACTTTGCAGATGTCAGGTTTTAGACAGCTTAGGATATGACACTTTAAAAGAAATATCTATGGGACAGTCAGAGGCCTTTCCTGTGTGACTTGTCCTAACAGGGAGATGTCACACCCTCTGCTGCAGGTGTGCTTTCCCATGGTAAGGCGGCTCTGTGTCTATACTCTGTGGAGTAACCAACCAGTCCTTCAAGAAGTAAGGCACCTAAGCAGCTCATAGCCTTTGCTTTGTCATCCCCACATCTAGCTGAGACAGAAGGATCTCATGCTTGGGGTCAGTGGTTATAAAGCTTCTCCCATCAGTATGAAAGTCGGTGCTATGTGCCAACTTGTGCTGAGTGTGTGTGTGTGTGTGTGTGTGTGTGTGTGTACTGTCATGCAGAGTTTTGCTAACATCATTGACTGAGGGAGCTGATTAGATTCGCTTTGAATCTGGGTCCTTCAGCTCCAGCCTGTGCTCTCAATCTCATGTTTGCCCTCTGTAAAAGGCTATGGGGGGCAGGGGAGACTATAGTCCCTGGGATGGAAGAGAGAGCAGAGGTGTCTATCCATCTCCCGACTTCTCAAGATGACAAAGTTCAGATGTAGCCTACCTGATGGCAGTGGTCACCCAGTCCTAGGGTCCAATGCAGAGGTAGAAAAAGGTCAAATGTCCAGTGAATGTGTGACGACTACACGGAATAGTTGACTGTGCTGGTTCTACTGGTCAGTAACGGTGTATCCGGTCAAGGCTGGGTGTGAGCCTGATTACCACCCCACCTCCCACCCACTCCAGCTCATACTCGGAATTATTCACAGCTTCAATCCTCCTTAGCTGAATTATACACACTTCTGCAGCAATTGCTCTCTCCAGGTCTTCTTTTTCTGCCCCAGAGCGATAATTTAATAACTACTTCCTGCATTTCACGGTTTCTCAAAATTAGCCCCATTAGAGGCAGAGACTTGATGTTTCTTCGAGGATTAAGGGGCTCATTAGGAAGTGGGGGTATTTTCCCACTTTCTCATTGAGTTTTCAGTTTCCACTGAGACCGTTTTATCACTCAGGCTAAAAAGTAAAGACGAAGTATATTCATTTTGCTTCTTGAGTCGTCCCGGCCTGGAATCCAGACTGGTGTGAGCTCACTGTAATTCTGAGCTGAGTCCGACGGCACTGGGTTCCTTGGCTGTCCTACAGCCCAGTGCAATCTCTGCTTGGGGAGAAGAGATCTCAGCTGTCCCTGGAAGGTGATGGCGACAGCTCTTCTAGCGCCTTCAGATGTAGGTGATTTTTAGCTAAAAGTGACAGAACAGGGCTTGCTTGGCTTTCTGTCATTTGCTGTCCTCTTTCTTTCTTTGATCTCTTTTCCTTCTTCTCTGGGGGTGTGGCCTGTTCAAAATTCTCCAGCTTGTAGTGGTGTACACTCTTAATACCAGAACTCAGGAGGCAGAGGCAGGGAGATCTCTGTGCATTCGAGGCCAGCCTGGTCTACAGAGCGAGTTCCAGGATAGCCAGGGCTGTTATACAGCGAAACATTGCCTCAAAAACAAACAAACAAGGCCAACCACCAAGAAAAATCCAGTGAAAATCCTAAGAACTTGTTGCCTCTTTTCTCTCTTTGTTGTACTTCATACAGAGGAAGAAAAGGGGGCCCCGTGGGCACCCTGCTTACTACTGCGTATATATATATTTTTTTCATTTGATCATTTCAGCAACCTCGTGAGGTCCATACTTTAATATCCCGATATTTCCATCTGTATAGACGGATGGCATGGGGAGACCATGGCACCTCCTCAAGCTCACGGAGTTCATCTTTAAAGGTTTAGTGCTTAACCCATGCCTGAGAAGTTGTCCCATCAATTTAGAATGCCAACAGGGACCTTTTGACTGCTCGGTCATACTATGCAGTTGCTGTCTCGGGATGTTCTCTGTTGCTGTGTGAGTTCCTTTTCTTGTTTCTGTAAGAAAATTCCTGACAAAGGCAGCTAAAGACAGGAAGGGTTTAGTTTTGGCTCGTGGTTTGAGGATATCGTCTATTATACCTATAATTAGTGGTGGCAGTGTAGTTTGAGGTAGCTGGTCATAGTGCGTCTGCACTTGGGAAAGAGAGACCTGGCTGCTTACCTAGCTCCTTCCTTTTTTATTTGAAAACTGGAAACTATGAGGAATGAGGAGTGTGCTAATTGGCTCTACTGTAGAAATGCTTTTGCCGTGTTCTGCCTTGACTGTCATATTGTATACCTTAAATACAACACCATGTATTTTCTAAAACAAAGTAGAATGTAAAAAAAAAAAAAAAGCAAACTCAAAAGTAGCTTTAATTTATTCTTTTGCCTGTATAAAGGTCAACTTCTTACGAAGCACTGTGTGGTGAGTACCGAACGGTCTAATAGTCTACTTACATTCAACTCAGCAGAATGAAAGTGGGTTTAGCGATGCCCAGAGGCGCTCTGTCTAGACTGAAGACAGAGAATTCTGCACCAGGGAAGAAAGAAGTCATTGTCCTTATCTTTGTCCTTCTGAGGGAGCTATTTGTAGCAAAGGGAGCTTTGCAAGCTGAATTACTGTCTCTCTCCTACGGCTTCCCTGGTGACCGCCAGGCACCACCCCTGAAGTCATTAGGCATACACTAGATCTGCCTCTGGTTTCTTTAGGGTCCACCAGCACCCCGAATGGCTTATGGTACAACTTCATTGAGCTGCCCTACCATGGTGAGAGCATCAGCATGCTGATCGCCCTGCCAACAGAGAGCTCCACCCCACTGTCTGCCATCATCCCGCACATCACTACCAAGACCATCGATAGCTGGATGAACACCATGGTACCCAAGAGGATGCAGCTGGTCCTGCCCAAGTGAGTGCCCCTTTCCTTAAAAAGAAATGATATTCTGCTAAGGGGATAGCTGTCATATTGTATACTAGAAACAGGGTGCTAAGATGGTCTTATGGAAAATGCACTTTAGAGAGAACCAGGCTGTGTTTTCTGAATGCTTTCTCTGAGACCCTGCGGTGTCTGTTTGTGGTGAGACAACAACAATACTAAAGGAGAGCGGCAGCCCTGGCCTTAGAACCCCCATGGGTACAAAGTCTTCATGACTCGGTGACAACTTCTAGCATATCTCTTTCCATTGGAGAATTGGAAAATACATACATATCTTCATATGGTATGGATTAGAGCACAGTAGTCGAAGGAGCTTGGTGAGACAGGGAACTTCACTGATCCTTCAGGTACCTGCTGGAAGCTGTTAAAGGCCAAGGCCCATGAGACTGTATTCCATCAGTATTTAAGGCAGCTTTCCTTTTATACCCCCTAAGTAAATTATAGATGGAATTTCTGATGTTATGACTGGAGACTAGGGCAAAAGCAAACCCAATTCTGTGTGTATCATCATTTCTAACAGTTCAAAGAACGCCTTCCCTCTCCGGTGTGTTGGGGGGTAGGGGGGACGGAAACTGTCTCCTTTCTGTGAACGTTTCATCATTACCAGCTTTCCCACAATCCAGAGTGTCTATCCACACCTCGGTAGGAACAGAGAATCCTAGTAACTTTTAAGTCTTGAACAGTCAATGTAATGCATCTATAAATATCAGAAGTCCTCCTCCTGAGGGGGTTTAGAGGTGGCTCCATGGTTAAGAGTTCTCACTGGTCTTGCAAGAGACCTGTATTGTGTCCCCAACTCCCACATGGTGTCACACAACCCTCTACAACTCCAGTTCCAGGGGATCTGATGCCCTTTCCTGACTTCCTTGGGGCCAGATGTACAGGCACATACATGCATATAGGAAAAATACTTATACAGCTAAAAGATAAAAATAAAGGCATCTTAAATGTTAAATGTACTCTTCTAGAAAGCCACTCAATAATGTTTAGCTAAATATCTGGTATGGTCTTCTTGTCACACCTGGATGGCCATGCTCATTGTGAGTAAGAAGAGGGTGTGTTGTCTACTTACCTGGCATTGACTGTTAGGTTTAGAAATTCAGAGTGATGACAAGGTCTTACTTAAAGAGCCTGTTTCAAACTGTGCCCTGATTTTGTCATGTTCGAATCACTTACAGCATATTTTAATCCTCCCCTATATTTTCCACTCTCCTGTAGGTTCACAGCTGTGGCACAAACAGATCTGAAGGAGCCACTGAAAGCCCTTGGCATCACTGAGATGTTTGAGCCATCAAAGGCAAATTTTGCAAAAATAACAAGTATGTCAAGTTTAAAATATAAACTTCAAGAAAAATGTTACAGGTCTTTCTTTGCTCAAAAAAAGAAATAGCAAAATCAGGAGTACATTGCTGTGCTAATTTTAGATTGATGCATTGCCAAAAGATGCTGCTGAGTGTCAGTGGCTCGGTTAGCATCCTTTCCTCCTGCATCTCATCTGAGGCCCAAGGGACCGCCAGGATAAGGACTTCTGCATTGCCTGTTTACCCAAACACTTGGCTTTTTTTTCCTTCCCCGATGCTGGGACTTGAACCTGCGTCTGTGTGCTTGCTAGACAAGTGCTCTACTGCTGAGGACCTGTGTAACCCCTGAGTTTGCCTCTTAATTAGGACTGCATGGTTCTTTATTTTTTGAATATAAAATTTCCCCTTGGGTTTAGAAAAAAAACTTGGAAGATTTTTGAATTCTCAAACATTTAGCTTACTTCCACAGAGCAAATGTAGGTCTGCCTTGTATCCAAAAATGTATTTTGCCATTTGTCTGAAGTAACAAATTCAATACCTCTCACTGAAACTATCCTTCACCCAAGCAGCTCTTCATAACGCACACCTAGCTAGCATCATCTTTCTGTATTTGCCACTCGTTGTAACTCGGCCTGGAATTGTTTGAACGGGTCAGGCCTCTGACGTCTACATTTAGAACACAATTTCCAGTGACGAGCTATAGCTTGGACATGCACAGTACTCTGGTGTGTATTTCAACCCTTGACTGATAGAGAGTTAGTTTTACTACCAACCCCAGTTGCGTGCTCGAGAGTATCTGAATATCTCCTGCGGGAGAAGCACCTGTCCCCTCACCCCTAGCCCCACCCTCACACCTTCGCTGGAACTGCAGCTCCACTGACCCATCTTCCCATGCTCTTTTCATTCCTGGTCACCAGCCCAGCACATTAGCATAACCTGTTCGAAATCCTCTTAGAAATGCGTGTCTTGGTTTGGATCCAGACCTCTGAATCACACCTTTTTTATTTTAATGGGATCCTTGGCCTAATAAAGTTTAAGAAAGAAGCACTTCTTGTTCAAAATCACCTATTATAGTCTAAATACTAAGGAGGAGGACCAGGCACCCTGAATCTTCTTGAGCTGTTCTCTTTAACCTTGTAGGTGACCTGAGCCATATAAACAGGCACCTGGTCTCAGCTAACCATGTTAGAGCTGGCTATGTGTGCAGACCATGCAAAAATCAGGTGGCCAAAAAGAAGGAGGGGTGGGGAGGGAGAGAAGTTCTTTTGTTCTCTTTACCAGACCTATATCCCATCACGCTCATGCTGACAAGAATTGGTGTCCTTTTGGGTAGTAGCAGTCCTGGGAATTGTGTGGTTGTTTTTGGATCTGAGGGAACTGAATTCACTGGAGGATCCCCAAGGCACAGCTGCAGTTATGTGCCTGGCCCTTCCCAGGAGTCCCCTTCTCATACTGCTGTGCTGGTGGATAGTGCGGCTGGGGCTATGAAAGACAGCACTTCCTGTGCCTAAGTAACCATGGGACTAGGGGCAGATTTCTTAACCTTTTGAGCCTCAGTTTCCCCATCTGAAACCCTCTCTGGGATAGACAGTCAAGTTAGATTACATTATTGTCTTTCTTCTGGGAAAAAAATGGCATCTTTATAGATGTCTGTTCTTTTCGTTTTTAAAATAAAATTAACAGTCATCTGAGTTGAAGTGATTAGTGGCACTAAAACATTTGGGGTCTGGGAATCCATCCCAGAAGTAACAATTGCAAATCACTTAGGAGAAATTGGCACGTGATAGCCATGCATGGCCCTCAGTCTGCTGGACTATCGAGGGACTTCTGACCCTTTTTCCTAAGCTGGAATTTGCCGTGGCTTTGAAGTTACTCCTGATAACTCTAGATGGCATGCTCGTCAAAGAAGTGCTGATTTTGTGTTTTCTGGGAACAGGGTCAGAGAGCCTTCATGTCTCTCACATCTTGCAAAAAGCAAAAATCGAAGTCAGTGAAGATGGAACCAAAGCTTCGGCAGCAACAAGTAAGTGCTGGCTCACATGGCAGGGCCACAGCCAATAGGAAAGCAGACACGCTCCAGGTTCACTCTTCAGCTCAGCGGACTCCTAGGGAGTCTTGAAAGCTGACCCTTGGGAGACAACCATGAGTATGGGTTGATGAAGTAGTTCATGATAATGGTAGTGGTGGTGGTGGTAACGGTGAGGAGGAGGAGGTAGGAAGGAGCCTTGAGTATACTCAGCAGTGAGTATGGGTAAATAAAGTATTTGATAGTGACGGTGACGACAACGATGACAATGCCAACAATGCCGACGACATCGACAATGTTGATATCAGAGGTGTAGTTCAGTGGTGGAGTACTTGCCCAGCATACAAAAGGCTGTGGGTTTGAACACTTAACACTGAGAAAAGATAAATCATGTTAGTGTAGGAATTTCATCTAGGAAAGGAGTACCATCTCCCTGGAAAGAGCTAGCTAGCATGTTATTTGAGCCATGCAGTCTACAAATACAGCAAGAATGCAATCAGAGTTATGCAACTGAGAAGGTATGACTCACCCAGTCTTCCAATAAAACTTTATTTATCAAACCAGGGGTTGGCAGTGTAGACATAGCCCTAGTACCATTGCATGTTGATCCCTGCTCTCAGCAGGATAAAGTAGGTCTGGCTACTTTACCAACCAGAAAGGCTCATCTTTAGATTGAAAGATAACAGCAAGTACAGGAGCATAGCTCCTCCAGTCTCCCCAGGACAATGTGAAGAAACAACATCGTCTACAGGACTGCACCAGGATTGCTGGGCAGCCTTCTTCGATCATTAGAACATCTGCATCTGTCCCCTTGGCAGATTATAAGGTAGGAAGACCCAAGCTTGTCCCCACCAGCACCAGCAATACCATCAGTCATCCATGGAATGAGATAAGAAGATTTGGATTATGAGATTGTAAGCTCAGAGACTAGCTTCTCTGAACATCCTGCTGGATGGTTGACTATTTCTAGTCATGAAACAAAGTTATCATTTATCCTACAGAGTTAGCATCTTATCACCTCCAGAATAAATGCTTATTTTTTTTTTCCTGTTGCTTTAAAATAGCACTTAAATAGCACCTAACATAAGGACCTGGAATAGTAGTTTTGTTTTGTTTTTTTTTAAATACCGTTTGTCTTCTCTAGGTGATGGTGTCATGTTAAAATGATTTGTCCGTCTTACCAACTACCGTTCCAGTCAGGACCAGCTACATGATTTGTAGAGGAGCCCTATGTGAATGGGAATGTAGACTCCCTTGTTCTAAATTTTCGTAGGGATTTCAAGACCACTAGGGCAGAATGCTAGACCAAATCCAGGGTTCTGTGTCAGTACACTGTGGCTGCTGAATTAGTCAGCTCAGGGTCCCCTAACGATGGCAGAGACCAAAGAACTTAAACAACAGATGTCTATTTTTCCCACAACTCTTGAGGCCAGAAGTCTGGGGTTGGAGTGGCAGCAGGTTTGGCTTCTCTTGAGGTCTTTCTGTGTTCATGAGACTTGTGTGCTCATGTGGTTTTGTCATGCCCTGGAGACCCTCCCCATCGTAATAAAGATATCAGTCCTGTCGGGTCAGTACCTCACCTCGAGGTCCTTCTGTGTCCTTGGTAGCCTCTGTGAAGGGCCTGTCTCCATGTGTAGTCATATAAGGAGCCTAGTGCCTCAATGGAGCAGTGTGAGGGAGATACCAGTCTACGCTGCAAGCTCTCTAACTGTAATTCTGGGTGAAGCAGTCTGCCCAGCATAACTTCCCAGTATTCCTTTTCAGAAGTTTGAGCAAAGTACTGAGCCAGTATGCCAGACACTAGTAGTTATACTACCCTTCCCTCTTTCCTTACCATGGTCTTGTAAAACAGGGCCAGCCATTGGTCAAAGTAGGCAGGTCTAAGACTTATGTGTCTAAAGAACCTTTCTTTCAAGTGAGGGTGTAGTTCGGTAGCAAATGACCTGCTTAGTGGTCACATTGTCCTGGCTTTTATCCCCCCACTATATTACAAGAATAACAAAAAGTTGTTTTCTAAGTCAGATATCTGTAGCCAATGAGTTGAGCGGTGGTGTAATATATAGCAGGTGCAGATGAGCAGTCTGTGTTGCTGTCACAAAGGGCATCTAAATGATGTACCAAAGGAGAAGGCGCAGAGCCGACAGTTAAGCCTTCTGAGCTGGCCTTTGATATGCAGAAAGGATGTGGGTAGGTTGAAGAGGTCCAGAGCCTTTATCAGCACAGCAGATGGTGTGAGTATAAATAGCTTATAATAACAGCAAATATTCTCTGGGTGCTCATTTGGTGGCAGTCGCTGTCCCCAAGAGCTATAGTGTGTCTGTCACTCACTCCCCATAAATCTATGAAAACTAAGAGCATTTATTGTGGAGATGGGGCTTTTGCCGAATATGTGAGACAGTAACTGAAAAGGCCATCCCAATAAACAGTGACCATTGAGACCATTATAAATAATGACGACAATACATAGTGACCATTGAGCAAACGTATCCTCAGACACCAGCCTCGGGGTGACACCAGCCTCCGGGTGACACCAGCCTCCGGGTGACACCAGCCTCCGGGTGTCACCAGCCTCCGGGTGTCACCAGCCTCCGGGTGACACCAGCCTCCGGGTGACACCAGCCTCCGGGTGACACCAGCCTCCGGGTGTCACCAGCCTCCGGGTGTCACCAGCCTCCGGGTGTCACCAGCCTCCGGGTGACACCAGCCTCCGGGTGTCACCAGCCTCCGGGTGACACCAGCCTCCGGGTGACACCAGCCTCCGGGTGTCGTCACTGCCCGGGTACTTAGTACATAACACGTCATTTCTGCTTCTTTCCATAGCTGCAATCCTAATCGCAAGGTCGTCACCTCCCTGGTTTATAGTAGACAGGCCGTTCCTGTTTTCCATCCGACACAATCCCACAGGTGAGTGGCTCTTCTGTTTCATCGCTGGCTGTTTGTGTGCAGGAAAGGTCCATTGCAGATAGCATTGCACCCTGTCAGTGTGGCCCTTAATCTGTTTTCTTCATGTCCGCTATAGGAGATACTACTGATACTATAACCCCCCTACACACACACACACACACACACACACACACACACACACACACACACACACTTTAAAGAGGTAGGAAAACAAACTCTGTGTTACAGAGTTTGATGGGACCTTTAAACTATTGCCCAGGTTGTAGATTTGGAAGAAGTTGGTGGTTTTTAACATGAAAAGGTGCAACATGCCCTTTGAAAATTTTGACATCCATTGAAATTTTTTCCATAGTTTTAAAAATACCTTAAATATCACAACAAATTCTGTGTCTTCCACTTCTGTGGGGTCACTCAGATTTAATGCCTTAGGAATTGTCCATTTGAAAGATCGTAGCTCCACAGCTCTTACATTAAATTGGGCACTGATCTTTACTGTGTGTGTGTGTGGTGTGTATATGTAT
>LR751337.1:167329-185427 GCA_902729485.2 Mus minutoides | reverse complement strand
AGGTGCGGGCAGCGGGAGCGCGGGGAGCCAGGGGCCCCTGGAGCGCGCAGGAGGGCGCAGAGTTTCCAAGTGCCTGCGCGGGCCCCCGCGGGAGACAGAGGCGCGGAGGCCGCCCACGCGCGGGTGTGCGGCGGGCGGCCCCGGGGGGCTGAGGAAAGGCCGCGGAGGAGCCGAGCGGAGGAGGCCCCTAGACCCCGCGAGGGAGCGAACGCGCGGCCCCGGGTCCCGCCGCGCCCCCGCGAGGGAGCGAGCGCACGGCCCGCGCCCGCGCTCGCGCCCGCGCCGCTCGCATGCCAGTCACGTCCGCCCCCTCGGCGGCCGCCCGAGAGCCGGCCCCGCCGAGCCTAGAGAACAGACGTCAAACTGCCTTATGAATATTGATGCGGAGGCGAGGCTGCTTTCGTAGAGGAGCAGAAGGAAGCAAGATGGCTGCCCTGTAGGATTTGTTAGAAAGGAGACCCGGCTGCGACGGTGGCGGACTGCGAGGCTGAGGGACCAGAACCAGGTCAGAGCGCTGCGGTCCGCGCCTGTCTCTCTCTCTCTTTCTTTCTCTCCTCGCTCTTGTGGGCTGCGGAATGGTCCCTTTCCAATCTCCCTCTCTTTCTCTTAGCCTTGCGGGGACTGTCATGTCACACAAATACCAAGAGGGAAGAGGGAAGCCTCACAAATTACAGGAGCTTCTTCAACATGGCTGACAAATATAGTTTTAATTCAGCACCCCCTTCTCCAGCAACCTGCACTCCTGGGGTCCCTTCTTCCTGTTAATGCGTGTCTCCCCACTGTACCCAGAAAACTTACCTTTGTACCTCCCACCAGACGCTCTTCTGGCCTTTTAGACTCAGGAAAGTGAGTGTTTTCTTGGGGCTGCCTTCCTGAAAGAGTTCATTTTGGGGGACCACCACTTTCTCTTTTGATCCGCCTCTTTCCTGTCCTTAGTGTAAGTCCAGGGAGCCCCTAGTTCATCCTCAGACACCCCGGAAAGAACACAGACCCGGTGTGCTTGACTCTTTTATCTCCAGTAGTGCTTGTTTGGGTCCTGTTCTGGGTTTGTGTCTCTGGCTTCCAGCACGTTTGTCCCCTCGTGGACTACACTAGACAGATGTCACAGTGTGTAGATTCAGAATCCACTACGTGGAGTTTTTTTTTTTTTTTTCCCCCATTCTTTCTTTTTTCTCTTGAGTCCGCGCGTTTTGTTAGTGGCGCTGAGTGAGAGGGGAAAGAATAGTTTCTCTGCTCCCCGAAACAAGACCAGAACCCACTTTTCTCAAGGTTCACAAGCTCTGAGTGGGTTGTGCCTTCCAGTTTGGGAAATGTGTGTAAGAGAGTCTGTGCAAATCTGTGTGTTGGCTTTGTGCTGCCCCCGAATCAGCTTCGTTCCGTTCCCCTTAAGTGACAGGCACACACAAAGGCAGGCGCAGGCCGGGGGAGGGGGCGGGCGAAGCGTTCCGAGTTGGAGAAGGCAAGGTCAGGGGCGCCCAAAGAAATGAAACCCAATCCCAGCGAAGATCTCTAACAGTCCCATCCCAAATTTTCTTCACTCTGGCACTCACTCTTTGATTTGGTCGTTCACACACACCCTCCCCACACTTCCCTCAGAGCTTGACTCTCCTCCCTAGACCTGCTTGCTAACTGTTAGAAAGCTTATAGGGTTTCTATGGAGAGTTTTCTACCTTTGGCTAAACCAAGTGAGGCCTGGACAGACTCTTGAGGAGGTCGAGTTAAAGACATGTTACTTGCTTGTTAATGGCTTCATGATATATTTTTGTCTGCTTTGAGCAATTTTTGGAATAGAATTAGGTTTGTTTGTTTGTTTTGTTCTTTTTCCCAAGTTGTTTGCTTAAAATTTAGCAAAATGTTGTGGTGTTTGTCTATCTGGGGAGCAGAATAAATCTGTAGATTTAAAAATCACAAGTCACGTGTCACAATACTTTGCTCTAATTAGGATTATAATGGTAAAATTCATACTCAGAATTCATCAGTAAAGAACCAGCATAAGGATAAGATTACATGTTAGGGGAAGTTGGGATTCACAGGGAAAATATATTGGTTTGGTGTAAGACTGTGGGTATTGTAGCCTAGCTAATGAAATCATTACATTTGCATTTTAATGGAAAGTTGAAATACTGAAGAGGAGTTACATTCTTCTCCATGTCTGTATGTGTGTTTTGTAATGTATTTTGAATACAATATAAATTACATCATAATAAATATTATTTTAAAAATTTTTTATTAAGCAGAACAGTGTTTGTGAAAGACTGGGGCTTAAACTTAAGATCAGTATGGGCTGACCTGATTACAGGGTAGAGGGAAAGGCATGTCACTGCATAAATCAAATTTCCAAACCCTTAAGTAGTTCACTTTACAAGTCTTTCTGATTTGGTTCTCAGAAATGAGAAATGTGGCTAAGTTTGCTTTAGGCTGGGTACTAGGGACTCATTCACATGACCAGAGGGAAGAAGCATTACTCATCCCTAAACAGAAGCAGTTCATTGGTTCTGACTTGCCCTGAAGTAATAGAGGAAACAGAGCTTTTTTTCCCCCTCCCATAAATGTCTATTGTTGGTTGAGAAAACTATGGTCAACTATTCCAGTAATCTAGAATTAAAAGTAAGTAATTTGTTTCACTAGTAGACCAGTGTGTCATGACTTCTTTGTGGGCAACTTTTCAGATTCATGATATGCCCTCAAACTACATGAAAGTGCTTTCCATTCCAATCAATAAGAATGCTTAAGTTGGCTTATTTTTTATGTTATCATAGAGGCCTACTCTTTCTTGCAGTGAAGTTAGATTCTTGTTGCTTATTGCATTTTAGTTTTGTGCTGAAAACAGCTGCTAAGTAATATTATTTTAAGGGTTTCAGGGAAATTTTGTACATTATTGAACACTCTGAATAAAAACTGACACACATTCTCATTTCTTAGAGAAATTACTTAAACAAGCATGGGATGGGGAGTCTACAGTAACCTTTCATTTACTATGTGTATTAAAGTTCCACCTAAGTATTCCAAAAGTTCTTAAGAGTTGTTTTAGTTAATTTTACTTTAGAAAAAACTATTAAACCAGTAACAAGATTAGGACTTTTAAAAGATACATTGTTTCATCTCATCACATCTTGAACAAATGAAGAAATAACTTGGACTCAGGCTGTGATTTATTTACACTCTCTTACTTGTCAAGTATTCTTTAAGGCTTTCAGTAGATTTACTGTTTAAGTGTGTGCCGGGAGCCAGGGGGATGGTGTACTTTCCATGTGGTGACATATGGCCCTGCATACTGGCATCACCAACATTTCTGCAATGTGCACACCTGCTTTGGACTCTTTAGGATGACTTCCCCAGTCCTCATTGGCTACTGGGTTTAATGTTTCCTTTTGGTTTCATTTGTTGAAGCTAGAAATTCCGTATCAATTTCTCTAGCTCCACCCAGGCCCTGTTGCAAACCAAGGGCCACTATTTCCCTGTTTGCTGGCCCCATTTGGAAACCTTTCTTTTTTTTTTTTTTTTTTTTTTTTTACTACTTTTATTAGATATTTTCTTCATTTACATTTCAAGTGTTATCCAGCTAGTTCCATATATCCTCCCCCCCTCCCGGCCCTTTCTTAAGAATCACTAGATACATCTGAAAGAAACTCTCTTTTCCATCATTACCCAAGCAAATTAGTCCATTTTTAAATGAAATTGTCATCATATAAAATGTTCTAGAAATGTCTGAGCTCAAGTCTGTCATCTTAGAACTTGGCAAGCTGAGATAGAAAGATTGCTTTAAAAAATTAGAGCTAACTTGAGCTATAGAATGAGACACCTCAAACAAGCAAGCAAACAAACAAACAAGAAGATCATGTGAAATGCCAGTATTTTAGGCTACCTGGTATTTTATACTAGATCTGATTTTATGCTTCCATCACTTCTAATTTTTCAGTTATTTTTAAAAAGATTTGTTTTCTGCGTATGAGTGTTTGCTTGCATGTATGTATGTGTACTGTGTGCACACCTGGTACCTATGGAGCCCAGAAGAGGATGTTGATTCCCCTGGATCTGGGTCAGGTAGTTGTTAGTGGCACATGGGTGCTGCTTGAAGCCCAGATCCTCTGCCAAGAGCAGTGAGTTTGCCTAACTGCTGAGCCATCTCTCCATCCTCAAACTTCATAATCTTACATAGCTCAGTACTTGAAGACATAATATAATTGTTTCTTGAATGGGCCAATATTGATTCATTAAAATTATGCTTTCTCAAAGATTATGCTGCCATTGAATAGCAATTCCTAGGAGCAGCAACAGACCAAAGCCAGCAGCAGGAAAATGTCTTGTAAGCCAGCTTTACAGTTGGAGCCTTAACTGTGGGAGAGTCCAGTTGCCAAGCAGAGCTGGTGGTTATCTTGGAAACTGTGCTGAAGAACACAGCCACAGTGACTTTTGCCAAACACGCAGTATTTACTTGGGTCTAGCGCTCTGGTTTTTATTACAGTTTACTGCCAAAACTAAGTGAATACTATGACATTATTGAATGAGGTTGTACAGTGCATCTGTTGGTGTGTGTAGGGTCCGGCAGGGGAGGAGGCGCAGCCAAAGCTTGTGTATCACTGTGACCATCAGCAGGAAGACTTGTGTGCACTTTGTTCTTGCTTGTTTCCAAGTGTATTCTGACTGGGACATTGCAGAAAATTCCGAGTTTAAGATAGATGTATCCTTCTCAATAGAATTGATCTTGAGTTGCCATTTCCAATGTAGCAAATTCTCAGTTTTGACTTTCTCCACTTGTTATAAAAGATATTTAAGGGGTTGGAAAGAAGGCTCAGCAGTTAAGAATACTTTACTCAATCATAAGGATGGGAGTTTGAATTCTACTACCGATACAAAGTGCCTTACAAACACTTATTAACTACAAGTCCAAGGATTCCAACACCCTACTTCAACCTCTGCAGACAGCTGAAACTTAGACTGGATGTTGGGACCATATGTCTTTGATCCCAGCATTCAGAAGGCAGAAGCTGGCAGATCTTTGCAAGTTTGAGGCCATTTTGATGTACATAGTGAATTCCAGGATATCCAGGGTTATGTAGAGAAACCCTGTCTCAAAATAAATAAATAAATAAATAAATAAATATTTTAAAATGGAAAATCTTAGATTAGAAATTAATAGGCAAGGGGCTGAAGAGATGACTCAGTGGTTAAGAGCCACTGACTGCTCTTAACCTGAGTTCAAATCCCAGCAACCACATGGTGGCTCACAACCATCTGTATAGCTACAGTGTACTCATAGACATAAAATAAATTAACCTTAAAAAAGAAACTTATAGGCAAAAAAAATATTTAAATGTTCTATGTTTTAGCAAGCAGAATGGAAGGTTTTAAATATTTTTGGAAAATGCATCAATAATCTTTTTTTTTCTTGGTTTTTCAAGACAGGATTTCTCTGTATAGCCCTGGCTGTCCTGGAACCCACTTTGTAGTCCAGGCTGGCCTCAAACTCAGAAATCCACCTGCCTCTGCCTCCCAAGTGCTGGGATTAAAGGCGTGCGCCACCACTGCCCAGCGCATTCAATAATCTTAACCTGCAGTTTTAAAGATATGTTTTGTGTGTTTATTTTATTTTTATGTGTATTTGTCTGTTTATATTGCACTATTTTCCTACAGTGCCAGCAGAGGCCAGTAGAGGGTATCATCAGATTCCTTGGGACAGCCTTGTGGGTGCTGGGAACTGAACCCAGGTCTGGTTCGGGAAGAACAGTCAGTGCTCTTCACTGCCTGACCATCTCTTCAGCTATGGTTTGAGATAAGGTCTGGCTGTGGATGCCCTGGTGCTTTCTGTAAAACCCAGGCTGGCCTCAGACCTGCAGCAGTCCTCCAGACCCCATCTTCTGAGTACTTAACCATGCCCATCTAAAGAACTGATGTGGAGCCATATTCTAAATAGTCTGAGAATTAAAACCAAAGATGACTAAACTTGGGTGGAGTATTTTTGAAGGATAATTTAGAGCATAAAATAAATTCGTTGTTGTTCTAAATAAATTGTAGGCATTTCTTTTAAATTAGATTTGTTTCTGTCAGATTTGTTACTGATTTCTATATCTTTTTATTCACTAGCAACATCTAGTAAAAACTTAGTTTTTTTTTTTTTTCTGGAACATGTGTCATCTGTACTCAAAGCACAATAGGAAAATAATGTGAGAGACCTTGGTGATGGGCATGGCATGGTATGGGCGGTGGGTAGTGATGCTGATTTTCCTTAATGTAAGTTCTACAGGAAAAGCTGATGAATGGCTCCCGCTAAAGTCACCCATCTTCAACATAGGATTTAGTGGCTTTTTAATACATTTATACTGGAATTACATATATTTTAAAAGATTTATTTACTTATTTTATATAAGTACACTGTAGCTATCTTCATACACACCAGGAGAGGGCATCAGATCATATTATGGATGGCTGTGAGCCACCATGGAGATGCTGGGAATTGAACTCAGGACCTCTGGAAGAGCAGTCAGTGCTCTTAACTGCTGAGCCATCGCTCCAGCCCAGAATTACATAGTTTTATTTGAAGCTTTTATTGCCATAGTTGCAGAATCTCTACAGCTATGTGAAGCAATATACACAGGTCCTATGTATATGACCTGTGTTCTCCTCTAGTGGTGACATTTTGCACAACTTTAGTACAGTGTCATACCCAGGAAGCTGCCATTGATTCAACCGATCCAACTACACTTGTGTGTGTGTGTGTGTGTGTGTGTGTGTGTGTGTGTGACTCAGGGTCTCAGACATGCTAAGCAATTATTTTTTCCATTGAGAAGTAGAGATTTGTTTGTTTGTATTTTATTGTTGTTTGTATGGTAGAACCATGCTCTGTAGCCCACACTGGTAGCAAACCCATGCTAATCCTGTCTTAGCCTCTGTAGTGCTCTGATTACAGGCACAAACTATCACATCCAATGCTGTATTTTTTTTTTTTTTTAGACAGCATCTTGCTATGTGGTCCATGAAGCTTCCTTCTACCATAACCTCTTCTGTGCTTTGGTTATGGATGTGTGCTGCAATGCTTGTCTTCATGTCTGTCTCTCTTGACGTCCTCCACTCATCCATTCCTGTGTACACCTAGTTCTATGCCCTTTTATCTCATGATCTTGAGCACAAAGAGGTTGGGCACAATTCTCCATTATACATGTGATTGTACCATTATATTTTAGCAAAGTATATCCAGTTATGTAGCCTTTTGCAGTTCGTTCAGGAGGCAGAACCTAAGAAAGAGTAAAGGCCTGTCATTGTTTTAATGGATGCTGAGTGTATAGTAAGGTCTAGAAATGAAATCTGTAGATTGAATATTTTAGCAACAAATGACTAGACAATTACTGGGTCTTATCCAGCTGAAAACAGAAAGGCAGTAGAGGGCCTCGTCAGTTCCTAAAGTTTGAACTGTTTTGTTTGCAAGACAGGATCTCACTATGTAGACATGTACAGCAGGCTGGCCCCAGCCTCATAGAGATCTCGAGTGCCTGGTTAGCAGGCATTTGCTGCTGAGTCCAGCTCCCTAGTTTCTCTTAGTACTTGAGAATCACTTTACTGACAGTAAATTTTAGTCACTACTGTTTAGTCCTCCATTTTAATTTTCTGAACTTCCAAACTTTGATTTCCCCCCCCCAATGCAAAATTGGAACATTGTGATTTGTTGGTTTTGCCTTAACTATGTATCCTAGACTGATCGTCCCTCTCCCACTCTCTCTCTCTTCCCTCTCTTTGAGACAGTGTCTTTCTTTCTTTCTTTCTTTCTTTCTTTCTTTCTTTCTTGATTTGTTTATTTTATATATGTAAGTACACTGTTGCTATCTTCAGACACACCAGAAAAGGGCACCAGATTCCATTACAGATGGTTGTGAGCCACCATGTGGTTGCTAGGAATTGAACTCAGGACCTTTGGAAGATCAGTCAAGTGCTCTTAACCACTGAGCCATCTCTCTAGCCCTTGTTTTTGTTTTTCAAGACAGAGTTTCTCTATGTAGTTAGTCCTGGCTGTCCTGGAACTCAACTCTATAGACCAGGCTGGCCTCAAACTCAAGAGATCCTCCTGCCTCTGCTGTCTGAGAGGTGGGACTAAAGGCACGCCTTACCATGCCTGGTTTGTTGTTGATATTTTAAACTTTACTTTTACAAATAATTTCTGTTAAAAATAAAACATATTCAGAAGAAGTGATGGGTTATTTTTGCTGATGGACTATTCTCTTCAGAGAACCCTGCCTCTGGCCAGGCACAGGTCTTTCATTAAGGTGTGCTGTGCTGCACATAGGATTTTGCTACTGTGACAGTTCTGAGTTACCAAAGCTTGTTCTGTGGGTATTGCAGCCATAGTAATGGTCATTTTCATGGCTTCATGGACGTTACTAAAATGCACCTTATCAGAGTACTGACTTTCTTCACAGAGTATTACACTTAAATGGGAACTATCCACAGAACTCTCCATTTGATTTTATTTTTGTATTTTGTCTTAGAAAAAAAAACAAAACAGCAGTGGCCTAAGTGAAGAGAATGGAAGCCACGTGATGTGAACTGGTGTCTGTGTCACTCTTCTCTTTTTCTTCCTTGTCTGCAATTAGAAGGTCACCCATTAGAACAAGACCTTAATCCTCTAAGGTAGACAGCGGTGCCTAGCCACAGCTGGGTCTGTCCTCACACTGGCCTGCTCCTGCCCGTTCCAGCCACAGCTGCATCCCGTCCTCAGTACTTCGGCCCACTCCTGCCCATTTGCTTCTTGTCTGTCTGTCCATTCTCCACGTCCCCACTTTGCAAATCATTCCTCATCTGAAGTTTCAGAATCTTCATATTGGCTGTTGGCTGTAGAATGATCTCATACCTTTTGCATTAACAGGTACACTTTTCACCAGTCTGTGATTAGAATGAGAACGCTTTTCTGCAAATAAAAGTTGGCTGATCAACTGTCAGGTTCAGGCAAGAATCTTGAAATGAATGTTAACAAAAGGAAAAAAAAACATAAATAAATACCTTTCAGAAACAAGGGGAAAAGGATCCCCTAACTTAAAAATGCTTAACACATAAGTTTTTCTTTTAGTAAAAACTTAGGTATATCTTAGAAAGAATACATTTTAAATTTTATACTCTAAATTCTGCTTGTTTCATGCAAATATCACCTAAATGATTTTTCTTTTTTTTGGTTTTTTGAGACAGGATTTCTCTGTGTAGTCCTGGCTGTCCTGGAACTCACTTTGTAGACCAGGCTGGCCTCAAACTCAGAAATCTACCTGCCTCTACCTCCCAAGTGCTGGGATTAAAGGTGTGCGCCACCACGCCCGGCTCTAAATGATTTTTTTTTTTTTGGTCCTGTGAAACTACTTATGTTTAGGTTGACATTCAAGCAATATTGTATTTTAATTTAGAACCCTCTAATTCATGGGACAACACTGGCAGAAACCAAAGGTAGCAGACATTTCTGCAGATAGTCTCTTAACCAATGGCTTGGATGATGACTCTCCTCAATAGCTAGGGCTTGACTACTGTTAAAAACTGACCATTAGCTTTGGGAACTAAGTTTTCTCTAGCTTGAAATGATCTCTTTTCGGGGGCTGGAGTGATGGCTCAATTGTTAAGAGCACTGACTGTTCTTCCAAAGGTCCTGAGTTCAAATTCCAGCAACCACATGGTGGCTCATAGTCATCCGTAATGAGATCTGATGCCCTCTTCTGGTGTGTTAGAAGACAGCTACAGTGTACTTAGATATAATAATAAACAAATATAATATAATATAATATATAATTTAATAATATAATATATAATAAATATATAATATAAAATATTATATATAATATAATAATAAACAACTCTTTAGGCCGGAGCAAGCAGGGCTGCACCAGAGTGGGGTCGACCAGAGTGAGCAGAGGTCCTGAATTCAATTCCCAGCAACCACATGATGGCTCACAACCATCAGTACAGCTACTGTATGCTTATATACATAAAATGAAATAAATACATCTTTTTAAAAGAGAGTTTTGCCTGCATGTATGTATGTGCACCATGTGCATGCCTGGTGCCTGGAGCAACCAAAAGAGGATGTCATATCTCTCAGAATGTAAGTTATGGATTATTGTCATATTACATGTGAGTGTTTAGGTTGAATCCCAACCCCTTGGTAAGACCTGCGAGTGCTTTTAAGCACTTAGCCCTTCAGCACCAGTATATTTGATTTTAAAGTGATTTAAATAAACAAGAAAGAATAAACTAAATCCTTATTAGAGCAATTTTTGTCATCCATATGTACATTTTTATGGCCAAGGAAATAGGTTTCTGTGTGCAAAAGAAGCAGTGGAGTCTATTACACTGGGCCCTGTCAGTTAGACACGTGGGCCTGGGCTCTTGGCAGCGCTATTTACAAACACTTAGCCAACCTCCAGGAGAGAGGAGGCTTTTGTGACTGGGGCCGGATCTCCACCCCCTTAATTAATAGTCAAAAATCTCTTGTCCTGGCTCTGACCGGGTCATGACCCCAAGATCAAGGTGTTTAGGTGAGGCCTGCCCTATTCAAAGTTTACTTGTGGAAGCCTGGCTTGCGGAGCCTGGCTGGGTTAGGTTAATCTTTTGTGCCTCCTGAGGCTCGCTCTCTGGGCAGGTCTTGCTGGCCTTTTTGTTTGTTTTTGTAGGTGATACCTTGTTTCTCTTAATTACAGTGTCCAGTGCATTAAGTATGGTCCCTTCTCACAAATGCTTTTCAGATAGCAATCAGCAGTGACAAAGGGGGAGCTCGGAGGGGCTGAGGGAGGGGATCATAATCAAAACAGTGTAGGAAAAAAACCCATTTCAATTGAAGGAGGAGGAGGAGGAAGAGGAGGAGGTGGGGGGGAGGAGGAGGAGGAGGAAGAAGAAGAAGGAGGAGGAGGAGGAGGAGGAAGAAGAAGAAGAAGAAGAAGAAGAAGAAGAAGAAGAAGAAGAAGAAGAAGAAGAAGAAGAAGAAGAAGGAAGAAGAAGAAGAAGAAGAAGAAGAAGAAGAAGAAGAAGAAGAAGAAGAAGAAGAAGAAGAAGAAGAATTGTTGTTGTTGTTGTTGTTGTTGTTGTTGTTGTAGTTCCTTTTTCATTTTGGAGTCTCAAGAGGTGACTCCATGATCCTACTCCCCAAAGTAGGAACTATGGCCACAGAAAACTTGATACTTTCCATGCTCCACTCTTCCCACTCCCACACTGGCATCTGAAATCCACCCTGTTGGATGTATGCCCTACCCTCCGAGGGACCCACCTCACCCTTGGGAGTTAACACAATAGAAAGCTTTCACTTGGGACTTCCTGCTTTCTGGAGTTGATTTCTGGGGATTTTCATTCGTATTTATCCATAAAGGGTCTTGATTTTTTTGTTTTGTTTTGTTTTGTTTTTAAAGCATCATGACTTTATCTTATCTTTTGTATGCTGGGTCTGAAGTAGTTGTAAGCAGGCAGGTTCTGATATGTAAAGTATGAGCAGGTTTAGAGTTGTGTTGGTGTTGTATCCAATGTTTCTGTTGTATCCAGGCTTCCCTGATAGTACATCATCTGCAAATGGAAGGTGTGTTAACAGTTGAGATGAAAGCCAGGCGTGGCGGCCTGTTTCCTGAGACATATGGTGTCACTGTGTACCCCAGGCTGTCCAGGAACACCCTATGTGCACTAGACCCATGGCCTGTGATTTAAGATTAGTGCCTGGCTCTAGAGCAGCTCCAGGTTAATCTGATTGCATCCAACATGCTGACATTGCATCCCACATGCTGAAACACAACTTGGGTTTAATGTTTATAGACCCTTCCAGAATTCTGGAGACTAGCGGTGAACAATGGTGGTGGGATTGCATCTCACAAACTATTTAGCTAGCTAGCTCTTGGAATATTAGAACAGAATAAGAAAACCCTGAAGGTATAGTTAAGTTGTCTGAAAATTAAGATGCCCAAAGCAGCCTCACCCTATTTTAGAATCCATTAGCACCTGAATTAAGTTTTGAGTGAAAAGTAGTAGCAGCTTTTGATTCTAACCAGTACTTTTGTATGCAAACGATGGAGGGGAAGTAGCCCCAAAGCCAGTTAACTCTTTAATAGTTAGGCAGACCCAAACTCTGTTACAAATTAACTTAGTTAACTAATAGTTATAGTGACAGGAAGCTGCCTTTTCCCATTTTAAAATGCAGTATTTATTTCTGCATACTTTTTTTTTTTTTGGTTTTTCAAGACAGGGTTTCTCTGTATAGCCCTGGCTGTCCTGGAACTCACTTTGTAGACCAGGCTGTCCTCGAACTCAGAAATCCGCCTGCCTCTGCCTCCCGAGTGCTGGGATTAAAGGCGTGCGCCACCACGCCCGACTTTAACTAAGGATTTAGGAGACATTAGTAGATTACTAACTATCTCGTATTGTTTGTGTAATATCCCATGTCAACATTTTAAACATCCAACTGCTTCTTATGAAAGCAGTTGACTCTTAATTCCAAAATCTCAGTACAAAGTATTTAGAGTAAAATTTAAAATGTCATTCTTAACACTGATCTTGTACATTTTTTTTTCCAGACAGGGTCTCATTATGTAGTTCACAGACATTCTTTTGCCTCTGCCTTCCTCCAAATTCTGGGATTAAAGGTGTGTTTCCCTTAACCTAGGATCTATACAATCTTAAAACAGAAACCTTCATTCATTTTAAGGATTTTTTTCTTCTGTTATTACTTTATCTCATTATCTATTTTCTTTTTGTTTTTTAATCTATTTTCTTATCTTTGTAGAATTTCTAATTGTTCCTTAACCCATCCACCCCTGCCCCCCAGCTGAATCTTTTTGTTTGTTAAAGTCCTCTCATTTCATACTTGATTTCAATAGAGTCCAAATAGTAACCATCCAGTGCATGCAAGTGAGGCTGGGTTTGCAGATGGATGCCTTGCAATAAAATTTCCCAGGCACCGGGCATGGTGGCGCACGCCTTTAATCCCAGCACTTGGGAGGCAGAGGCAGGTAGATTTCTGAATTGCTACACAGAGAAACCCTGCCTTGAAAAACCAATAAATAAATAAATAAATAAATAAATAAATAAATAANCTAGTCCTTTAGTAAGCGTGAAAGATCAAACCATCTTTGGTTTCTATATTCCTGGAGAGTTTCTCTAGAGTCTTTTCCAAGTCTGACCTGCTTCTATTCCCAACAGCCATCCTGGAATGTACATGTCTTTTGATGAATTGTTCTTCTGAAAAAAATTCTATTTCATTCCTCCCTTTATTCTAAGCCACAGTGTGATTCCATCATCTTCACATTCTTCCAGAGGCTTCTGCTGTTTGTTCAGGCACCGAGGGTCTAACCATGATGTTGTTTTCGTGTTGTGGTCTATGAAATAGACTTCTCCATTTTCAGTATAGGCCATCTCCCAGTTTTCAGGTAGAGGACCTAAATTATCCTCTGCAGAAAGAGGTAGGTACTGAGGGAACTTCTGAGAAGGGTCCGTGATGGGAGCAGCGAGGACGCTACTATTCACAGGCGGGAGCGTTGCTTCTTGGAGAGTGTGCTCGTCTTGGTCTCCAGAGTCGGCTGTAAAGCTACTGTTCATTTCAGGGACATCCTCCTCCTCCTCATTCTCCGTGTGGACTATGCCAGCATTTTGCATATCATTGTAGGACTTTGTTCGCTTAGGGGTCGACTGCTTGGAGCCAGACTGCAGGCTGTGCAAGGCATCCGTCGTGATCACTTTCCCACTGACTGGCTGGCTGGGAGGTTTGGGTGTCCCATAATAGTTTCCTTTCTTTCCAGACTCCTTCAGTTCCTCCATGTTTAGGCCCCACTCTACTCTTCATAGGTGCCGACTTCCAAAAGGGTCCCGCTCTGCTCGAGGTCCAAGAACTCCTTCACAGTCAGAAAGCTGTAATCCACGCCAGGTACTTCTCCTTCTCTGGGAGACCGGGTTGTGCCACACATGGCATCTTCACCTCCATGGATGTTTCCACAACCCAAGCGCAAACCTCCGGTGGCAGGCGCCCGGGTCACCGCCTGCCTGATCCCAGCGAAAACTCAAAATTTGTTGGGTTAGTATTCGTCTCCCCTCGAGGGACCTAAGGGTGGAAGGCTCCACACAGACTACTGGAGCCCCGATCCTCTCCAACACCAAAGACCATAGAGAACCGTAGACGAGAGTACTTCTCTATGTTTAGAGAGACAATTGAAGAAATCTGAAGTCTACAGAAACCATAATCGGTCCTCGGAAACCTTGACTTGGTGGTACACACCTTTAATTCCAATACTTGTGAGAAAGCAGAGGAGGTGGATCTCTGAGTTTTAGGCCAGCCATAGTGAGTTCAGGACAGTCAGAGCTACATAGTGAGGCCTTGTTTCCAAAGCAAAAAAAGAAAAGAACAAAAAGCAGTCATGGGGGCTGAAAGCTTTGAACACTTGTTGCTTTTCCATAGGACCTGGGTTTGGTTCTCAGAATCCACATGCCACCATCTATAACTACAGTTCTAGGGGATTGGATACATTCTTCTCCAAGGTCACTAAACACACATGACTCATAGGCATAGATGCAGATAAAATACTCATATACATTAAATAAAATAAATAAACCCAAACCCCCAAAACTTTGAATTTTGTTTTACACATTTCTGTTTCTCTTCTCTTCTCTTCTCTTCTCTTCTCTTCTCTTCTCTTCTCTTCTCTTCTCTTCTCTTCTCTCCTCTCCTCTCCTCTCCTCTCCTCTCCTCTCCTCTCCTCTCCTCCTCTCCTCTCCTCTCCTCTCCTCTCCTCTCCTCTTCCCTTCCCTTCCCTTCTCTTCTCTTCTCTCTTTCTTTCTTTTTTCTTTTTGAGACAGGGTTTATCTGTATAGCCCTGGATGTTCTAGAACTCACTCTGTAGACCAGGCTGGCCTTGAACTCAGAAATCCGCCTGCCTCTGCCTCCCAAGTGCTGGGATTAAAGGTGTGCACCACCACTGCCCAGTGTTTTACACATTTCTTATTTCTTATTAATATTTTATCCCATGTGTATGAGTGTATATCTGCATGTATATCTGTGCACTACGTGGTGTCTGGTGCTATAAGAGGCCATAAGAAGGTTTGGATCTGGAAATGGAGTTACAGACAATTGTAAGCAGCCATATAAGTGCTGGGAATTAAACCCAGATCCTCTGGAACAGCAGCCAGTAGTCTTAACTGCTGAGCCATCTCTTGAGCCCTCACTAAATATTTTTTGTTTATTTTCTTGAGACAGGGTCTCTCTACATAACCCTGTCTCACTTACTAGGAATTCACTATGTAGACTAGGCTGGCCTTGAACTCACAGAGATGTACCTTCTTCTGCCTCTTAAGTGGTGGGTGGGACTAAAGGTGTGTTCTCCTGTGTGACCCAAAAGAGTTTTTTAAAATTCAGTCACAGGTGAGTGATTTGTCATGTACAGTTTTCAAAGGCTTTCAAAATACATTTTTCACCTGGTGTGGTAGGGTATGTCTTTAATACCAGTACTCCAAGGGCAGACAGAGCCAGGCAGATCTATGTGAGTTCCCAGGTAAGACTAGTCTATATAGAGAATTCTACTCATTTGGGGCTGTACAGTGAGACACCTAGTCTTGGGGCAGGAGGAAAAGAGAAATAATAAGGAAAAAGAGAAGAATAAAGTAAAAGCTGGACTTTGTATAAAGTTATAGAGTTGGAGTGGGGCTTGGTGGTTTTGTTTTATAGTTTTTAAAAATGGCAGACTTCCTGTTTGCAGTCTGTCATATAGGGAACAGAGAAGGCACCACTCCATCCAAGTGACAAGTGAATGAGTGAGATGGAAACCAACAGGGCACATTTCGGTCAAAAGAGGATGAGAGGAAACTATAGTCTCCCGGTGCCAAGGAGATGGAGGCTGTTAGCTTGTCAGAGTCCACAGGAAGAACTGTCGGGACCTATTGTCAAGGTGGGAAAACCTGGGCAGTTAGTGATTCGCTGGGGCCTTGGTGTGGCTAAGGAGTGCAGACTCCAGGACCACCCAGTCAGTGTGGCACCCACTTGGTGCCTCCTCTGCCACCAGTTCTCCCAGTTCCTCAAAGTTGGTAGTGTAACCCATCACCACAGACTTCCTGGCAAGGTGGGGAAAGAAATGCTTTTGAAATATGCCAAAGAATTCCATTAGGAACTTAAGGCCTGGCTTCAAGGAACTGTGGAATAAAACCTACAATCTGGCTTTTTTCCTTTTTGATACCAGGTTTCCCTATGTGGGTCTGGCTCTACTCGAACTCACTGAGATCCCACTCCCTATCCTTCCCACTGCCGGGATTAGGGGCGTGAGCATTTAGTAATTTCTGGAATTTTATCAGATTCTAGTCTCACCCTAACCTGAAGGAAGAGAACTACCGAGCTGCAGACCACTCAAGAAATCCAGTTTTACCTGCTGGCTGAAGTAACTGTGAACCACAGTGGCGAAGTTCATAATGCAAGACCCAGGCCCACAAAAGACAGACTCGTCACAGCAGGGCAGGATGTGCCTCCACTGCATTATTAAAGTCTTATTGAGGGCAGTTACCAAGGATATTGTGTGTGCCATTGAACAAACGATTGCAAGACATACCACAAGAAAAATGGAGAAGTACTCAAAATAGAAGGAAATTATCACCAACATGGGGATGATAGTGTTAGGTTATTTGCTTAGTTTGTTTGTTTCAAGACATGGTTTCTCTGTGTAGCTCTGGCTGTTCTGGAACTCTGTAGACATGGTGGCTTTAAATTCAGAGATTTGCTTACTTCTGCCTTCTGAGTGCTGGAATTACAGGCATGGGCCACCACTGCCTAACTTTTGTATTGTGTGTGTGTGTACACACACACACATCCACACACATCCAGTGGAGGTCAGATGACTTCTATGAGTCAGTTCTCCTTTCAAGATGTGAATCTCAGTGGTAAACCCCAGATGTCAGCTTTAGCAAGGTCCATCTCATTGGACCCAGAAGTGGTTTTAATGATTAATATGCTAATGAATAAAAGGTGGACAGATGCAAGAACAGGTGGGTAATGTTGACAGAGATAGACATTTTCAGAAAGAACTAAAGACCCATTGGATCACAAGCATGCTGTAGCAGGAATGTCAAGAACGCCTTGGATGGCTTCGCTAATATGCTACATGAGACCAAAGGAAGGATCTGTGCTCAAGGATGTGGCCATAGAAGATTCAAACACTAAAATGCAAAAGGAAAAAGACTATGGACAAGTAGAGCATCCCGCTGGAGAGCTGCAGGACACACCCAAAGCTCATAGTGTAACATGGAGTGCCAAGAAAGAAAAATGCTGAAGAACTTGAGTGGTCTCAAATTGATGCCAAATACATGGTTATAAATCCAGGCTGCTCATCAACTTCCAGTGGAGCACCCCACCCATCCCACCCTTAGTGACTAAAGCAGCCTACTGTCCTTCTTAATTGACCCATAGCATTATTCATGATGAACAGTTAGCACTGATCTTTTATTAAGAGCAGGATCTAAAAAGGAGGTTCTACCGAAGGCAGTGGGCTTTCTTCAGTGACCCTAACAATGCTCCTGGTACAAAGGCTACAAAGCAAATTAGCATCTCTACTGATTGCACAGTTAGTATTCAAGATGAAAACATCCTGCTTTGTTTTTAATTCCCTCCTAGCCTCCCGGCATGATTTGAAAGTGAGTTCCTGTAATAGAAAGTTACTTGTTGACAGCTGTGACTCTTACGTGATTTATGCTACCTCTGACCTGCATTCTGTGTAATATGACTTCATCCATGGCAGCGAGAGGAGGTGACTTGTACACCCTGACCTGGCACACACCTAGTGCCTTACTTAAGTAACTTACTTCATCCATCCTTGCTGCTGGGAGATTGACTTCCCTCTGGAAGGCTGTCTTCCTAGTGAGGAAGGACCAGTCTATTGGGTTCTCATCTATGAGTAGTGTGAGGTTTTTTTGTTTGTTTGTTTGTTTTTTTGCTTTTTTCCTATTTGCTTATTCATTTTATTGTTTAGATTTGTTTCTTTGGCTGGTCTTGAGCTTGTAAAAATCCTCCTACCTCAACTTCTTACGTGTTGGTATTAGAGACCATCTCATGAACAGCTTCTCAGCATTACTTTCTTCTTTTTTTTTTTTTTTAGATATTTTCTTTTTTTTTAAGATTTATTTTATTTATT
>LR751337.1:0-167299 GCA_902729485.2 Mus minutoides | reverse complement strand
GTTCATATTGTTGTTCCTCTTCTAGGGTTGCAGACCCCTTCAGCTCCTGGTGTTCTATCTCTAGCTTCTCCAATGTGGGCCCCGTGCTCCCTCTTATGGATGACTGTGAGCATCCACTTCTGTGGGAGTCAGCTATATCAGGGTCCCTTCAGTAAACACTTGCTGTCCTATGCAATAGTGTCTGAGTTTAGTGACTGATAATGGGATGGATCCCCGGTGGGTTAGTCTCTGTATGGTCCGTCCATCCTTTCATCTTAGCTCTAAACTTTGTCTCTGTAACTCATCCTGCCAAAAGCAATCTACAGATTCAACGCAATCCCCATCAAAATCCCAACTCAATTCTTCACTGAGATAGAAAGGGCAGTTTGCAAATTCATCTGGAATAATAAAAAAACCTAGGATAGCAAAAACCATTCTCAACAATAAAAGAACCTCTGGGGGAATCACCATGCCTGACATTAAGCTGTACTACAGAGCAATCGTAACAAAAACTGCATGGTACTGCTACAGCAACAGACAGATAGATCAATGGAATAGAATTGAAGACCCAGAAATGAATCCACACACCTATGGTCACTTGATCTTTGACAAGGGAGCTAAAACCACCCAGTGGAAAAAGGACAGCATTTTCAACAAATGGTGCTGGCTCACCATTACTTTCTAAGGTAGTCTCAATATTTGACCTTAGCCAAAGGTCCAGAAGCCAGCAGAATCTTTAGCCATTACCTGTATCTTTATTATTTGCATTAAGGGGAATGTATGTGTATGCCTATCAGTCTTTATGTAGCCCATAAATGCTCCATTTGGTCACAGTTGATATTCTTTGAGAGAATTTTTGATGGTTTCCACCTTGTCCCATGATGGTTGGAGGTATTGAATATCCTTTCTGCTTCTCTGTCCCGCCCCACTCTTCACTGTAGCGTAGTTAGAGACAACTCTTGTACTGGTTTCAGCAACACAGAAGCTACAGGTGGCTAGAACTCCTTCGACAAAGGACAATCAATGGGCACAGGGTCTTTGTTCAGGTATCTTGGAAGATTTATCAAATAAAAATAAATTTTGAACACTTAAAAAGTTATTATTGGGGGCAGGTGTAGGTGGGGGCATCCTCTTGGAGACAGGGTGAGGAGGAATGGGATGAGGAACAATCAGAGGGCAGACTGGAGGAGAATAATGACTAGACTGTAATTTTAAAAAGTTATTATTTGGGGAAATATACATATACCGTAGCATGTGTATAGAGGTTACAGGACGACTTTGTGTAATCTGTTCTCTCCTTCCTCTTTACACGGGTTCCAGGGATGGAACTTAGATTGTCAGCTTGTACAGTAAGCACATTATCTCCTGAGCCCCTCATCTTCCTGTCTGGTTTTGAACATTTAAGGAGAATTTTTACATGCTGAAGAGTTGACCTCATTTGATGCCCAGCACCCATATAATAACTCAGAACTACGTGTAGCTCTGACACCTTCTGACCTCCACAGGCGCCAGGCACGCGTGTGGAGCACCCACACACATGCAGGCAAAACATAAATTATTATTCAGTTCACAATGCACCTCTGTGTGGCCATGTCCTATCTATGATCTACATCAGGATCCAAAGTTTGGTTTCTTTCTTTTTTCAATTTGTGCTGTTTTTAAAATGTTTATAACAAAACAGTTTCTAAGTAGTAATAGTTATACTTCCTTTGTATAACACAATAATGATTATTTTCATTAAAATAGCCATATGTTTGTCATATAAACATTTGAATTTCTTTTTTTTTTTAAGATTTATTTATTTATTATATGAGAGTACACTGTAGCTGTCTTCTGACACTCTAGAAGAGGGAGTCAGATCTCATTACAGATGGTTATGAGCCACCATGTGATTGCTGGGATTTGAACTCAGGACCTTCAGAAGAGTAGTCAGTGCTCTTAAGGGCTGAGCCATCTCTCCAGACCCCAACATTTGAATTTCTTATCCATTTATGTGATTATCAAACATTAAGTATGACATGTGCTTGTATTTTTGGCATTTTGTTTGTTTGTTTTAGTTTGCCTGTTTTTTCAGACAGAGTCTCACTATCTTACCTTTCCAAGTACTGCTTGCACCAACATGCCTGGCTGAGTTTATACCACCTTATGCTAGCTAGCATCTTTACCTAGGGAGGAAATAGTTTTAAATTCAGTTAACTTGGCCAGAATTTGAAAAGTTGGCCTCCTGCTTCCATATTCATTGAAGCCTGAGAACATATTTTTTTTGTACAATTTTGAAAGTATTTTACAACTTTGTTATATTTAAATGTTTAGGGTTCCCCCCCCTCCCAAATTTCCTCCCTCTCATCTTGCTCTCTTGCTGTCACTAGGGTGAAAAGTGACATTTCTCCCCAGCAAATGTTAGATTCAAAGAGACTTGACAACAGCCGGGCTTTTTTTATCCCTTAGGATCTGTGGGAAGAAGCAGTGTCTGCCCGTGTGCAGCAGCAGGTGTGAGAGGGTGGCTGAGCCTCTGCTCACTCCAGTGCTTCCAAGGGAGAGAGGGGGCAGTTCTGCTGCCTCAGCCACCGGACCTCCCTCCCTGCCACTTCTGGGCCTCTCCACTGCCCTGCAACCAAAATAACACGCGGCTGATGGGCGGGCTCTAGATGACTACTGGGACCCTGCTCTGTCCTGTACCCCAGGCTTTGCACACCAGATGCTAAATATTCCGTTTACTGTTGGTCATGGCTACATACCGAGACCCTGATGAAATAACAATAACGATATAACGATAGTAATAATTATGATCAAACTTTTATCTTTGTTTTCTGTTTGGGGACTGTAGCATCCTTTCGTACACACACACACACACACACACACACACACACACACACACGCAGGCATGCACACGTGGGGTTCATCTTGAAGTTCTACTTCCTGCTCCTCCTACCTCCATCTCCTAGGTTGTGGGATGACAAATGGGAGACACCATGGCACGATTGTGATTGAATTATTTTTATTTCATCTTAAGTAAAATGTCTAGTTTGCAAAATTCATAATATGTTTTAATGCATAATTTATATTTAGATAAATATAGCTTCAGAGTTATCTTGTTTGCTTTTATGTCTAAATTTAGCCCTGGCTGTCTTAGAACTCACTCTGTAGACCAGGCTGGCCTCGTACTCAGAAATCCACCTGCCTCTGCCTCCCAAGTGCTGGAATTAGAAGAGTGTGCCACCACTGCCCGGCTGCTTTTATGTCTTTTTATAAATCATTTCCTTTGCTTTTCTATTAGAAGTGAGGTTTGATAAAAATCCACCAGGATGTGGTGTTGCATGCCTATAATCTGAGTGCTAGAGAAGCCGAAGAAGGGGAATCAAAAGTCTGAAATCTTTAAGGACAGCCTGAGGTCCAGACCCTGTCTCAGAACAAACAGAAAGGAACTGATAAAACCTGCTTGTTTAAAATTCAACACTACTGTTTCTAAAGGGATACTATTGAAAAAAATTAAGATTCATCTTTTTGTTTTTAATTATGTATAGCACAAGGCTGTGTGACATGGGTGTACAGGTACTCAAGGAGCTAGGGCTGCCAGTGGTTGGGAGCTGCCTAACATATGTGCCAGGAACTTGCAATTCTCTGCAAGGAACAGTATGTGGTCTTAGTCGCCAAGCCAAGCCATCTCTCCAGCCAAGTAATGCTGTTTCAAAGAAAATAATAATAGAACAAAGGTCACCAGCCTTATAATGTGGTGTTGGAGCGGGAAGTTTCACATTACATGTAATTCTACATAGCACCAGTCCTTAGAGTCCGTCTAATTGAGGCTTAATGTTGGGACTGATGCTGCTCCCGAAATGGCCTTAAATCTTCCCTCACTTGAAGGCAGGGCTATGAGTCATTCATGACACAATTAATAGTCAACATTCATTCTTGTTTAATATTTTGAAGACATTGGAAGGTAGGGTTAATACAAGCCTCATATTTTCCTCAGAATATTGGAAGCGAAACCATTTTTAATATCTAGGGTCATGTTACAGATTTGAAGTTCCTCTCTAAAGCTCATACTTCTTCTGATCCTTAATGTGTGTCCACTATGAATGGTGCAGTCAGTTAATTCAGTCTGGTTGAACCTTGGTCATACACATTTTTCTCCAGGAGCCCACCATGGTACTTTATAACATGAAATTCACAAGTCTAAAGGAATAGAGCTTGTGTTATAAAATGTCTTTGAACCCAGTGATGCGGCGCTGTGACTGTGAACTGTGGTTACACATTTCTGCTTAGGGAATATTCTTTGTAAAAACTGTTATTAGGGGCTGGAGGTATGGCTCAGCTAGTAGAGGAAGCTTGCCTAACACACACACACACACACACACACACACACACACACAAACACACAAAGGCCTGGGTTTCACTCTTCTATACTGCATGAACTAGACAGGGTGGGAAGTATCTGCAATCCCAGCACTCAAGAAGTAGGGACAGAGGACTGGGAGTTTAAGATCAGCCTTGGCTGTGTAGCAAGTTCAAGATCAGCTTAAGATGCATGAGATTCTGCTTTAAAAAAACCAGTTAACTTTAGAATTATGTAACTGGGAATAAGTTGAGATAGTTCTATCAATATGAAGTGCCTTGTATTTCTACATATTGTCTGTTCCTGCTTCAACTTCATTTTCATCATTATATGTAACACTGCCTAGCCTGTAACTTGCCAAGTAGCTCAGCATAGATTTGAACTTGTGGTTATCCTCCTGCCTCTGTCTCTTAGAGTGCTAGGGTTTCAGGTGTATATCATCACACCTGGCTGTTTATGACATGCATTTGTCCCACCAGAATCAAAGCCAGCATCTAAGCCAGAGGGTCGTAACCACCGAGGGTCACGAGCCCTTTGGGGGGCAAAGGACTCTTTCACAGGTGTTACCTAAGACCATCAGAAAATACAGACATTTACATTATTATTCATAAAAGAAAAATTACAGTTATGAAGTAGCAAAGAACGTTGGGGGTTACCACACATGAGGAGTAGTATTAAGGGGTTGAGAACCTAAGAGCTGCTGCTGCTGGGTTCAAGGCCAGCCTGGTCTACAGAGTGAGTTCAAAACTAGCCAGGGCTACACAATTGCTTTCCAGTAGAATCATCATCATCATCATCATCATCATCAGCAGCAGCAGCAGCAGCAGCAGCATTTTTAACAGTGAAGATGGCAGTCTCTCTGAGGGACTGGGGACTGTGTGCCAAGGCACAGGGTGGCTTGAAACTTTTTTTTTAAGATTTATTTATTATTTATTATATGTAAGTACATTGTAGCTGTCTTCAGACACTCCAGAAGAGGCCATCAGATCTCATTACAGATGGTTGTGAGCCACCATGTGGTTGCTGGGATTTGAACTCAGGACCTTCGGAAGAGCAGTCAGTGCTCTTAACTGCTGAGCCATCTCTCCAAGTCCTCCAGTAGAATTATTGTCCTGTATGCAACTATATCGATAAATCCTCTGCATTAGTTGGTTTCTGTTGCCATGGTAAGATGCAATGACCAAAAGCTACTTAGGTTAAGAGTTCGTCATGGGCCTGGTGAGATGGCTCAGCGGGTAAGAGCACCCGACTGCTCTTCCGAAGGTGATGAGTTCCAATCCCAGCAACCACATGGTGGCCTACAACCACCTGTAATGAGATCTCACGCCCTCCTCTGGTGCGTCTTAAGTCAGCTACAGCGTACTTATGAAGAATAATAAGAAAACGAATCCTTGGACTGGAGACACCAACCGGAGCGAGCGGGGACAGCCAGAGCGAGTGGGGACAGCCAGAGCGAGTGGGGCCGACCAGAGCGAGCGGAGCTGACTGGAGCGAGCAGGGCCGGCTGGAGCGAGCGGAGCCGGCCAGAATGAGCTGGATCGGTCGAGCGGAGCGAGCGGGGTTGACCGGAACAAGGAAAAAAAAAAAAAGAGTTCGTCATGCTGGGAGGGAAGGCAGCAAGCAGCAGGCCTAGAGGCAGGAACAGAAAACTGATAGCTCACACCCCTAACTGCAGAAGAAAGCGCTGAGTGATCTGGAGAGGGTGGTTGGCTTTCAGTTCTCAAAGCCCACGCACAGGGTCACACTTCCTCTAACAAGGCCACACCTCCTAAATGTTCCCCAAATAGTGCCACAATCTGAAGATTCAAAGGCCTAAGCCTAAAGGGGAATTTTCATTTAAACAACCACAATCACCATGCCTAGAGTTCTTTGTCTGAAGAAAAAGGAAATGTCAGATGAACCATTAAAACCAGTGCAAACGTTATATCCTCTTTTTTCTCCTCTCTGCGCCGTTTCAGGTCCCCCCCCCCCCCATTCTGTTTTTCAAGACAGAGTTTCTCTGTGTAGCCCTGGCTGTTCTGGAACTCGTTCAGTAGACCAGGCTGGCCTTTAATTCATAGAGATCTGCCTGCCTTTGTCTCCTTAGTGCTGGGTTAAAGGTGTCCCCTTCTCTTTATATGGGAATATCAGAGAGAATCCTCAAAATGTCTGGTTATCAGGATGGCACCGCTGCCATTGTAGAAAGTTTTCTTTCTTATTTTGTGGGTTTAAAGTACATCATATCTTTTGCTGGCTTTCAACAGTTAGACACACCCACCATTGGCCCAGACTTTGGCCAAGGAGGTCAGCTGCTGGCAAGTGTCAAGAGTGTCAAGTGCTTTAGGTCAGACTCAGAAACTTCCGCATGCTTTCCTTTTGTATGGTTGATGAGTTTTGGAACCAGGCAGGTGACCTTCCTGCTTCAGCTTCCTGTCTCCTGAGATAACAGAAGCCTGCAGAACTGCACCTGGCTTTCCTGGCTTTCGGCTGCATTTTTCCTCATTTTCTTCTGATGTGGGATGCGGGTATGCTATCTTTATTTTTAAACATACCCACTATAACTTTTTCTTCACAACCTGTTTTTGTTTATTTCTGGTGAGTATGTAAAATGACTTATGTATCCTCTTCTCATAGAGAAGACTCTATAGGTCTCTCTGACATTCTGCCTGAATCCTGCCTATCTCTCAATGCAGTGCAAACACAGTAATGGCCACACTATCTTCAATGCTGGCTAATATTTCAGATTTGATTGGGATTTCAGGTCTCCAAAGACTTGACAAGAAACAACTTAGGCGGGACACACTTGTTTTTATTTTGCTGGAATTTGTTCTGTGAATTCCTGCTGAGTTCTTCCTTCAGAGGCAAACTTTGTATGAGTTAGGAGGAATGACAGCAGAAAAAAAACACAAGGTCTTCCTCAGTTTTCTTCTCCTGGCTTTGCCTTAAAGCAGTTGTTCTCGGTGTAATCATTTTTTAAAGCATTAATAAGGAAAGTGCCATTGCTGCCAAGTTGCTGAGATTCTGAAATAGCGGTTTTCTTCTGAGAACTGGGCAGCTGAGGTCATTTGCTAGCTGTGGGTGTGTGTGGAAGGGGAGAGCCATTTTGTGGACACACCCTGCTGAGGTCAGTAACCTGCTGGGCAGTGCAATCTACTCTGACCCCATTTAGACCTGGAGGGTCCCAACAGGCAGACATCATCTGCACAGGAAGGAAACAGGCTACGCTGGGTGCCTCAGAAGGGCCAGACCCAACGGAAGGAACGTGGAGCCTTCATGACGTTTGGTTAGCCAAGGCTCCAAGTACTGACAAAGGATGACTTTGTCCCTGGACGTATTGGCTTATATTGGGAATCCCAGTACTCAGGAGGCTGAAGAAGCAAGCCTACCCTGCATAGTAAGTTCCAGGCCAGCCTGGGATGTAGAATGAGGCAGTGCCTTAAAATAAAATAATAAAGAATTTCAATAGAAAGATATTATACACAGTGTATATTACTTGTATGTATTTATAGTTTGAGTGACTGGCTTTTAGAGATTTCTTTTTCTTTGTTAAAGGCCTGCTTTGGCTGGAGACATGGCTTGGTGGATGAAATGTTTAATGCACAACTGTGAGGAATCCCAAAATCCATATAAAAGCTAGAAGCTTCCTGGAATCCCAGCACCAGAGAGGCAGGGATCCTCAGGGCAAGCTAGCTAACTAGACTTGCAGAGCTGCCGGTTCAGTGGGAGATCCTGTTTCACTGCATGGAGAGCAGTGAAGGTTGACATGTACACACAAACACACACACACACACACACACACACACACACACACACACACACTCCCTTCTCCCATACATAAGAAAAAGGAAGAAGCTGGGAATGGTGGAGCACGCCTTTAATCCCAGCACTCAGGAGGCAGAGGCAGGCGAATTTCTGAGTTCGAGGCCAGCCTGGTCTACAGAGTGAGTTCCAGGACAGCCAGGGCTACACAGAGAAACCCTGTCTCGGAAAAAAAAAAAAAAAAAAAAAAAAGGAAGAAAGGAAAGAAAATGCACTTCCAGGGTTTGAAATAGTAGATTAGGCCCTGACACACTTACATGGTTAATCTGAGTAGAGGCTCTGGACTCTGCCACCTACCTATAGGAGACACTGTGTTGAACCTAAATGAGTCCAAAAGGCCTTCAATAGATCATAGCTTTTTTTTTTTTTAAAGATTTATTTTATTTTATTATATGTAAATACACTGTAGCTATCCTCAGACACTCCAGAAGAGGGAGCCAGATCTCGTTACGGATGGTTGTGAGCCACCATGTGGTTGCTGGGATTTGAACTTATCACCTTCGGAAGAGCAGTCCGGTGCTCTTACCCGCTGAGCCATCTCACCAGCCCCCCCCTTTTTTTTTTGTTTTTTTATTTTTTTGTTTTTTCGAGACAGGGTTTCTCTGTATAGCTCTGGCTGTCCTGGAACTCACTTTGTAGACCAGGCTGGCCTCGAACTCAGAAATTCGCCTGCCTCTGCCTCCCGAGTGCTGGGATTAAAGGTGTGCGCCACCACGCCCGGCCCGATCATAGCTTTTTACAATTTTAATTTTACCTTGTAGAAATATAGCAGAAAGTCTGTTTTAAAACACTGATTAAATCATAGCTTTTTAACTTATTTTAAATTTAAATTTTCTAGAAAATTGGTTTTTAAAACATTGAATAACTAATAAGGATAAAATTAGAGTAGATTTCAATTTAAGAAGAAANATCTGTCTAGGAACTACATTAATTTCAGAACGATTGTACTTTATAGAATATAATTGCTAGTAGTTCCGTTGTTAGTCCTAAGTTTTTGCTAAGACGTTGTTTCGGGCATGGAAGACTGGAACCTCATAGTTCTCTTTGACAGTTTGCCAGCTGGAATCCCAGCCAACCAGATAACAAGTTGTAGCAACACTCGGCCCTCTAGGACTCCTGAACCTGTGCCAGGTCTTAGAGGGAAGTCTCTCTGAACGCGCTCTCTCGTCCATCTGAGAGTAGAGGGCACCAGAGCCCCATGGTGTACAAAGAAGTATACCAACTCAAGAAGTTTACAGTTGGGGTCCTGGTAATATTCAGTATAGTTTTACTATTTTAAATTTTAAACAGAAACCAAGAAGGCAGAATTCCCCTTGCCTTCTTTAGTGTTCTGTCTGTAAGTGGCTGAACTCAGCTGGAGAGATCTGAAGTAGGTGTGTCAGGAAATGACAATGACCCTCTTTTAATCTGCCTTAGTTAGGGTTTTACTCCTGTGAACTGACACTATGACCAAGGCAACTCTTATAAGGACAACATTTAATTGGGGCTGATAAGGACAACATTTAATTGGGGCTGGCTTACGGGTTCAGAGGTTCAACTCATTATCATCAAGGTGGGAGCATGGCAGGATCCAGGCAGGAGTTGCTGAGAGTTCTATATCTTTATCTGAAGGCTGCTAGCAGAATAATCACTTCCAGAAAGCTAGGATGAGGGTCTTAAAATCCACACCCACAGCGACACACCTATTCTAACAAGACCACACCTACTCCAACATGGTCATACTTCCAATAGTGCCACTCCCTGTGCTGAGCATAAACACATGGTCATACCCAAATTTCTTTGAAAGATAGAGGGTGCTGTTGGGGTGGGGGCATAGGGGGTTAAGGTAGAGAGGGAAAGAAAAGAGAGGAAGATCCTAAATTTCATCTTTATTTATTGGAAATCCCTAGATATCCTCAAGTGTATTAAGATGAAGTCTGTGTCTTCTCTCAGCTTTCTTTTCCAGACCCATGATGCATTTATCTGGTTGATGTCACCACCGATCCTGTCACTCAAACCCAAAGCTTTGTTACTGTCACTGAGTCATTCTTTTTTCTCTACACACCTAGGATGTCACTGAACTTGGTGTTTATGTATTATTAGGAGTTCCCCAGCTAGTCATATCCTTTCAATTCAGCCTCCATTTCAGATGACTTGTTTTCAGTCAGTCACCCCATAGTACTTGCATAGTACATAGTATATGCATAGTTATAGTACTGAATGTCTTACCCATCATTAGTCATAGCACCTTTCACCATTCACCACTCATGAGGGTGAATATAATTAAAAGAGCATACAATAATACGTGTTGAAAAGGTTGTAGAAGACTAGGAGCCCCATTTCTCTCTCAAGTAACTCCATCCTACCTTAGAAGTCTAAATTTTCTAACACTCAAGACTTTCACTGTGTCTTTGGTAGATTAGGTTCTGTTGTTTTCAGTGTATTTTTCTTTTCAGGTAATCTTTTAAAAAATGCATATTAGATGGGCTAGAGAGATGGCTCAGCAGTTAAGAGCACTGACTGCTCTTCCAAAGGTCCTGAGTTCAAATCTCAGCAACCACATGGTGGCTCACAACCACCTGTAATGAGATCTGTTGCCCTCTTCTGGTGTGTCAGAAGACAGCCACAGCGTACTTACATATAATAATAAATAAATCGCAGGGCCGGAGCGAGCAGAGGTCCTGAGTTCAATTCCCAGCAACCACATGATGGCTCACAACCATCTGTACAGCTACAGTGTACTTCTATACATAAGATAAATAAATCCAAATCTTTTTTGAAAGTGCATATTAGAGAAAATGAAAGCTTCAGAGCAGAGGGACCACCAGTTGTAAGGCCTTCCTCTTTCCTTAGCAGCCAGCACACTGCCTTCTCATGGTGTATACAGAGTTAACCTAGTACTTCATTCAGTAAGTGCCAAGGACTATGGTAGGACTTTGTCAACTCTGCCTTCCATAGAATCACTGGGGACAAAATCCTACCATAGTCCTTAGGTCGGAGAGTCTGGGTGAAGGGCTCATCCTAGCACTGAGATGCTGCTCTTGTAGCCCAGTCTTCAGATAACAGATAAAATAATGACATCAGTGGTACTGTATGGAACCTACTTGACCATCGTCAGGATTGACTTGTTGGTTCTTGCATGTCTCAAAGTGCTCCACACAGATGGGGTTTTTATTGGGACATTTGAAGGTGTTTGACAAAAATGTTTTAACCTTAATTTTTTTTAACACTCAGCCATATAATTAGGCCTCTCTCCTTTTAACAGCACAGTGTACCTTTAGTAATAAGCATAGATGCCCTGATCTTATTTGCAAACTAAAACCAAGCAAACTGTGTCTTCTCTAGGCTGGTAAACATTCAGCAGCTTCCCCTCCCAAGACTCTCCATGTTCCTTGTTCCTGTTCCGCTACGGTGCTTGGAAGCAGGAGATGGGCTCGCTCAAGGTCAACAGGACATGATCCCGGAGGAGCAGTGAGGGACGGTGCTGCTGGTGGGTAAGGCAGGGCTCACGGTGGGCGCTTGGCTTGCAGGTCCAAGGTTGTCTGCAGTTACATGCATACTCTCAACTCTATCTTCAACTCCAGGTCACACTGGGAATTACAGCAGTAACTGTGCACAAGACACAAGGATTAGATTTTTAAGATAAATCTCTAAAGCTACATGATTTTATGCATATCTATATTTTTCTGGATTGTTATTTTTAAAGCGGGTCCTTATCAGATTCTTAATGTCTGATTCTTTCTGGAAAAGAAATAAAAGTCTTTGAATACTAGTCACATGGAGAAGCGGAATGTTATTGCCACCAGGTCCCTCCCCTCCCTCTCTGACTCCCGGACAGCTACTTCCTGAGTCAGCATTTGCATTTGTTGCTATGTCTGCACTGAGCACTGGGAGTGGAGGCTGCTGTGGTAGTAGGCAGCAGGGCACTAGTGGAGAACTAAGGTGTGATGTGTGGTAGATCTGATAGGCATTCATACCAGCTCCTGAGAGGACAAAACAGAGGCAGTGGGTGCAAGAAAATCCAAAGAACTCCCTGTGCCTTTAAAGTTGATCTTAATAAAGACCTGTTTGCTTTCAAAGGTCTGAACTACTACTAAGTTTCCTAAACTAGGTTCTTAAAATTAAAAAAAAAAATGATTACATTTATTTATCTACATCCCATGCATGTGCGTGCATACGCGAATGCATACATGTGCAAGTGCGCGTGTGTGATGTGTATATATGTGTGCGTGTGATGTATGTGTGTGTGTGATGTATGTGTGAGTTTGTGTGTGTATGACGTGGTGTGTGTGTGTGGTGTATGTGTGTGTTTGTGTGTGTGTGATGTGTGATGTCTGTGTGTGTGATGTGTATGTGTGTGATGTATGTGTGTGTATGATGTATATGATATGTGTGTGTTTGTGTGTGAGTTTGTTTGTGTGTGATGTGTGTGTGTGATGTGTATATATATGTGTATGGTGTATGCTTGTATGTGTGATGTGTGTGTGAGTTTGTGTGTATGTGTGGTATGTATTGTGTGTGTGTGATGTATATGTGTGTGGTGTGTGTGTATTTATGTGTATGTATGATGTGTGTGATGTGTATGTGTGAGTTTGTATGCGTATGATGTATGTGTATGGTGTATGTGTGTGTGTGGTCTGTGTGTATATTATGTGTATGTGAGAGTGTACATGTAGGTCACAGAATAACTTGTAGAAATGGTTCTGTCCTTTTACCATGTGAGTTCTGTAGATAGAATCTAGGTTGTCACCCTTGGCAGCAAACACCCTTGCCCATCTTGTCATCTGTAGATGAAGTTTAGGGGTCTCTCTCTCTCTCTCTCTCTCTCTCTCCATGTGCTCGTATGTTTGCATGCACATGTGTGCCTATGTGTGTATTTGTGAAGGTAAAGTGACAACCCTTGGGAATCTGTTCTTTCATATGATATGTGTAGGTCCTGGGGATCAAACTCAGGTTGTCAGGTTTGCCAGCAGAAAGCTTTACCTACTGAACCACAAAGTAAGGACTCCTTATGAAACCATTTTCATTTATTTATATGCATATAAAGAAGTAAAGAACAAATGGATGCCCACCCACTCCCCATTGGAAAATGAAATGCATTCTATATCTACCCTTTCCTGTGCTCGAAGCCAGGTGAAGTGGCAGGGGTGGGTCTTGTGGGAGAGCACTGATGGTCGGAGAGAGCAAAGGAAGATTTTGACAGTGTTCCATCTGTAACTCCGAGCAGGTCATTCAGCTGCAGTGTATCTATGCATTCAACATAATGAATCCTGCATAAAAGCTGCTAGCTAGAACCTCTGCCCTCCTTCTTGGAGCTTGAGGATGTAAGAGAACACCTGCCACTTGATCCTGTGAGTCACTGACTTGGTACCGTCTTTGCACTGGCCTTGGTTAACCCCTGCCCCCCCCACCCCCCCCACCCGGGTTCAGAGGCTGCCTAGATTACCTCTTCACCACGGGGGGGGGGGTTGATGTCATTGTAAGGGAACCCTCAGAATGAAGATTTTCCCCTAGTTGTTGATATTCTTAGACTTCTTTCCCTGTTCATGTTGGGAATCTTGGGTAATTATGGACAGAGCAGGAACTCCACATAAAACCAGAGACACTGAAACTTATAGAGGAGAAAGTGGGGAAAAGCATTGAAGATATGGACACTGGGAGAAAAATTCATGAACAGAACAGCAATGACTTGTGCTGTAAGATCAAGAATCGACAAATGCAAGCCGGGCATGCTGGCTCACGCCTTTAATCCCAGCACTAGGGAGGCAGAGGCAGGGGATTTCTGAGGTCAAGGCCAGCCTGGTCTACAGAGTGAGTTCCAGGACAGCCAGGGCTATACAGAGAAACCCTGTCTTGAAAAACCAAAAAGAAAAAAAAAAAAAAAAAAAAAAAAAAAAAAAAAAAAAAAAAAGAAAAAAAAAAAAGAATCGACAAATGGGACCTTATAAAATTGCAAAGCTTCTGTAAGGCAAAAGATACTGAGAAAGGCTACCAACAGATTGGGAAAGGATTTTTACCAATCCTAAATCTGATAGGGGACTAATATCCAATATATATAAAGAGCTCAAGAAGCTGGACTCCAGAAATACAAATAACCCCATTAAAAAATGAGGTACAGAGCTAAACAAAGAATTCTCAACTGAGGAATACCGAAGGGCTGAGAAGCACCTGAAAAAATGTTCAACATCCTTAATCATCAGGGAAATGCAAATCAAAACAAACCTGAGATTCCACCTCACACCAGTCAGAATGGCTAAGATCAAAAATTCAGGGGACAGCAGATGCTGTCGAGTATGTGGAGGAAGAGGAACACTCCTCCATTGCTGGTGGGATTGTAAGCTGATACAACCACTCTGGAAATCAGACTGGCGTTTCCTCAGAAAATTGCAGATAGTACTACTGGAAGATCCAGCAATACCTCTCCTGGGCATATACCCAGTTGTACCAACTGGTAATAAGTACACATGCTCCACTATGTTCATAGCAGCCTTATTTATAATAGCCAGAAGCTGGAAAGAACCCAGATGTCCCTCAACAGAGGAATGGATACAGAAAATGTGGTACATTTACACAATGGAGTACTACTCAGCTATTAAAAACAATGAATTTATGAAATTCTTGGGCAAATGGATTTATCTGGAGGATATCAGCCTGAGTGAGGTAACTAAAAGAAGTCACTTGATATGCACTCACTGATAAGTGAATACCAAAGATTCAATTTGCATAACACAAGAAAATCAAGAAGACCAACATGTGGATACTTCACTCCTCCTTAGAATAGGGAACAAAATACCCATGGAAGGAGTTACAAAGTTTGGAGCTAAGAGGAAAGGATAGACCATCCAGAGACTACCCCACCCAGGGATCCATCCCATAATCAGCCACCAAACTCAGACACTATTGCATATGTCAGCAAGATTTTGCTGAAAGAACCCTGATATAGCTGTCTTGTGAGAGGCTAAGCCAGTGCCTGGCAATCACAGAAGTGGATGCTCACAGTCATCTATTGGATGGAACACAGGGCCCCCAATGGAGGATCTAGAGAAAGTACCCAAGGAGCTGAAGGGTCTCCAACCCTATAGGTGGAAGAACAATATGAACTAACCAGTCCTCCCAGAGCTAGTGTGTCTAGTTGCATATGTAGCAGAAGATGGCCTAGTTGGCCATCATTGGGAAGAGAGGCCCCTTGGTCTAGCAAACTTTATATGCCCAGTACAGGGGAACACCAGGGCCAAGAAATGGGAGTGGGTGGGTAGGGGAGCAAGGTGGGGGGGTATAGGAGACGTTCAGGATAGCATTTGAAATGTAAATGAAGAAAATATCTAATAAAAAATTAAAAAGAAAAGTTTTGTTTTACTTGGCAATCAAGAAATAGACAACAGTAATAGCATTCTCTATGGGTTCTATCTATTTGTCTGTCTGTCTATCTATAGGGTCAGGCACAATGTGACTTCCCAGGTTTTTTTTCTTCTGTTTTTTTGTTTTGTTTTGTTTTTTGTTTTTGAGACAGGGTTTCTCTGTGTAGCCCTGGCTGTCCTGGAACTCACTCTGTAGATCAGGCTGGCCTTGAATTCAGAAATCCACCTGCCTCTGCCTCCCAAGTGCTGGGATTAAAGGCATGTGCCACCACGCCTGGCTGACTTCCCAGTTTTTTACTCGTATATATTTTGTTGTTATCATCATTACTGTCGTTATTTATCACTAATCTTAATGATTTCTTCAGTTTTTATTTTGTTTCATTCCAGTATTCCTTTAGTTAGTTCTTTTTGTATGTGAGTGTTTACATGTATGTCTGTGCCCTTGACCCTCTGGAAAGAGACAACTCTATGTTCTTGCCAAGGTGCCTACTGCTTCTCAGGTTTAAGTCACCTAGGTTTCAAATGAAGACCTAAGTGTTTCTTCCTTACAAACCATTCCTGGAAACTGAAGTCTGTGGTCATTTTCCTAACAAACCTCATTCATCACTGTGCCCTTTGAATCTTGGGATTGTTTGTTTGTTTATTACTGACTTGAAGTACAACTACATTGTTGTCTAAAGTTATTCTCCTGCCTCAGGTTCCCAGGTTCCTTGACTCTAGGTTGCCATATTGCCCGGCTGACACAGGATGTGTGTGTGTGTGTGTGTGTGTGTGTGTGTGTGTGTGTGTGTGTGTGTGACACAGAATTTTAAAACAAACACAGATACAGCAGATCATCTCATGCCGAGTTCTTCAGTCTCCAAATGACTTTTCTCCTCTTGCCATTTGTTACTGCTTTTAATTTTTAAAAGTGTTGTTATATGTATTGTAGTGTAGGGACACATGAGATCTTTTTGGGAGTTGGTCCAATCCCTCTGTGCTTATAGTGGGGATGGAACTCATTGGACACAAACTGCCTTTCTTTACCTGTTGGGTTGTCTTGTTGGCCCTGTTTTAGTTACATTTTAAAAATAAAAGATACCAATTTAGTAAATGAACAGCAGGAGTGTATTTGAAAGGTTTTGATTGTCCATATTCATTTCTTTCCTCTCTCTACCTTGGCACAGCCTGGTTTGAGCTGTGGGTGAACTGTGTTAGAGCCCTGTGATATCGACTAGCATGTGTAGCCTGTGTTTCTCAGGGGTTAGAGAATATGAACATTGTCATAGGATTCAGCAGAGAAATTTGGCAGTCCCAGAATTCACCAGCAGCTGGGCAGGAGTCTTGCGTTACTATGGACCCACACGCAACAAGTCCTTTGCATTTAGAACAAGTGGAGCAGACTGACATAGAGTCCCACCGAGAAAGTCATTTTCACTGTCCTTGGATTTCAGTTTCCTCTCCCAGCGGAGTATCATTTGCCTCTATTGATCTCATGGGATATTTTAAGCAGAGATGAGAGTCTTGGTGAAAACACTTTGTATTCTAAAATAAAACCAGAGAGTCTATGGAGGCTCTAGAAGGGTTTGCTCATCGTTTCTGTTATTAGCCTACCAGATTTTTTTTCTCAATATGAAGATGCTGTGTATCATCTTAGATTTTAATGTTGAGATCAGTCCAATCATAGTTTTCTTGTAGAATTTCTGATCCTATGTGGATGGCTTATTTGCAGTTAAGGCTTTTGTAATTTTGACCAAAGAATATACTCTTCTTTTTTTTTTTTTTTTTTTTTTTAGACAGGGTTTCTCTGTGTAGCCCTGGCTATCCTGGAACTCACTTTGTAGACCAGGTTGGCCTCGAACTCAGAAATCCACCTGCCTCTGCCTCCCGAGTGCTGGGATTAAAGGCGTGCGCCACCATGCCCGGCAGAATATACTCTTCTTTATCTTGAATATTTACCGAAGCCAACTGAAGGTCTTTGTATCTACATAAAAACCTGCACAAATATGTTCATAGCAGCTTTTTTATGTATAAGTGTTTTATCTGCGTGTACATATGTGTACCCGGAGCATGCCTGATGCCCAAAGAAAGCAGAGAGGGTGTTAGGTTCCCTATAACTTGAGCTGCAGGCTATTATGAGCCATATTGTAGGTGCTGGGAGTCCCAGATCCTCTGCAAGAGCAACAAGTGCTCCTAACCAATTAGCCATCTCTTCAGCCCCAGCTCACATCAGCTTCCCTATCTCCCTGTTGTTCCCTGCTCTACTCTTCCGCTCCATCCCTGCAATGGTCCCCCTTCTTACTCCCCTGGTTTCTGTACTTGCTCTGCTATCTGTACTCACACCTGCAGGTTTGGAGATGGGGTCTAGGCAGAGAGAGAACTCCTGACTGTTGTCTCTCTGGTTATCTCACTCAATTTGACCTTGCTCTACTCATTGCAGATTTAGGGTTTTTATGGCTGTTTGTTTTTGTTGTGGTCTTTTGAGGTAGTATCTCTTTTGATCTAGGCTGGGGCATTGTATCTGAAGATGCATTTCAATCCCTAATCCTCTGGCCTTCAATTGCCTAGTGATACCATCAGGGTGAGTACTCTGCCCCTAGCTCTCTTTTGTGCTTTTGTGTCTTGGAATACTTTAATTTTATTTTTGTTCTCCTTTCTCTGAGAATAAAAATAAGTAGAATATCCCATCATGCATTTTGCGATGAGCTGTGCTATCACTATTTTCAGATACTTATTTCAAAGGCTTTTTTTTTGTTTTGTTTTGTTTTTGTTTTTTTCGAGACAGGGTTTCTCTGTGTAGCCCTGGCTGTCGTGGAACTCACTCTGTAGACCAGGCTGGCCTCAAACTCAGAAATCCGACTGCCTCTGCCTCCTGAGTGCTGGGATTAAAGGCGTGTGCCACCATGCCCGGTGCTTTTTTTTTTTTTTTTTTTTTTTTTAATAAAGTTCCTTAGAAGGAAACAGAAATCTCTGTATCTTTGTTAACCTAGAATAAGGCCAATTTAGTCTAAAACAAAAGTTAGAGTTGACTGAGACAAAACAGGATTACAATCGGGGAAACAGATTCAGGCCTTCTAAAATGGGTCCAAATGTTTGTACCTCAAGTGGGGACAGGAATGTACTTATGCCAATTTGGTTATCAAGAATTGTTAGTGCTGATGTACATTAAGCTAGCCTACTCATTGTGCCCTTCCTAAATGTTCCCCCTCCCCACATACACATATACACAGGTTCTTACTATGAAAGCCTGGCTGGCCTAGAAGTTACTATGAACTCCCAGAGTTGCCTGCCTCTGCCTCCCAGAGTAAATTCATACACCTCTGTGCCCACTGGGCACTATGATGTTCTTTTCAAAGGGAACTGGGTAAGCTGGGCAGTGGTGGCACACACCTTTAATCCCAGCACTTGGGAGGCAGAGGCAGGCGGATTTCTGAGTTTGAGGCCAGCCTGGTCTACGGAGTGAGTGCCAGGACAGCCAGGGCTGCACAGAGAAAGCTTGTCTGGAAAACAACAACAACAAAGACAAGGACAAAAAGGGAACTAGCTAGCTGTGTGGTGGCACATACCTGTAATCCCAGCACAGGGACAAATGAGTCATTTATTCATTAATATTCCCACTTGTCTGTTTGTCTGTCTGTCATTATCCCCATCCTTCTCTGCTTTTGAGCCCAAGCCTCAAACTCAAAGTCCTCCTTCAGCCTGCTGAGTGCTAGGATTGACGGTGTGGGTAGGGGTAGCCTGTGCCAAATCAACCGGGGGACTGTAGAGTGAGGACCTTATCATAAAACAAAATCTGTGGCTTCCAGAATAGTTGCTAAATTATGTTGCTTAATGTGATTTTTCTTTTTCCTTTTCTTTTGTGTATGTGTGTCTTGGATGTTTTTTAATTCTTTAATCTTTTTTTTTGTTTGTTTGTTTTACAGTCCAGACTTTATCCCCTTGCCAGTCCACCCTCTGACTATTCCTCATCCCCTACCCCCCTCCCATCTCCAAGAGGATGTCCCTGCACCAAGTCCCACCCCACCAAGTGAGGGTTATGTGCATCTTCTCTCACTGAGGTCAGACCAGGAAATCCTCTGCTGTGCATGTGTTAGGGACCTCAGACCAGCTGCCTGGTTAGGGGCTGAGTGTCTGAGAAATCTCAGGGGTTCAAGTTAGTTGAAACTGCTGGTCTTCTTATGGGGTCACCCTCCTCCTTAGCTTCTTCCAGCTTTTCCCTAATTCAACCACAGGGGTCCCTAACTTCAGGCCATTGGTTGGGTGTAAATATCTGTATCTGACTCTTTCAGCTGCTTGTTGGGCTTCTCAGAGGGCAGCCATGCTAGGCTCCTGTCTGTAAGCACACCATAGCATCAGCAATAGTGTCAGGCCTTGGAGCCTCCCCTTGAGATGGATCCCAATTTGGGCCAGTCACTGGACCTCCTCTCCCTCAGTCTCGTCTCCTTTTTTGTTCCTGCAGTTTTTTTAGACAAGAATAATTCTGGGTCAGAGTTTTTGACAGGGATGGCAACCCCATCCCTCACTTGCTGCTCTTTAATTTCAGTCGGTTTTCAGATTTGACATTCACTTCTTTCAAAGTATATATAAATTTTTTCTTGTGTGCCTATGCAGGTGTGTCTATATGTCTGTGTCTCTCTATGTCACTGTGTCTGAATCTGTGTGTGTCTATGTGTGTCATGTATGGATGTCTCTTCATATCTTTGTATACATGTGCTTATACTTGAGGGCATATATTCTACCTACCACCATGCTGCATGCTAATTCCTTTGGCAGGGTGACGCACAAGTCTATAATTCATTTATAGAATGCCAAGCAAATTATTTCCAAATATGCTGTTCTACTGTTGAGTAATATATTTGTGTTCTCATTTTGGTTGAAATTCCCTTTTCCCTTACATTCTCTTACATTATGAGATATGTCAGTTTTAAATTTGCTTCTGGCTTGTAACTCGCCAAGCAGGCTGAGTTTATTGTCCCTAGGGTAGGTCATAGAAACTGGACTTTCTTGAGGAGTTTGACTACTGCCACCCATGCCTGAGGGAGGTGGGAGAGGCCCAGAATGCTGGGGCACCTCCCTAGATCCCCACCCAGCTCATTAGAATTGGATGCACTTGGAAGTTTTTTAAGAGCCAGTAAAGGACCATGTCCTCTAGCATGCCCCAGCCAAGCGAGTGTGGGAAGACTGAAGTGTGTGTGATCTCCCAAAGCAGGTAAGGGAGCTTTAAGCTCTCTCTCTTTTCTTTCTACACCTCTCTTCTTCCATACCTTTCCTTCCTTCTTACAGTTTCTCAATGGAAAATTGGTTTATAGAATGCCTTGTGGTTTATACAGTGCTCTTGATTTTTGTGAGCTCTCTTGAGAAATGAGTCAAACCCAAGGAAACTGTAGCTTATTGGTCAGAAGCATAGTAAGGCTTTCAACCGGCATCCAATAGGGGACTGTCTTAGGCCTGGGCTCTTCTGTGGCCCCAGATGTTCTACCCAGGTATAGAAGCTATGGGACTTAAGTGAAGGCTGGTGTGGTGTTTTCCTATAATCAAAGCACTTGGAAGACTAAATCAGGTTAGTTTTGACTACAGAAGTTCTAGGCCAGTCAGGTCTACACTGCTCTTTATACCACTGCTGCCAGTCTGCATCTTGAGTTGCAGTCATGATAGGTCCCTTTTTGTGAGCGCTCCATAGCCTCAGTAATAGTGTCAGGTCTTGGGACCACCCCTTGAGTTGGACCCTATTTTGGGCCTGTCCTAGACCTTCTTTTTTCTCAGGCTTCTCTCCATTTCCATCCTTGCAGTTCTTTCAGACAGGAGCAATTATGGGTAAGAGTTTTGACTGTGGGATGGCAACCCCATTCCTCACTTGATGACCTGTCTTCCTGCTGGAGGTGGGCTCATTAAGTTCCCTCTCCCTACTGTTGGGCATTTCATCTAAAGTCTCTCTCCCTTTGAGTCCTGAGAGTCTCTCACCTCCCAGGTCTCTGGTGCATTCTGGAGGGTCCTCCCAACCTCTATCTCCAAGGGTTGCCTATTTCCTTTCTTTTTGCTGGCCCTCAGGGCTTCAGTCCTTTCCCCCAACCCAATACCAAATCATATTTCCTTCCCCCCTCCTTGACTCCCATCCCCTGTCCACTTTCTCTCCCAAGTCCGTCCCTCCCTCCCTCCCTCCCTCCCTCCCTCCCTCCCCCACTGTGATTTCTTTCTTCTCCCAGGTGGTCTGAGGCATCTTCACTTGGGCACTTCAGCTTGTTGACCTTTTTGAGTTCTGTGGACTGTATCTTGGGTATTCTATACTTTTTCTTTTTGGCTAATATCCACTTATTAGTGAGTACATACCATGCATGTCCTTTTGGGTCTGAGTTACCTCACTCAGGATATTTTCTAGTTCCATTCATTTGCCTCAGGATGTCCTCATTCTTAATAGCTGAGTAGTATTCCACATTTTCTGTCTCCATTCTTCCATTGTGGGACATCTGGGTTGTTTCCAGCTTCTGGCTATCACAAACAAGGCCACTATAAACATAGTGGAGCATGTGCCCCTGTGGCATCGTGGGACATCTTTTGGGTATACTCCCAAGAGTGGTATTTCTGGGTCTTCAGGTAGATCTATTTCCAATTTTCTAAGGAACCTTCAGATTGATTTTCAGAGTGGTTGTGCCAGTTTGCAATCCCACCAGCAATGGAGGAGTGTTTCTCTCTCCACATTCTCTCCCAACATGTGTTGTCACCTGAGGTTTTGATCTTAGCTCTTCTGATTGGTGTAAGGTAGAATCTCAGGGTCTCAGGGTCGTTTTGATTTGCATTTCTCTGATCACTAAGGACTTTGAACATTTCTTGAGGTGCTTCTCAGCCATTCATTTCTGGGTTGTGAAATCTTGTTTAGTTCTATACCCCATTTTTTTAAATTGGGTTGTTTGGTGTTTTGGTAGTTAGCTTCTTAAGTTCTTTATATATTTTGGATATTAGCCTACTATGGGATGTGGAGTTAATGATGATTTTTTTCCCCTATCTGTAGCTTGCCAATTTGATTTCTTTAATAATGGCACTTGCCAACAAACTTGACAACTACTGTAAATGTTCATGGCTTTTTTTTTTTTTTGGTTTTTCGAGACAGGGTTTCTCTGTCTAGCCCAGGCTGTCCTGGAACTCACTCTGTAGACCAGACTGGCCTTGAACTCAGAAATCCACCTTCCTCTGCCTCCCAAGTGCTGGGATTAAAGGCGTGTGCCACCACGCCTGGTGTAAGTAACTTTTGACATAGTAATTGTGTGTTGATATAGCAGAGGCAGAGACAGGCGGATTTCTGAGTTTGAGGCCAGCCTGGTCTACAAAGTGAGTTCCAGGACAGCCAGGGCTAGACAGAGAAACCCTGTCTTGAAAAAACAAACAAACAAAAGGTTACTTACGGGTAAAAAATTATTTTTTCTTTGCTTGTTTGTTTGTTTGTTTGAGGTTGCTTACATAGGTACATCCCCGGCTAAGTTTAATGTGATAATTTATATTCATTCCCCCCATCTATAGCTTCTCAGCACCTCGGGAATAATGTATTTAAACCATGTATGGTGGCCTCTATATATCCCCAGTACTGGAGAAGCTAAGGCATAATTCTTACCAGTTCAAGGCTATAGTGAATTCCAGACCATCTTAAGCTATAGTAAAGTCAACTTTTAATACCAGCAGGCCCAGGGCAAACTAGTATAGATAGTATCTGGTCTAGATATTAAACTCCAGGGTAAGCAGAGCTACATAGTGAAACTGTCTTAATACCCCCTCTCCCTCCATACCCTGCTTAATTAAAACAAAGTATTCATCTAAGTTTCGGTTTTGATATATGCTATTCTGTGGACTGTTAGATTTGTTGCATGCTCTATAAATGATGCTCCACCTGTACCTGCGAGGTGCACCAGAGCACCCTGGCTACTTCCTAGTACGTGTGATGGCTATGACCCTCTGTAACTCCTGATCCAGAGGCTCAGGTGCCCTCTTCTGGCCTGGATTGAGGGAAATGGATTGTTCTTATGGGAATCTGCTGTGAGACAGTCTCAGTGTCTGACTGTCTGTCAGTGGTACTGCTTGCTGACACATCTTTGTTTCACTCATGTCTGCTTGCCTAGAGAGTGCACTTACTGGCCAATCCCACTTTAACCTAGAGAGTACAGCTATGGACTCATCCATAGACTGACCCATGACCCATGACTCATGACCCATGACCCATTGATCACCTGCATGTGCTCACTTCATATATTCCTCTCTTAGTTAGCTATTCCAATGCTCACCCTTTACAGACAAGGTGGGGTTCTCCTTTCAGATCCCCAGGTGGGGCAGTCTCTGGCTGATCATTCCTTCAGTCTCTGCTCCACACGTTGTCTCACTATTTATTCCCATGAGTATTTTGTTCCCCCTTCTAAGGACCAAAGCACCCACACTTTGACCTTCCGTCCTGAGCTTCATGTGGTCTGTGAATTGTATCTTGGGTATTCCAAGCTTTGGGACTAATATCCACTTATCAGTGAGTACATGTTATGTGAGTTCTTTTGTGATTGGGTTACCTCACTCAAGATGATACCCTCCAGATCCATCCATTTGACTTGGAATTTCATAAATTCATTGTTTCTAATAGCTGAGTAGTACTCCATTGTGTAAATGTACCACATTTTTTGTAGCCATTCCTCTCTTGAGGGACATCTGGGTTCTTTCCAGCTTCTGGCTATTATAAATAGGGCTGCTATGAACATAGTGGAGCATGTGTCCTTATTACCAGTTGGAACATCTTCTGGATATATGCCCAGGAGAGTTATTGTGGCATCCTCTGGTAGTACTATGTCCAATTTAGAACAAAGTTTTATTAATAACAAAGTATCAGTCTTTCTGTTTGTATTTTGATACTGTCTAAAGGCACCATATAGTAATACTAAAATGTTTATCAGAGTTTTCAAGTTAAAGAGTTGTCTTAAAGCATATAGGGAACTTGTTACTACATATGTGGTTTCCATGATACCTTTAAAACATCTCTTAGTAATGTTTTTTCATATGCTTCTTAGAGGGTTTCTTTTACTCAGATCTCTGAATAGATTAACAGTCTCAGTCTACTCTGACCTTGAAGACTTCATTCTTCTCCCTCTGCTTCAGTGGAATGTTAGAGCTTTAGGATGTACCATGAATGGCCTGTTTTCCTGGCTTCCTTAGGACTGGCACATAGTAAACTGCCTTAAACCAATAGCCCATGATAGGCAATGAATTTATTGACATCTCTTATTGATCTTCCATCAATTTTCCTAAGAATTTCATGAAATCATTGTTTTTAATAGCTGAGTAGTACTCCATTATGTACTCCAATGTACCACATTTTCTGTCTGTATCCATTCCTCTGTTGAAGGACATCTGGGTTCTTTCTAGCTTCTGGATATTATAAATAAGGCTGCTATGAACATAGTGAAGCATGTGTCCTTGTTATATGTTGGAGCATCTTCTGGGTATATGCCCAGGAGTAGTATAGCTGGGTCCTCAGGTAGTACTATGTCCAATTTTCTTCCCTCCTTTCTCTTCTATTTCAGTGCATCTGGTTTTATGTAAAGGTCCTCGATTTACTACTTGGACTTCAGCTTTATATAAAGAGATAGGAATAGATTGATTTGCATTCTTCTACATGCCAGTTGAGCAAGCACCATTTGTTGAAAATGCTGTCTTTTTTTTCCACTGGATGATTTTTTTTTTTCCGAGACAGGGTTTCTCTGTGTATCCTTGTCTGTCCTGGAACTCACTCTGTAGACCAGGCTGGCCTCGAACTCAGAAACCCGCCTGCCTCTGCCTCCCAAGTACTGGGATTAAAGGCGTGTGCCACCACGCCTGGCCCACTGGATGATTTTTAGCTCCTTTGTCAAAGACCAAGTTACCATAGGTATGGGGATCCTCAATTCTATTCCATTAATCTTCTTGACTATGTCTGTACCAATACCATACAGTTTGTTTTTTTGTTTGTTTTTTTGTTTTGTTTGTTTTTTTATCACAATTGCTCTGTAGTACAGCTTGAGGTCCCTGGATGGTGATTCCTCCAGAAGTTTTTTTATTGTTGAATAGTTTTTCTATCCTGAGTTTTTTGTTATTCCAAATGAATTTGAGAATTGTACTTTCTAACTCTGTGAAGAATTGAGTTAGAATTTTGATGGGGATTGCATTGAATCTGTAGATTGCTTTCAGGAGGATGGCCATTTTGACTATGTTAATCCTGCCAATCCATGAGCATGAGAGGTTTTTGTTTCATTTTGTTTTCTGAGAAAGGGTTTCTCTGTGTAGCCCTGGCTGTCCTGGAGCTCACTTTGTAGAGCAGGCTGGCCTCAAACTCAGAAATCTGCCTGCCTCTGTCTCCTGAGTGCTGGGATTAAAGGCGTGAGCCACCACGCCCGGCTAGAATTTTATTTGTGTGTGTGTGCATGGGAGATTTTAAGAGTGGGTGTAGAGCCAGCACCCCAGGTCTGCTCCAGGTACAGATTCAGACCAGAAGGAACCTATGCAACTGGCTGGCTGGAAGGGAGTTCATGCTTTCCTGGATCCTGGGGGACCCAGTTACATGCTGAGTGGATGTTGTGGCCTCCTCACCTGGGATCCTGGGTGTAATAGAGCACCTGGGAGTCATGCTTCCTCATGTGGTGTGGGACTGGGTGCAGAGCCAGCACCCAAGGTCTGCTCAAGGTACTGGCCCAGACTGGAAAGATCCATCTTTTTTTTCTAATTGAAAAATTTTGAACACTGCTTGAAGATACCAAAGACAACCAAGTGGTGGTAGATTCTAGAGGAGTGGAGTGAAATAAGCAGGTTTAGCTTTAAGTTTATGGTTTACCAATGTACTTGTGACAACTTCCAGTTAGCAGAAAGTCAAACAAACCCATTGAAAGGAACAATTCTAGGATTAACTGGTGCATGGATAAGTGAGGACTGACCCAAGACATGCTCCTACGTGGGAGACTGAGTTAGTTACAAACTGCAAACACAGTTCCTTAACTACCAGTGGCAATCTTACTTCAGAATTAGAGATCTGCACCCCCAAGCCCCCTTACCCCCTACCCCCTACCCCCTACCCCCGTCTCCATTTGCCTCTTTAAGATAATCCCAACTCTTAAGATAACATTTTTAATTTTCAAAGACAATAATTAAATGGTCCTAATGAGGATTTCTAAAGAGAGAGAGAGAGAGAGAGAGTGTGTGTGTGTAAGCTATCTTATCAGTATTTCTATGGAAAGGCTAGGAACTTCTAAGAATGTTGATATACAGGTCTTTTTCCCTTTTTCTTTTTGTTTTGTTTTGGGTTGCTGGGTGGTGGTGTTTGTTTGAGACAGTGGCTTTCTGTGTAGCCCTGGCAGTTCTAGAGTTCTAGATGGAAGGGCTGGCCTCAAACTCACAGATCTGCCTGCTTCTGTTTCCCCAGTGCTAAGACTGAATATATGTTACTACCATCCGGCTTCTTTTTTAATTTAAAAATTTTTAATTTTGTGTTTGTCTGTCTGCCTTTATATGTACGTATGTCCACGCCACTTGCATGCCTGGTGCCTGCAGTAGCCAGAAGAGGGCATCCGATCCCCTGGGACTAGAGTTACAGAAGATTGTGAGCAGGTGGGTGCTGGGAAGTGACTTTGGAAGAGCAACAATTGCTCTTAACTGTTAAGCCATTTCTCTATTCCCACAGGTCGGTTTTTAAGAGATGGAACTACATTCCCAATGCTCCACTACAGAAAGTTCTTACAAGGAGTGAGATAGTAAAGTCAGCTTCCTGTAATCTTGGAGGTCAAGGCCCGAGGCCATCCTCTGCTGAACAGAGTTTAAGACCAGTCTGGGAATATAGGTAGCTGTTGATTCCCATATATTTTTCTTACTAAAAAAGTAGGAACCATATGGACAAATCAACTAAGAAACTGAACTAGGACTGGTGAGATGGCTCAGGTTAGACCTGCTCAATAGAATTTGGTTCCCAACATTCATCATATCCAATAGCTTACAACACTGGTACCCTCTGCTAGCCTCTGGGCACCTGCATTTAAATGGATACTGGATGCCTGTTATCCCAGTACTGAGGAGTGGAGACAGGAAGATTCCTGGGGCTTGCTGGCCACTAACGCAATACAATATAAGTGAGATCCTGCTTCAAGGGAAGGAGGTAGAAAGTAGTCAAATAGGACCCCTGACATCCTGGATAGATGGATGGATGGATGGATGGATGGATGGATGGATGGACAAATAAATACACTAAATGGAGGGATTTGGTAGATTTAGAATATATGAACTCAAACGTGTCATTTTGGTCACAGGATGCTTGTTTCCAAGGGCACTCCAGTGCGTAATCATGTCCACTGTTCTGTACACTTTGAGATGGGGTCTTACTTGGGTAATCCAGCATGTCCTTGAGCTTTAGATCTGGGGTAATGGAAATTTACCATTACAATGGGTCACTGCACATAATCTTGAAATAAATGTATGGTACATATAAATAATGTTCCAGTTTGGTAATAAGAATAAAACATTGTTCTGGAAATTATTGATTGCTATGTATGGTTTCTCAGCTTTTCTCCATGCCAAGAGATCATTCCTAGCCAGCCAGGCATAGGTCCCGAATGGTTTTAATCCCAGCACTGGCAAGGATGGATTTCTGAGTTCAAGGCCAGCCTGGTCTGCAGAGTGAGTTCCAAGACAGCCAGGACTACACAGAGAAAGTCTGTCTCAAAACCAAAAATCAATGAGTTTACCAAAAAGAATAAAGCTTGTCACTGGAAATAACAGGGTGACAAACAATGACCCTCTAAAGTTGATTCTGGGACATGGACTTTAAAGTAGATACATTCCCTGCCCATAAGTAGCTATAAGTATTTCCCTCCATTAATCTGGATAAATTCACACACAAACATGATTCACTGTGTGTGTGTGTGTGTGTGTGTGTGTGTGTGTGTGTGTGTATTATTAGTATATAAAGTATTTATAGGAAAAATACTGACTTACTGTACTTCTTGTGTAAGTGTATTTTTACATTTAGAGCTGGAAAATACATACCATTGTACAAGACCAGTAATCCAAAAAACGAAAACAAAAAGCCCTCCAAATTTTGAGCACCATCTGCAGTTTTCTATGGTGAGAGATATGGGTATCATCTGAGTGATTCAGAGAAAGTCAAACGGTGCTGGGCTACATTACAGCACTAAATGCACATTGGTGAAATGAGATGCTGATCCATTTGCACGCTAATGTGCTATTTTTAAGTCATGCATCATAGTGTCTTGAAAGAGGACTGTCATAATTATGATGGATTAGACTGCACACTCAGCCCTCCGTGCAGTAATTGTTTCACAGATGCTGTTGATGTGACTTGAATTTATAATTATTGTCACAGGCAGGAGAAAGTACAAAATTAAACTCATAGGAGAACTGTGACTGCAGAAACCCATCCTTGTTAAATGCTCACTATCAATCAAGGGATGTATTTTCAATGAAGATACTTTTTTTCCTTTGATTTTATTTTTTTACATATAAGAAATAAATTAATAAACCAAATACATGGATTAAAAAATACAAGAAACATATGATCATTTCAATGTAAGCAAAAAAGAAAAGAAAAAACCTTTGATAAGATTCAACATGCTGGGCTGGAGAGATGGCTCAGTGGTTAAGAGCACTGACTGCTCTTCCAAAGGTCCTGACTTCAAATCCCAGCAATCACATGGTGGCTCACAACCATCTGTAATGAGATCTGACACCCTCTTCTGGTGTGTCTGAGGACAGCTACAGTGTACTTACATATAATAAATAAATAAATTTTAAAAAAAGATTCAACATGCCTTCTTAATAAAAGCCCTAGAATAAGTAGGTCTGTAGGAAACATTCCAACATAATAAAGGTTATGTATGACAAACTCATGGCCAATATCATCCTAAATGAATAAAACCATTAATAAGCCCCATTAAAATCAAGAGTGGGAGAGGACTGCCCACTCTCTGTACTGCCCATCCATAATGTGATTGAAGCATTAGCTGGAGCTATAAGGCAAGAGAAGGGATACAAATGGGAAAATAGTAAGTCAAATTATTTTCAATTGAAGATTATATTCTTATGTTCCCAAAATTTGACTAGAAAAATTAGAAATTATCAATAATTTCAGCAAAGTGTTATGATACATACTTGGCTTACAAAATTTACCAGTCTTTTTTAAAAAATTTTTTTAATTTTTATTTATTATATGTAAGTACACTTCAGACACTCCAGAAGAGGGAGCCAGATCTCGTTATGGATGGTTGTGAGCCACCATGTGGTTGCAGGGATTTGAACTTATCACCTTTGGAAGAGCAGTCGGGTGCTCTTACCCGCTGAGCCATCTCACCAGCCCCTTACCAGTCTTAATACATGAGTAAGAAGCATGCTGAGAATGAGATCATGGTCACACTCCTCTTCCCAGTTTCTCAAATAAAATAAAATATTTAGAATATACATAACAAGAGAGGGAAACTTCTACAATGAAAACTTTAAATGTGTGAATTCAGAGATTAAGAAACATACAAGATTTTGAAGACCTCCCAAGTGTATACCTTGGTAGAATTAACATTGTGAAAAAAGGCTTTCCTACCAAAATAGTTTACTGATTCAATGAAATCACAGTCAACATCCTCATCTCATTCTTCACATAAATATAAAGAAAATCCTCAATTTGATATGAAACAACAAAAGACCCAGAGTAGCCAATTAGTCCTAGATAAGGTTTTGTTTCTATGCATTCTGCTCATTTTAAAGGCTAAGTGCATCTGTCTATGATCCTAACTTTTATATACCTGTTTCTATTTAGTCAATTTTGTTTGACAGTAGAATGGCTACTCCAGCTTGTTTCTTGGGACCATTTGCTTGGAAAATTGTTTTCCAACCTTTTACTCTGAGGAAGTGTCTGTCTTTGTCTTTGTCACTGAGGTGCATTTCCTATATACAGCAATACACTGGGTCCTGATTACGTATCCAGTCTGTTAGTCTATGTCTTTTTATTTTTTTATTTTTATTTTATTTATTATTATTATTATTTTTTTTGGTTTTTCGAGACAGGGTTTCTCTGTCTAGCCCTGGCTGTCCTGGAACTCTCTTTGTAAGACCAGGCTGGCCTCGAACTCAGAAATCCGCCTGCCTCTGCCTCCCGAGTGCTGGGATTAAAGGCGTGCACCACCACGCCCGGCTTGTCTATGTCTTTTTATTGGGGAGTTGAGTCCATTGATATTAAGAGATACTAAGGAAAAGTGATTGTTACTTCCTGTTATTTTTGTTGTTAGAGGTGAAATTACGTTTGTATGGCTATCTTTTGGGTTTGTTGAAAAATTACTTTCTTTTTCTAGGGTGTAGTTTCCCTCCTTGTGTTGGTGTTTTCCATCTATTATCCATTGTGGAGCTGGATTTGTCGAAAGATATTGTGTACATTTGGTTTTTACATGGAATATCTTGTTTTCTCCACCTATGGTAATTGAGAGCAGCCTGGCCTGGCATTTGTGTTCTCTTAGGGGGTCTATATAACATCTGCCCAGGATCTTCTAGCTTTCATAGTCTCTGGTGAGAAGTCTGGTATAATTCTAATAGGCCTGCCTTTATATTACTTGACCTTAGTGCTTTCAATATTCTTTGTTTAGTGAATTTGATGTTATGTGACAGGTTAGGAGATTTTTGCCTTTTGCATTTTCTTTGACTTTTCTGTCAATGTTTTCTATGGTATCTTCTGCACCTGAGAGTCTCAGTTCTCTCTCTTGTATTCTGTCCATGAGACTTACTAGCATCTATGACTCCTGATCTCTTTCCCAGATTTTCTAACTCAGGGCTGTCTCCCTTTGTGATTTCTCTATTGTTCCTATTTCCATTTTTAGATCTTGGATGGTTTTGTTCCTTTCCTTCGCCTGTTTGGTTGTTTTTGTGTAATTCTCTAAGGGATTTTGTGTTTCCTCTTTAAGGGCTTCTAGCTGTTTACCTGTGTTCTCCTGTATTTCTTTAAGGGAGTATTGTGTCCATCTTAAAGTCCTCTATTATCATCGTGAGAAGTGATTTGGTGCACACCTTTAATCCAAGCACATGGGAGGTAGAGGCAGGCAGATTTCTGAGTTTGAGGCCAGCCTGGTCTACAAAGTGAGTTCCAAAACAGCCAGGGCTATACAGAGAAACCCTGTCAAAAAAACAAAACAAAACAAAACAAAAAAACTTGCTATGTTGGGAGAATTGGGTTTTGATGATGCCAAGTAACCTTGGTTTCTATTGCCTATGGTTTTTTTTTGTTGTTGTTGTTTTTTGTTTTTTGGTTTTTTTTTTTTTGGTTTTGGTTTTTCAAGAAAGGGTTTCTCTGTATAGCCCCGGCTGTCCTGGAACTCACTTTGTAGACCAGGCTGGCCTCGAACTCAGAAATCCGCCTGCCTCTGCCTCCCGAGTGCTGGGATTAAAGGCTTGCGCCACCACGCCCGGCTGTTGCTTATGCTCTTACACTTGCCTCCCACCGTTTGGCTCTCACTAGTGCTACCTGTCCTCTGACTGGACAGGCTCCAGCCTGTCCTTTCTGTGATCCTGGTTGTGTCAGAACTCCTGGGAGTAAAGATGCCTCTGGGACCCTGAGATTCTGGTATGACCAAGCTCCTGGGATCCTGGGTGCGTTAGAGCACCTGGGAGTAGAACTTCCTCTGGGTGTTGAGACTGGCTGCAGAGTTCATGCCCAAGGTCTGCTCAGGGCTCCAGCCCAGACTGGAAGGAACCTGTGTGCCACTGGTACTTTCTATGCATAGCCCTGGCTGTCCTGAAATGCACTATTGTAGACAGAGTGGCCTCAACTTAGATCCACCTGCCTCTGCTTCTTCTTTTTTTTTTTTGGTTTTTCGAGACAGGGTTTCTCTGTGTAGCCCTGGCTGTCCTGGAACTCACTCTGTAGACCAGGCTGGCCTCGAACTCAGAAATCCGCCTGCCTCTGCCTCCCAAGTGCTGGGATTAAAGGTGTGCGCCATCACGCCCGGCTTTCTTTTTTGTTTGTTTGTTTGTTTGTTTTTTTCAAGACAGGGTTTCTCTGTAGCCCTGGCTATCCTGGAACTCACTCTGTAGACCAGGCTGGCCTTGAACTGCCTCTGCCTCCCAAGTGCTGGGATTAAAGGCGTGCACCACCATGACCGGCCTGCCTCTGCTTCTTGAGTGCCAAGTTTATAAAGGGATGTGCCTCCACACTCTACTTAAACATGCTTTGTAAAGTCTGTACAATTAGCTGATATCGTGGAATGGTGGCACATTTCTTCTTATAATTTTACCCTTAAGCTTTCTAACAACAAAAGGGGGCAAATTTATAGTTGGTATAAGTTACATTTGGGTTCCTCAGACAGCTAGTTATTGTGAAGAATATTAGGCTACTTGAATAAGCAGGTAAATATAGAATAATTTAGACAGTGGGTTCTAAATTATGTCAGCTATGAGAGCGAATCTATATATTTTTAAAATGTATATTGGTTTTTGACCTACACATATGTCTGGAACTTGACTTAGAAACAGTTCTGACCTCCCTTGTGGGTGCTAGGAATTAAACCCCAGTCCTGGAAGAACAGCCAGTGCTTTTAACTGCTAAGCCACCTCTTCAGCCCACGAATAATAATTGATTTGAACTTTGGAACCCAGCCATGTATTTGTTTATATCTTAGGGATGAGCAGCAGCTGCAACAGTGGTTCACACCTGTAATGCTAGCAGTCACAGTGTGGCGGCGGGGGGCGGGGGTCTTCAGTTCAACAGACTGTCAGAATAACTCTGCAGGAACTTTACATTTCATATTCCAAGTGATATATATATATATATATATATATATATATATATATATATATATATATATATATATATATATATATAATTTATTTCAGGCCATATGAGGAAGTTAGGCCCTAGTTAAAGATAAGTAAATGTTCTTAATGCTGTTAATAACTACAGGTTCATAGACATGTAGCAAACTGCCTTTCAGAGTATTGATAAGAAGCCTGCAGATAGGATCTATTAAGAACAAAATATGCACTTAAAGTAAAAATCTCCCTAAACTGTTTTCCTCTGTATTCTGTGATGGGAAGGGCTTCAGAGAGCTGCATGTCCCCAGCAGGACCCAATTTCTCAGTATTCACATATGTTCAGTGGAAGAGAGAACAGTGGGGTCCTTCCTGCTTCTCTGCAATGCTCCATACATCTTTAGGACAGTTATGATTACATGCCATCTCATTTGAATGCCAATTTAAAGCCCTTGCAGTCTTTAAAAGGTAAAATGTCATTCTGTGATTCTGAGCTCATTATCAGCACAATTCTGACAGCCAGAATGGCTACCACCAAATATATGTGGGGCTCAGGGAGCTTGGGCTTGATTTAAGTAACCCTAGGTATTAATTCCTAACAAAAATTTATGATGGACTTCAACAGCTTGCAGTTAGCCATGAGTCTTAAGTGTTTAATGTTTAAAATGAGTTACTTGTTTTAAGTGTAGCTGTTACTATGTGAGATATGAAGCATCCATGGGAAGCTTAACTAGTCAGACTTTCCAGGTTTCTCGAGGACCTTTGGCCTCTCTCTCTCCCTCTCTCTCTGTGTGTGTGTGTGTGTGTGTGTGTGTGTGTGTGTGTGTGTGTGTGTGTGTAAAACCATTTTGAAAAGTGGTACCCTAATTTTCATTGGCCAATATCCTCATAAGTGACATTGGCTAATCCCTCTTATAAACAATGCTTTCCAAGTTATGTGTGACTGCCATCATTGGTTCCAGAGAGACCTTGCCTCAAAATAATAGTGATTCTGATGATAACATTCCTTAGTAATCATGACAACTTTCTTCATGTAGCAAACAAACATAGGTATAATAAATAAATGACGGTACCACCTATAAATCTCCCGTAATCGCATTACTTTAGAAGTGTCTAATCTCATCATTTTACTTCTAAGCAGATAATAAATGAAGCCTGTATCTGTTATTTTCAACTGGTAAAGGAAATGTGACAATTTTTCCTCCTCCTATAAAATGTAGTTAAGATTTAATCCTCAGTAAGGAACTGATAGGAGCTTGGTATTTATTTAGACGTAGGGCATCCAGAGTGATTAAAATTTGGTCAGGAATAGGATCCTCATGTGAGTGTGGGTCAAATGACAACTTGCAGGGGGTTTGGGGTCCAACTCAGGTGTTAGGGATGGGGGCTTTATAAAAAAAGAGAGCAGCACACACATTTCTGTCTCCATCATCATGGCCTGGACCACCCCCAGACACAAACAGCAGGAAGTCTGCTCCACTTGAGAATAAAAAGCCAAAATAAGCCTCTCTAAGCTGCCCAACCCTATGCTATTAGTAATAGGAAGTGGACTGAGGAAAACCATGCAAAAATAACTCCAGCAGAAGTTTATAGTTATTTGAAGATGAATCCTTGTTTTACAGTCATTTAAATTTGAAAAATAACCCAATATTTTAACTATTAGGTAAATAGGTCAAATACAAACCACAGAGTCTCCGTGTCTTAAACAACCACGACTTTATGTCAGCTTAAGAAAACTTCCATGAGCCAGATAATTATAGCATGGCAGCTCTTCATTCTCTCTACTAGAAATAAGACTAAAGCCTGCATATTTGAAAGTATTGTTCAAATAGATACAGGATCCTATAACATTCATGCAAAAGGTATGGCTTAGGACATCATAAAGCCAAAGGCATTATTTCCTTTTCCATTCTCTGAAACAATAGGTTGTTTTCAGGACCTAACCAGTAGCTATCAAGGACAGTGTCCAAGTTCCCTGGACTTCCTTTATAAGGTTAGCCATTAGCTTTCCTCACCCACTGCTTTGCCCAGGAAATAAATTTACACAAACACACACACACACACACACACACACACACACACACACACACACTCACACTACTGTTGCTGTCTTCAAATACCAGAAGAAGGGCATCAGATCCTGTTACAGATGGTTATGAGACACCAAGTAGTTGCCAGGAATTGAACTCAGGACCTCTAGAAGAGCAAGCAGCCAGTGCTCTTAACTGCTGAGCCATCTCTCCAGCGCTTTGACACTTTAAAATATGTTAAATTATGTGGAGTAGATCATAATAGAGTAGGTCTTGAATGTACTTCAATTAGGTAGGACACTGTATACAGAGCCTGCAGATTTTTTTTAACCAATTGTTAGGTTTTGCATGGTTTAAAATTACATTTACTAGGTGTGTGTGGGTATGTGTGTGTGTGTACATACATATGTACATACATCATACATACGGGCCATGACAGGCATGTAGGGCTCAGGGGACAATTTGTAGGAGTTCACCCCTCTCATGTGGGTGGTGGGGGGAATCAAACTCAAGTCATCAGCATTGGTGACAAGTGTCCTTATGTGTTGAGTCATTTCACCGGCATCTGTGGAAAAAATCACCTAGAAGGGGCACCCTTGAAGATGGTCAGAGGTGTGTGTGTTGTTTCCGACTGAATGCTGAACCTGGGGAGAGTTTCCTGCACGCTGCAGGAATCACCTCATACTGTCACATCCCTAGCTCAGGGGGTTCTGGGTTTCCTTAAGCTGTCTGTGCCTTTCACCCCATCACCACATAGTACACACTGATAGCACTGACAGGAAAGGAGATTCCCTGTTAAAGAATTTGTTAAAGAATTGCTCCAGGCCTGCTAGAGCCAATCAAGTATGGTAAAGAGGAAAAGATACCAGAATTAGACTCTAGAACATTCTTTCTGATCTTCTGATAGATAACAAATTAGAGGTAGCCTTGAAGAACTTGAGGGTCCAGTTTCAGAAGCTGTTCTGGGGATTTTGAGATAAGAGAACTTGATGCAACGTTGATGGAGATGATTACAGGAACACACAGGAAGGAAGCATCGTGACAGCTCAGCAAGGGATACTGGGGAGGTATAAACAGCTGGTGGGATCCATCCCATTGTTCCTTTGCTCCATGCAGGGAAGACAAGAGTAGCTAGCTAAAAGATGAAAGTTAGCATCTGATTGCTAGATCTAGGTAATGGCGTTACTGTAATGCTGTTGAATTGTTTTTTCCTGTGTCTTTAGGGTTCATTCAAAGGGCAGCCTTGTGGATGGCCCCGAAGTAAGCCTGATGGAACGGGACAGAACCACCCATGCTGAGGGCACCAGACCGAGTCCATTCCCGATAGCATCACGTTCTCCCATCGGCCATACGGAACCTCTGGCTGTCAAACTCCAGAATGGAAGCCCGTTAGCAGAGAGACCTCATCCAGAAGTAAATGGAGACACCAAGTGGCAGTCTTCCCAAAGCTGTTATGGAATACCCCACATGAAAGGCAGCCAGAGCAATCATGAGAGTCCACATGAAGACAGAGGGTATTCCAGGTGCTTACAGAATGGAGGGATAAAACGCACAGTCAGTGAACCATCTCTCTCTGGGCTCCATCCGAACAAGATATTGAAACTAGACCAAAAAGCTAAGGGAGAAAGCAATATCTACGGGGAAAGCCAAGAAAGAAACCCCGGTAAAAGCAGCAGTCAGCCAAATGTCTCCGGACTAAGTGGTAACGGCGAGCCCGTGACCTCGATCGCCCAGGAAAGTGCAGGTGCAGACACAGACGCTTGCCCGACACGGAACTACAATGGAGTGGAACTTCAGATTCTCAAGGAGCAGGAAGGGGAAAAAGGCAGGAGCGTTACATTACTTAAAAACAAGGTTGTGCTAATGCCTAATGGTGCTACAGTTTCTGCCCATTCCGAGGAGAACACACATGGTGAGCTCCTGGAAAAAACACAGTGTTATCCAGATTGTGTCTCCATTGCCGTGCAGAGAACCACATCTCATGTAAACACCCCTAGCGGTCGGGCTGCTATCGAGCTGTCCCGCGAGATCCCTCAACCTTCGCTTACCTCAGCGCAGATCAATTTCTCCCAGACCTCAAGCTCGCAGCTGCCTCCAGAGCCAGCTGTGATGGTGACTAAGGCCTGTGATGCGGATAATGCCAGTAAGCCAGCGGGAGTTCCAGGTACCTGTCCTTTTCAGAGAGCAGAACACCCATCTCGTGCAGAAAACACAACCATCCAAGGAAGCATGGAGCTATTGGCTGAAGGATACTATCCTAGTTCTGACAGGGATTTACAAGCTTCTCATGGCAGCTCTGAACAGTATTCAAAGCAAAAAGGAACCAATGGTGCTTACTTCAGGCAAAGCTCAATGCTCCCTAAAGATTCCATCTCTCCCTCTACCGGGACCCCACCGTCACAATCACTTGCTCCCCGTCTTGTTCCTCAGCCTCCTTCAGAAGGAAAAGGTGCTCTGAATGATGTAGCTTTGGAAGAACATCATCACTACCCCAACCCAAGCAACCTAACTCTTTTAAGGGAAGGGAAAATAGACCATCAACCCAAGACATCATCTAGCCAGTGTCTGAATCTATCTGTACCTACACCCAACCCCCCCTTGATGCTTCCAGAACAGCATCAGAATGATTGTGTCTCACCGTGCCCTGAAAAATCAAGAAAAATGTCCGAATATCTCATGTATTACCTGCCAAATCATGGCCACAGTGGAGGTTTGCAAGAACATAGCCAATACATGATGGGGCACAGGAAGGAGGGAGAGATTCCGACAGATGCAAACAGGAGACAAATGCGAGACTCTGTACAGGCAGCGCCTGGCTGGATAGAACTGAAGACCTCGCATTTGCACGAAGCGCTCCGTCAGACAAAGCGCAGGGATATATCCTTGCACTCAGTCCTCCGCTCTCAGACCAGCCCTGTCAATCAGATGAGCTCCAAACAGTCCCCTGGCAATTTCACCATGCCAGGGGGATTCCAAAGGCTACCTTACCTCCAGAAAGCAGCTCAGCCAGAGCGGAAGGCACAAATGTACCAAGGGCAAATGAATCAAGGACCCTCTCCAGGTATGGGGGACCAACATCTTCAGTTCCAGAAAACTTCATACCAGGAGTGCATCCCCGGGACAGGCCTGTCACCCGAGGCTCCCCTGCAAGCACCGAGTGTTCCTCAGTATCATTTCCAGCAAAGAGTCAATCCCTGCACTGATAAGCAGTTGAGTCAACAGGCCACAGAGACTCAACGGTTATCACGCTTCTTACAACACACGCCTCATACTCAGGCAGCACAAACACAAGCATCCCAGAACTCAAATGTCCCTCAAATCTGCCAGCAGCAGCAGCAGCAGCAGCAGCAGCAGTTACAGAGGAAGAATAGAGAACAAAGGCCTCAGGCTTTATCTCATCTCCAAGGTAGCAATGATAAGCAAAGAGAAGGCTCATGCTTTGGTCAGATTAAAGTGGAAGAAAGCTTTTGTGGCGAAAATCAGTATTCCAAATCAAGTAATTTCCAAACTCACAATACCCAGGGGGGGTTGGAGCAAGTACAGAATATAAATAAAAATTTACCTTCCTTGAAGATCTTAACACCAAATTCGAGCAACTTACAGATTCTCTGTTCAAATGACACACACCCGGCTTCTGGGCAGGAACAAGCTCTACATCCTGTAGGAAATAAGACCCCAAACCTGCAGAACATGCAGTGTTTCCCGAATAATGTGACCCCAAATCAGGATGTTCATCACCGGTGCTTTCAGGGACAAGGGCAGAAGCCTCAGCAAGCTTTACAGGGGCTTAAAGACAGAAGCCAGGGTGAGCCTCCAGCCCCACCAGCTGAGATGGCTCAGCAGAGGTATTTGGTGCATAATCAAGCAGAGGCACTTCCTGTGCCTGAGCAAGGAGGAAGTCACACACAGACCCCTCCTCAGAGGGACACTCAGAAGCATGCTGCCTTAAGGTGGCTTCTCTTACAGAAGCAAGGACAGCAGCAAATACAGCAATCCCAGTCTGGTCATAACCAGATTCACAGGCCAATCAAGACTGAGCCTGGATCCAATCCTTCTTCCTATAAATGCCCCTTGTCACCGTCACAAGAAAATATGTCCAGAAGGATCAAGCAAGAGATCCCCTCTGTAAGCTGTGACAGTGGGCAGCCAAAGAGCATCATTGAGACCATGGAGCAGCACCTGAAGCAATTTCAGCCCAAGTCACTCTGTGACTATAAGGCTCTGACTCTCAAGTCACCGAAACCTGTGAACGCCGTGCAGACAAACACCCATGCTGCAGAATCGGAGAACCACACCCGAGCCGCAGAGCCTCAAGCCACCAAAAGAACAGCTTGTTCTGTTCTCAACGATGCTTCAGAATCAGATGCTCCTGATGTACAGAATCAGAATAAGAAATGTCAAGTATGCTATCCAGGTACGTTCCAGTAACATACTGAAACACATGGTGTTTGCCAGAGTTAGCTAATCATCCTCATGTATGTTGCTTCTTTCTTAAGCTGGAGTCTGGGACCCATTTTCCTTTTTTTTTTAAATCTTTTAATCTTTTTACAGACCAGTCATTACCTTCCACGAGTACGCTCCCACATAACTCCACACACGACCAGGCCTCCCTACCCCCTGAGGAATCAAGTCATTCAAGGCCTCAGAAGGCAGCCAAGCCAGGTTCGTGTCTGTAAGCACTCCATCAGTAATAGTGTCAGGCCTTGGAGCCTCCCATTGTATGGGTCACAATTTGGGCCAGTCACTGGATCTCCTTTCCCTCAGGCTCTTCTCCATTCTTGTCCCTGCAGTCCTTTGAGACAGGAACAGTTCTGTGTCAGAGTTTTTGCTGGGTATGGCAACCCCTTCCCTCCACTTGCTGCTCTGACTTTCTACTGAAGGTGGATTCTACAAACTTCCTCTTCCACTGTTGGGCATTTCATCTAAGGTCCTTGAGTCTTGAGATTCTCTTACTTCCCACATCTGCTGGCACTTGGAGCTTCACTCCTGCTTCCCCCCTCCCTCTAATACCTGATCATGTTCCCCTTTTTCTCTGCCCCTCCCCCACCCTCTTACCCAGTTCCTGCCCACAGCTCTCTAATTTTCTTCTATCTCCCAAGTGACATTGATTGAGGCAGCCTCACTTGGTCCCTTCAGTTTGTTAATGTTCTTGACTTCTGTGAATTGTATCCTGGTTATTCTGTACTTTTTTTTTTTTGCTTATATCCACTTATTAGTGAGTACATATCATCCATGTCTTTTGGGTCTGAGATGCCTCAAGAATGATATTTTCTTGTTCCATCTGTTTGCCTGCAAAATTCATGATGTCCTCATTGATAGCTGAATATAGCATTCTATTGTGTAAAATGAATCACACTTTCTTTATCCATTCTTCTATTGTGGGACATCTCAGTTATTTCCAGCTTCTGGCTATCACAAAAAAGGCAGCTATGAATATAGTTGAGTATGTGCTCTTGTGGCAAGGTGGGGCATCTTTTGGGTATATGCCCAGGAGTGGTATAGCTGGGTCTTCAGGTAGATCTACTTCCAATTTTTCTGAGGAAATGCCAGATTGATTTCCAGAGTGGTTGTACCAGTTCACAATCCCACCAGCAATGGAGGAGTGTTCCTCTTTCTCCACATTCTCACCAACATATGCAGTCACCTGAGGTCATTGGTGTTAGGTGGAATGAATCATTTTGGTTTATAGTTCCTGATGACTAAGGACTTTGACCATTTATTTCTTCTGTTGTAAATTCTCAGTTTAGTTCTATATTCCATATTTTTATTAGGTTGTTTGGGTTTTTTTTTTGAGGTTAGCTTCTTTTATATATTTAGGATATTAGCCTTCTATCAGATGTAGGGTTAGTGAAAAAAATTTTTCTCCATCTATAGGTTGCTGATTTGTCCTATTGACTGACTATGTCCTTTGTCTTACAGAAGATTTTCAATTTGATGAGTTTCCATTTAGCAATTCTTGATCTTAGAGCCTGAGCCATTGGTGTTCTGTATAGGAAATCCCCCCAGCCCCCATGCCCATGAGTTCAAGGTTCTTTCCCACTTTCTCTTCTATTAGATTCAGTGTATCTGGTTTTATGTTGAAGTCCTTGATCCACTTGGAGTTGAGCTTTGTACAAGGTGACAAATATGAATCTTCATTTTTTACATATTGGCCATCATTAATTGAAAATGTTGTCTTTTTTCCACTGGATGTGTCCATAAGTGTGTAGTTTTATTTCTGGATCTTCAATTCTATTCCATTGAACAACCTGTCTATGCAACAAAACTGGAAAATATAGATGAAATGGATGATATTCTAGACAGATTCCACAAAGTTAAAACAAGAGCTGGCAAGATACAGGCCCATATACCCTAAGGAAACATAACTCATTAAAAAAAAATAACCCAACCAAAAAAATTTTTTTCCTGCTACATATAATATATTTTAATTCCTTTATTGTTTGGTTCCATATATTGAAATGGAGTATGTATTTCCAATAGTATGTATTACTTGACTTTGCCCATTTTCTAATAGAACAAACCATCAATGTACTCTAATTTAAAGAAAAAAATTAAAGTTACTTAGGGCCATTAATATACAACTGGAGAATAATCTTTGTGGATGTAGCCTTAATGTTTGGTATAATTGAAGTCTAAAATAATCTTCTATTATCTCAACAGACAAAGAAGAAGCTCCCTACTATACCCATCTAGGAGCTGGTCCTGATGTGGCAGCGATTAGAACACTCATGGAAGAGAGGTAATTAACTCAAAGGCACAGGGCAGCTTAATGTTTACCCTCTGTATACAGCAGTTTTTCCAGTCCCCCACGCAGCACAGTAAACAAGTGTAAATCAAGTAATTATCAGTAGGATTAGCTATTCCACGGTTGCCAACCCAATACACTGCTATTCACTACAGTCACAATATTTGACAGGACAAATAGCCACTCAGCTGGCACATGGATGCTGGAAAACCCAGGCACAAACAAATCAACCTGCATGAGAGTGCTGGCACAGGTTACAAAGTGTGACCTCACTTGGCCCTCTCCTACTTACTTGATGGTGTGTCCAAGAAGAAATGACTGGAAGCAGTATGAGTGAACACCCCTGAGTTAGCTTTGCAAACGAGTCCTTACTCTTACTGACTGGGAGACTTCACTTTCTTCTGAAAGCCTTGAAAACTGTCAGTCCGCGGTATCTACGTTTCATTTCTGTATGTTGAGTCGGCTTTTCTTACAGACTGACCTCTGAATGAAGGGATCTGGGCCATTAGCAGAGCTTTTAAAATGTATTTGCATTGTATGGGCAGTATACAATATTCTTGGCTTTATTTTCAAATCATGTGCTTCACAAAGTTATTATGTAGAAATTCACCCCATAGCTCACCCCCAGCCCTGGTACCCTGCCAGAGCTACTCAATTTTCTTTTGTTACCACTACACAGCACTTTGGCACACCAAGAATACAATCTGTTTCTAGAGTTCTAACTTTTCCAAGATAGCTGGATTCTAGCTTTTGGCCAGATGTCTTTAGAAACACAAGTTTTTGCGAGGCAGGGGCAGGCAGATTTCTGAGTTGGAGGCCAGCCTGGTCTACAGAGTGAGTTTCAGGACAGCCAGGGCTACACCGAGAAAGAAAGAAAAAAAAAACAACCAAAAAAACCAATTCCAACACACAAGCTTTCTAAAAACTTACAATTATCCAAGCTGTAAGATAAATTTAGTAAAGGATGAAAATCAAATAGTTTCAAGAATTGAATTTAGCAAACTCATTTTATACTTTGTATATAGAAATATCTTTCTCAATACTTTTCATCCAACATATAATTACAGAAAAATCCATTATCATTTCTGGTGTACTTGGATGCTGAAGAAAAGACTTAAGACTATTGTGCATTACGCTTGGTTTAGACCAATTTTTTTAAAGTAAATTAAACCCTTTATTCAGATGTGGTTGCAGGAAAAAAAAAAACACACTTAAATGTCCAAATGGCTTGATTGCTTCTTGAAGTCATCTAATAATAGTATGTGTTTCTTTAAGGTATGGAGAGAAGGGTAAAGCTATTAGGATTGAAAAAGTCATATATACTGGTAAAGAAGGCAAGAGCTCTCAGGGATGTCCTATTGCTAAATGGGTAAGTTTACCTTGTGTGTGATCTTGCTCTTCGGGCTGAATCATTTCTCTTCATTTATCTAACCTCAGGAACTGGCTTGCCCAATTCTTGCCAAAGAGCATTGCCAGTTGGAAGGAGCATATATATACTATGTGTACCCTTGTGTTCTAAAGGCAGAGGGGTTCTGAAATCATGAACAAACCATTAAACTGAAATAATTTTGAAGTCAAGAGTAGTGGTTCTCAACTGTGGGTTGTGACCCCTTGTGTAAAAGTAGTGACTTTCGCAGGGGTCACCGGAGACGATTGAAAGCATGGATATTTACGTTATTATTCATAACAGTAGCAGGATTACAGCTATGAAGGAGCAATGAACTGTATTAAAGAGGCACAGCTATATAGGAAGGTCAAACCACTGGTCTAAAGACTAGTCCTTAGACTGTGAAGAAACAGTTTTTAATCTTTTATACACCAGGTTAGTATTTATAGTGCCACTTAATTCACTTAAAGCCTTCAGCTAAGACCCTGCATGTCTTTTCTGTAGTTCTTACTATAGGAGGTTACATTTAACTGTCCACTGTACCAGGTATGACCTGCTAACCTTTGAGTGATTTTGTACTCTTTTCTTTTTCTTTCCTTTCTTTTCTTTTCTCTTCTTTTCTTTTCTTTTCTTTTCTACTTTTCTTTTCTTTCTCTCTCTCTCTTTTTCTTTTTTTCTTTTTCTCTTTTTCTGACAGTTGGTTAGGTCCCCACTCTAGCTGGGCAATAAGAGAGGAATTGCAGTTGGTAATTTTGATCCAGATATGAAAAACTATGCATATGCAAGTATTGGCTCCAGTTGACCCTTGTTCTGTTTGGGGTGGGTGGGGCTGTTTGGGTGGATTGTTGACCCACAGGTATATCGGAGGTCGAGTGAGGAGGAGAAACTATTGTGTTTGGTACGAGTGCGACCTAACCACACGTGTGAGACTGCGGTGATGGTAATTGCCATCATGTTGTGGGACGGAATCCCAAAGCTTCTCGCGTCAGAACTCTACTCAGAACTTACAGATATCCTGGGCAAATGTGGCATATGCACCAATCGTCGCTGTTCTCAGAATGAAACGTAAGTGGGTTTAGACCTTTCCCATTTTCCAGAGGGTCTTGAATTTGTATATTGATAAAGCGGGGGTCACGTGTTTATTTCATAGTCAGGACAGTGAATGCTTGTGGTCCACTTCGACCATAGGGAGTCATGTTCCAGAGCCATTTCTGGTAAGATCTAGGTGGCTTTGGTTTTACCACTTCTATTCTAGTTCTGATGCCAACTTGGACACTCCATATTTATGTGGCTACCATTTTAGTAAGACACCATTTTGGGATTCGGGTCATTGACTTTTTTTTTTTAAGATTTATTCATTTATTTTATGTATATGAGTACACTGTAGCTGTACAGATGGTTGTGAGACATCATGTGGTTGCTGGGAATTGAATTCAGGACTTCTGCTCATTCTGGCCCTGCTTGCTCAACCCAGAGATTTATTATTATATCTAAGTACACTGTTGCTGTCTTCAGACATACTAGAAGAGGGTGTCAGATCTCATTATGGATGGTTGTAAGCCACCATGTGGTTGCTGGGATTTGAACTCAGGTCCTTTGGAAGAGCAGTCAGTGCTCTTAAGCACTGAGCCATCTCACCAGCCCTGATCATTAACTTTTAATCCGTCATTTCAAGATTCATAAGAGTTCTATAGAAATTAAAATTATTGTTCCATTTATTCTAATTCATTATTTCTGTAGGTTACACTTCTGTCCCTTTTCACTGCTGCTCCATACGTTATTGCTAGGTAGTTAGTACATATCTTAGTTACTGTTTGTTGGGTAAACTTTGTCCACTTTGCAGGAAGAAAAACCCACCGTCACCCAGGTTCGTTTTATTCCTCTACTGTGAATTCCTGCATGATGTTAGCACACGAAGGTCCTCCTGACACATTTTCTCACAGTTGGTCTAAAAATAATAAGTTTGTACTTTTAAAATCTACCTAACCACTAACCACACAGAATCATTTCCTGGGATCACAAAGAATCACGGCCATGTTCACCAATCTCACTGCTAATCATATGTGTTCCTTAGTTGCTCAGTCTCGGTTGTATTTTACAGGTATCCATAACCCCCATTTGAAACTGATTTACTTTTGACAAATTCGATTAAAAAAAAAACCCCAAAACACAAAAACTCATGATCTATTTTTCAGTTCACTTACTGATTAATTCAAACGGTTCATTCACTCCCTAACCAATGACTTGTAAACTTGTAATGACCTGCTTTAGATGTAAATACTCTTCAGATTCTCAGTTTATTTGGTTCATTCTGCTGGTAAAGGTGTGTGTGTGTGTGTACATTTAAAAGTGAAGGCACATTGGCACACTTTTTACTGAGGAATTCACTTTCTTACCATAGAGTCTCAGGGCAGGCTTCAAATTCTAAAGTGCTAAAGAACTAGGAAAAAATGAGGGAAGCACAAACATGCTTGTTGTTACATTATGCCTATAAGCTAGGAAATGCAGCAGATGTCCACTACTAGCTAATAGATGGATAAAGAAAAACAGGATGTATCCACAAGATTTTGGAGAAAAGTGAAATTATTTTCAGGAAAATGAATGGAACTAAAGATGTTAAACTAAGCCACAATGTAAACGATACCAAGTGTGGGATCGCTATAGAGTGACAGTTCTTTTTAGATTCTATTTGAGGGGTATCCACACTGACTTCTACAGCAGTTGCATAAGTTCACATTCTGGCCTGTAGTGTATATATACACATATGCTCCTCTTTGCCCACATCATCAACAGCATTGCTTTCATTTGTTTCCTTAAATCATTTTCACTTGAGTGATATGTAATCTTAAAGCAGTACTAATGTGTATTTCCCTGGTGCTTAACACATTCAAATAATTGTTGGTCATTTACTTCCTGTCCCTTCAGTTCACTAGCCTATTTATTGACTGGATAATTTGGGCTTTTATTTTTTTTTTACTGAGTTTCTGTAGTTCTTTAAATATCTTACATTTGGTCCCTACAGACGTATTTGTTAAAGACTTTCCCCCACATAAGATTTCTAGGGCCATGAAATCTCCCTTTTATTACTACCTAATGATTGTCAACCTGACAAGATCTAGAATCAGGTTGGACACATTTCTGGGCATGACTCTGAGGGATTTTCTATAGCTAGGGCTAGTTGAGGTGGGTTGACCTACTGTAATTGAGTAGCACCTCTGGAGATGAGAACTGCAGGAGGACCTGTCCCTTGTTTCCCCACTTGTGTCCATAGTGTGTGGTGATATGGATCTACTTCTACTGCATGTGGATTATTCAGGCATTATTTCTCAAATTTGTAGCTTGATAGCTTTATCAAAAGTCAGCTGGCTGTAACTCTGTTTTATTCCTAGATCCTCTTATTCTATAGTAGCATGATGGTTTGTTACTGTGGCTCTGTAGTATAATTTGAAATTAGTTATGATACAGCCTTGCTCTCTTCTGTTTAGGATAATTTGCTACTTGGGATTTTTCTAGAGGTGTAAAGAAATTAATTGGAAATTTGATTGCTTTGAATTCATTTCATCAATGCAGCCATTATAATATTGTATATGTCAATGCCCAAATACTTCTCAATGTGGAGATCATTTACCTCTGGTTAGTTTTATGCATTTCTATTTGGTAATAGTGTAAGAATGTTCTTGCTAAGTTGAGGAAATTTCATTGTCATGTAATATTTATCTATTTATTTATTTATTTATTTATTTATGAATATATCTCCGAGTATGTTCATGCTAGTGCCCACAGGACACCCCTGGAACTGGACCTATAGGCAATTCTGAGCTAACCAAAGTGGGTGCTGGGGAGTAAACCTGAACATGCTATCTGCAAAATCTTCTTTTGCATGTTGATTTTTGTATTCTGGAGTTAAAGACTGAGCATTGAAGAGCAGTGGTAAAAAATAATCTTGCCTCATTTTTGATGTGCAAGTAATTGGTCACCATTTAGTACATGTTGACTGGCTTCATCATGGACCATTATGTCAACAGGTTTTTTCCATTCCTAGTTTCTTTAGCACTTCTTGTGGAGGAATGTTCATGTCTGTTTGAGCCAAGTTGAAAGCCAACTCTAACAGGATGTATGATCTTAATATGTTCTAAAATATGATTTCCAAGATTTTGTTCATTTGTGTCTATCATGGGAACTAGATCAATAGTTTGGTTGTCTTTATTGGCTAGGTGTCAGGGTAATTTGTAGAACATTTGGTAGTTTTTCTTCCCCTTATGAGAATGTGTATATAACATTACAATTATAAATAATTCACCAAGTATATTTTAACTGATCATCACAATAATAATAAGACAGTTTAGAACACAATAAAGATGAATGAGAAAATTGGCCTAGCCAAACAATGCATGAAGTTTTCTTTGACACACATTACACAATTACATGAACTCTACGTACACTCAGTCAACATTTAAAAGGTAGAAATTATTCCTACCTCTATAAGATGTGCAAATGGCTCAGTACCACACGATGGATATTGTCAGAGACTATTTCTAATGTCCTTTGTTCTCTCAGTAGAAACTGTTGTTGTCAGGGTGAGAATCCAGAAACCTGTGGTGCCTCCTTTTCTTTTGGTTGTTCTTGGAGCATGTACTATAATGGATGTAAGTTTGCCAGAAGCAAGAAACCAAGGAAATTTAGGCTACATGGAGATGAGCCAAAAGAGGTTGGTTTGTTTCCTAATCTATAACCTGTTTTTCATACAGAATTAATGAGCATAATGACCTGTCATACCCAAGGAATTTCATCTCAGATGAACCTACATATTCTGGCTAACCCCTAAACACAAAATATTTTATAAATTTATCATGAGTATATATAGCAGCACAAATTATTCCTACCTGTGGGCAGTCAGCTAAGGTTTCTATACACCATGACCAAAAATCAACTTGGGAAGAAAAGGGCTTATTTTGCCTTAAAGCTTGTAGTTCATACAGGGAGGTCAGAGTAGGAACTTGGAGGCACAGAACTATTTCAGATGTGCTGTGTCCTATCTCGTTCCTTGTGGCTTGCTTGAGCCATTTATAGTACCCTGGATCACCAGCCCAGGGGTGGCACTGCCCACAGTGAGCTGGGCCCTCCTATATCAATCAACAATCAGGAATATGAGCCACAGGCTCCCCTACAGGGTGGCATTTTGAAATGGTTGGCTGTATCAAGTTGCCACAACTAGCCAGCACATAGGCCTTTAGAATACCCATGCCAAGAGTAAATTAAGTTGATTAGGCTAGCCTGGACTAAAGAGTGAGGCTCTGTGTAAAGAAAAGTCTGTAATATGGGCAATAGACCATGTTTATGACATTCTGATTTCCCAATGTAACACTGGTGTATAACATTGAGGCTCCCTTTAACATTCTATTTCATAGAGTATTTGGACAAAAATTTGCCTGTACCAAGTAAGAAGTATTTGCGTATTAAAACTTATCCTGCTTGAAAGATCTATGATACTACTGGGAATTAATATGTCAATGAATCATGTTGCAAACAAGGTCAAAGATAGTGTGGATTTAGGGCCTGGAGAGATGATGGCTCAGTGGTTAAGATCTCTGTGACTGCTATTCCAGAGGACCTGAGATCAATTCCCAGCACCCAAATGGCAGCTTACAGCTGTCCTGTAACTTCAGTTCCAGGGGATCTGACATGCAAGTAAACCTCCAATACATATAAACAAATACTGTTGGGTTTGTTTTAAAGGAAGGAATACTTTATTGGAGACCTGCCTCTGCTCAAAGTGGCCATAATTCATTGCCCCGGGCATCAGAAAGGGACATCAAAAAACTAAAAAATTAGGATTTGTGATACTCACTTTCAAGTTTAAATTATGGCACTCATGCTTATACTATTTCTAATATCTCAAGATTTCAGTTACTGTAGTATATGTAGTCAAACAACTAGAACAGGCTGATATTTTAGTTACATATTCAGTTCAAATAAATGACCACTGGTTTCTCATCTAAAATCAAACTTTTTATCTTTTAAAATACACTTTCTTTGGCAGACAATACTTTTAAGATTGTAGGATTTAATTAAGAGGGTGTGAACATTTGCCAAATGACCAAAAACCAATGACCAAAAATTAAATTGAATCTAAAGTACACATTGTTATTAACTTTGATATATTCATCTGAAGGGAAATGTTATCTTTAATATTAAAGTTATAATATTAAATATAAATTACGCAAATAAGCAAGATTTTTTTCTTTCTTTCTTTCTTTTTTTTTTCTCGACACAGTTTCTCTGTGTAGCCCTGGACCAGGCTGGCCTTGAACTCAGAAATCCTCCTGCCTCTGCCTCCCAAGTGCTGGGATTAAAGACGTGTGCCACCACTGCCCCACAAGATTTTTCTTAAGCGGGCCTGCTACACAGCCAACTCTACCTACCTACTAAAGTTTGCATCTCTGGATTTGTATGTTATGCATTTCTGTATGCATTCACACATGCGTATGGTAGCCAGCATCTTTCTTTATCCCCTCTTGAGAAGAAGTCTCTCATTGAGCTCAAGGCTGTTTTGACTAGAATGGGTATCTGGGGAGCCCCAGCTTTCGTTATGCTTTGACCACCCCAGCACTGTTATGGGTCCCCATCCTTTCCGTGAGTACTCAGGTTCCACCTCAGCTCCCTGTACTTGCACATGCAGGGGCTCTGGAGCCCAGAAGGCGTCACCTGGAACTGAGTTACTGTGCTTATGAGCCACCCAACATAAATGAGAAGAAACAAGTCTTGGTCCTCTAGAAGAGAAGCAACTGCTAGCTGAGCTTTATCTCCCCAGCCTCCCAAGATTGGTCAACAGTAGCAATTTAAAACATTTCTTTGTGAGCATGGGGTAGTAGGGATGTAACAGACTAGGTTTCCATTTTTAAACAAACTGCTTAGCATTGAATGTAGTTAGCCTAGAGAATTTTAGCCATACTTAAAATGTCCAGTAACTTCTATAGAGACTTCATTTAAATTTAGGAAGTGCTTAGAAGCAGTCAAATTTAGTAGTTCATCTTTCTTAATGAACATTTGAACAGTGAGAGGGAAAAATGTTCACTCCCATGAACCAACTGGCTTTTTCACCACTCCACCCCCAGTAGAGGCTTGTGTTTACAAATTGTCAGTTGTCTGCATGCAAAGTAGAGACCATTATACCCAAACCCAAATAGATAGCACCTGGTAGATAGCACATACAAATTCATATTAGAACTGGTCTTTTATTTATTTTTTTTTACAAAGATTTAGATACTTCCTACAGTAAGAAAAACATACTTGGGAATAATTTAGACTGTGTCATGTCTAAATGCACGTACACATTTATATAACCATGTTTAATTTAGAATTTAATTTGTTGAATCATTTTTGCACAGGAAGAGAGACTAGGTTCTCATTTGCAAAACCTGGCTACTGTCATTGCTCCAATATACAAGAAGCTTGCACCCGATGCGTACAGTAATCAGGTAAGTGAACTTGTTTGTTATTGTAATATACAAGAAGCTTGCACCCGATGCGTACAGTAATCAGGTAAGTGAACTTGTTGTTATTGTAATATACAAGAAGCTTGCACCCGATGTGTACAGTAATCAGGTAAGTGAATTTGTTGTTATTGTAATATACAAGAAGCTTGCACCCGATGCGTACAGTAATCAGGTAAGTGAACTTGTTTGTTATTGTAATATACAAGAAGCTTGCACCCGATGCATACAGTAATCAGGTAAGTGAACTTGTTGTTATTGTAATATACAAGAAACTTGCACCCGATGCGTACAGTAATCAGGTAAGTGAATTTGTTATTGTAATATACAAGAAGCTTGCACCCGATGCGTACAGTAATCAGGTAAGTGAACTTGTTATTCCTGAGTCAAACTCCATTACTGCTGACCTGTCCAGTCCAAAACGTTTTGTTGTTGTTGTTTTTTTTAAGACAGGGTTTCTCTGAGTAGTATTAGCCTTGAGTGTTCTGGATGGGCTGGCCTCCACTCCTAAATTCCGTGGTCAAAGGTGTGTACCACCAGCTCCCAGCCCCAACTATTTTTGAAGGAGTGACTTCTTTTTTAGCCTTTAAAAATCCACTTCTCCTTTTCATGTATGGCATGGCCTCCCTGCATTTGTGTGAATGTACTGCGCAGTAAGGGCCTTGGGTCCCCTGGACATGGAGTTATAGACAGTTGTAAACCGATATTTGGGTTAGTGTCTCTGCAAGAGCCAAAGGCTCTTTACTTAGCTGTCTGTCTCTCCAGCCACACTCTTATCCTTTGCTTTCTTAATCGTTAGAACTACTTGAATTGTTTCTATTGTATGAATTTCGCTGTTAAAAATGCACACTTTTGGTTTTCAGCCTTAAAAAAATTTAAACCTTTATGATGGTTTATCTAAATTATATCCATGTGAAGATTTTATTCAATATGTTTAAATCATGTTACCCTGATTTTACAGGACAATCTATACAGTTGTTTTATTACACATGGGTCTGGGTGTCAAGTTATTGTTAGACTTTGTCCGTGAAGAAAGAAAACAAGCAAAGAAAAAGAAAAAGAAAACCTGTATTTGCTGATTTTGTAAGGTCAAGGCTCACTAGTTAGCTATATGAGGTCAGTCTCAACGACCTCCCCCACGACAGTCACCCTGTGTGCTTGAACAAAAGCCTGTTATAACCACAGGTATCAAGAGATCAATATGTCTTCTATGTGTTTAAAAACAAAGGAAAGTTTAAAAAAAAAGCCAACTGTCACATAATAAAAGCTAGGATAGGGATATGTACGCAGAAAAAAGGGTGTCCGTGAAAGGTGAGGAAGGGTGAAGTGATTGGATTTTTATTTTAAAAGTAGATTCTGGATAATAATTAATCAGAAGAACCGTCTACACAGATTTTCTTCCATCCATGTATTTTCGTTTTACTTGGGTTATTTCCTTGAGCATACAGAAGACTTTAAATGTGCTGTGATCCTCATTTGTTTGTGTGGTAGGTCTGACCAAGCAGGAGGGAAAACATCAGAGACTGGCAGAAACTTTAGGGGAGTAATGGGTATATAGACCTGATTTGTTTATAGCCGTGGTTACATGGGTGTTCACATAGATCAAAGTAAGGCTGCCTTCCATAAATGCTACTTAACATATATTCATGGGCAAGTCATATTTAGGAATATTTGCTACAATAACAATTGTGCATGCGCGCGCGCACACACACACACACACACACACACACACACATATATAATATATATATATATATTATATATATATATATATTTCACTAATGAGTAGTTGGGGCATAAATTTGAAAGAGAGCTGGGAGGGTTATAGGAGAGGGTTTGGAGGAGGAAAGGGAAGAGGAAAATGTGGGACCTGGCAGTTTAAGCCAGTGCTAGATTGCTTACCTTACTTCACCGAGAAGCCTTGAGTTTGAAATCTTACACCACACAGTTTTCCTCAGTAACAGTGTGCTCTATTTTTGATCATTCCATTGTGTTCTAGATGTGAAGTGCAAAGTTCTAAAGAACCTTCCCATTGACACGCATCTGTCTCTCAGGTTGAATTTGAACACCAAGCACCAGACTGCTGTTTGGGTCTGAAGGAAGGCCGGCCATTCTCAGGGGTCACTGCGTGTTTGGACTTTTCTGCTCATGCCCACAGAGACCAGCAGAACATGCCAAATGGCAGTACCGTGGTAAGTGGCACCCCATGATCCTAGCAGCATCTGCCACCGAAAAGCACGAGCTGTATGGTGCCTGGCACAGAACACTGTGCTTTCAGCAGGGGTCACCAGGCTGTGTGTTTTCATGGATGAATTGTGTCCCTGTGACCTTCCTGGGTGCTACTAGGCCTCTCATAGCTAAGTGGCACATTAGCGGAAATGTTGACAACCACACAAGAATTTGGGTGTTCTTAGTACTAATCTAAGTTGTTATTTCAAAGTGCTTGTCAAGAAAATAATGTGTGTCTGAAGACCTGGGTTCCATTCCCATTGCCCAGAGCTGTAACTCCAACTCTAGGAAACTTGACTTGTCCATTCCTGATTTCTGCAGTCATGCTAACTCACGTACAATAAACATCCATAAACTTAATTTTAAAATCTTTAAAAAGAAAAATAAAAATTCAGCGGGGAAAGTGGCTCAGCCAGGAAGACACTTACCTTCAAGTTGAAGAACTGAATCCCCTATACCTATACCCAGTGCTGTAGCAGGCATCATTAATCACTCAACATTGGAAAAGTGGACACAGGGATCTCTGAGGCTTTCTATCCAGCCATCCTGCAAGATCAGTGTCCTTCAGGCTCCCTGAGATACCCTGTCCCCAAAAGGAAGGTAGAAAGTAATTGACACTTCCTGTCATTCGTTTGTGACTTATGTACAATCAGACCACAAGAGCTCATGCCTACATACCACAGTAGCACAATGGATTAATACAGCCTCCGTTCTAAACACAGACTCTGAGGTATATTAGCTAGCTGCCATAGTTTGAAGTTAGATCCAGGAAAATAAGCTACTCATGACCTTGGTCAGCCCTGTCTGAGGCTGTAGTATAGTCACGATAGTGCAGCCGTATAGACTGTTCTTCCGTTCTATAAAGTGATGGCAATGAGCAATGAGCCTGCCTTTGGCTGATCACAGGGGCTACAAGGCAGGATGGAAAGGCACTCAGGTGAGAATTGAGTGCTGGTGGATTTGCAAAAGAAACATTCAGAGACATGAGTTTGAGAACCAGTTCTTCACATTAGTCATTTAGAAACCTCTCTTTCCCTTCAGGGATATCTCCCACTCATTTTTACGTATGTCCTTTAAGTCTTATTTTCTCCACTTACCAATCATCAATTAATATGATGATAGTTAACATTAGAGAGCTACCTTAAGCAAAAGAGCATACATGAAGATATGCATGAGATACATTCAACTGGCATCTTGGGTTTTTTTTTTTTTTCTTGAGTATAGCAAGTTTTTTATACATGGAGAGTTAGGAGTCAGGTCTGAGGGACATAGAGCTGTGTGTCCTGTTGTCATCCTTCGCCATCCCGTTGCATGTGCTGGTGGAAGAGGGCTGTAGCTTCTTTTGAAAGACATGCATCTGCCATGTGTTACGGAAAGCAGGAAAGTGCTTCATTTCATTTGGAAGAAGTATGGCTCTAGAAGTCCATGAAAATAGTCAGTTCTATTCTTGAAAAATATAAAAAGGGAGATGGTCTTTTCTCTATGTCCTCCATTTGTACATTGTCTTCAGTTAAAACAGGCAGATCTGGTTTTAATAATATGCATGTCCCTCATCCAACATGCATGTGGATACTGGTAGGGAGAACCATGCACACACTTTCTTTCTGGACCTACAACTGAGCTTGGAACATCTCGCATCCACTTCAGGTGGTCACCCTCAATAGAGAAGACAATCGAGAAGTCGGAGCTAAGCCTGAGGATGAACAGTTCCACGTGCTGCCTATGTATGTCATCGCTCCTGAGGATGAGTTTGGGAGTACTGAAGGTCAGGAGGAGAAGATACGGACGGGGTCCATTGAGGTTCTCCAGTCGTTTCGGAGGAGAAGAGTTATAAGGATAGGAGATGTGCCTCAGAATTGCAAGAAGAAAACAGAGACCAAGAAAACAAAGACCAAGAAAGCATCCCGAAAGCGTTCTTCTCTGGAGAACAGCTCTAGTAGGAAGAAAAAGGAAAAGTCTTCTTCACGTACAAAGCCGATGGAAAATGGAAGCCATATGAAACAGATGACAGGTAAGCTGTGTGAAACTTGAGGCCATGTGTGCTTTCTGGGAAGTATTAGCAAGTACGAGCTGACTAATCTACCATAGTGCTCCCTCACATGCTCAGGGTATACTGGAGTCATCAGAGGTGGGGAAACATCCAACGCAGACTAGAGATTGGGGTGACTCTGTGTGTAACAAATAACAAGCCACAGGTAATGCGAATCATGTCCTAACATTCCTCCAAGCTTAAGGAGGGGAGCATTGGACACAGGTGCAGTCGACCAGAAGAGGGATTGCAAGAAATTATGAAAGTGAACCTTCTCAGAATGCAAAGAACAAGACTGAATAGAAATTAAAACAGTGCTATACTGAACTAAGTCCAAACCCCTTTGCAGGATAAAGGGTGAACTGGGTATTCTTTCATAGACAGGTTAGGTTCATAGTCTGGCTTAGGTAATGTTCCACACTCATCAAACTCTGCCTTAGTCCTAATGGAGGAGCATTGGGCACCATAACCCTTGCTGTATGGCTATAATTAGAGCTACTAAAAAGATATCCAGTGTTTAGAAAGAATACTGGCTTGATGTTCTGTAAATGTATTTAGCCTATGGATTTGCTTAACCAGCCCTCTTTGCTCTGAGAGGTAAAAAATCCCCTTCTTGCTGGTTTCTGTGATAACGCTGTTCATTGCTCAAAACTGCCACTGCAGGTCCATTTACCAGTTCATAGTTCAAGAGGGGAACATTTCCACAAGGTGCTCTCTACATGCAGTCATGTAAATTTCCTTCCTGGGAAATGTCCTCTTTAGGTATAGATAAATGTCATTCCATTTCTGACAAGTCCTGCCATGTGCCCAGCCATTGAGAAGTAAAGTAAAATAAACCATTCCCTTCCTGCAGGAACAGTAGGGGTGGAGGAGGCACCGTTATAGTACAGTCTCTGTGTTATCCAACTAGGTTGGCATTCAACTAAGCAGAGGTAGATAGGTAGAGTGGGCAGAGGCATGTTGAATGACTCTGGGGTGAGGGTGGGGGGTAATACACATTACCGACATGCACCATTAAAAGTTTGGCATGTTTCTTCTATGGCTTTAGACACAAAATTATGGGTAACAATGCTCCCAGCGCTCGCTTTCCTTTATCCTTGCTTGCAGGGCTTATCTATGCTATTGCATATATTAAGTATCTCCATTCTTAGATGTATTTGTACCTGATCTCTCCTACCCTCTCCATAGCACAATTGCAGCTTTCGGGCCCCATCATCCAGCAGCCACCAATACTCCAGAGGCACCTTCTTCAGCAAGGGCAGAGACCACAGCAACCACAGCCACCTCAGCCGCAGCCTCAGCCACAGCCACAGCCGCAGCCACAGACACAGCCGCAGCCACAGCCACAGCCACGGCTGACACCTCAGCCACAGCCGCAGCCACAGCAACAGCCACAGCTGCAGCCACAGCCACAGCCACAGCCACAGCCACAGCCACAGCCACAGCATATCATGCCTGGTAACTCTCAGTCCATTGGTTCTCATTCTTCTGGATCCACCAGTGTCTACATGAGACAGCCCACTCCACACAGTCCTTATCCCAGCTCAGCACACACCTCAGATATTTATGGAGATACCAACCATGTGAACTTTTACCCCACTTCATCTCATGCCTCGGGTTCATATTTGAATCCTTCTAATTACATGAACCCCTACCTTGGGCTTTTGAATCAGAATAACCAATATGCACCTTTTCCATACAACGGGAGTGTTCCAATGGACAATGGTTCCCCTTTCTTAGCTTCTTATTCCCCCCAGGCTCAGTCCAGAGGTCTGCATAGATATCCAAACCAGGACCATCTCACCAATCAGAACTTACCACCCATTCACACACTTCACCAACAGAGGTTTGGGGACAGTCCCTCTAAGAACTTAAGTTATGGAAACCAAAACATGCAGAGAGATGCCTTCACTAACTCTACCCTAAAACCAAATGTACACCACCCAGCAACGTTTTCTCCCTACCCCACCCCCAAGATGGATGGTCCTTTCATGGGAGCTGCCTCCAGATCACCATACAGCCACCCACACACTGACTACAAAACCAGTGAGCATCATCTACCTTCTCACACGATCTACAGCTACGTGGCAGCAGCTTCGGGCTCAGTGAGCAGTTCCGGTCACGCCTTCCACAACAAGGAGAATGACAACACAGCCAATGGGCTATCAAGAGTGCTTCCAGGGTTTAATCATGATAGAACTGCTTCTGCTCAAGAACTATTATACAGTCTGACTAGCAACAGTCAGGAGAAGCAGCCTGAGGTGTCAGGCCAGGGTGCAGCTGCTGTGGAGGAAATTGAGTATTGGTCAGATAGTGAGCACAACTTTCAGGATCCTTGCATTGGAGGGGTGGCTATAGCTCCAACTCATGGGTCAATTCTCATTGAGTGTGCAAAGTGTGAGGTTCATGCCACAACCAAAGTAAATGATCCCAACCGGAATCACCCCACCAGGATCTCACTTGTACTGTATAGGCATAAGAACTTGTTTCTGCCCAAACATTGCTTGGCTCTCTGGGAAGCCAAAATGGCTGAAAAGGCCCGGAAAGAGGAAGAGTGTGAAAAGAATGGATCAGACCATGTGTCTCAGAAAAATCATGGCAAACAGGTAAAGTGCGAGCCCACGGGGCCACAGGAACCCAGTTACCTGTGCTTCATCCAGTCTCTTGCTGGTAACACAGGGTCTGTGACTACAAACTCTACCGTGACTACATCCCCATATGCTTTCACTCAGGTCACAGGGCCTTACAACACATTTGTATGACGCTGGCCATTATGCCAGACCACCAAGGACAACCTGTGAGCAGTATGTCTTTCATGGCATGAGCCGTAGGGACAGGTTATAGCATCTGTGACAAATGCAGTGTGTGTTTGTGTGTATGTTTATTGTGTGTGTGTGGGGGGGTGTCAGCTCACCAGCAAAATAGTTTATTTTACCATTATATTTAATCTCTCCCATGGTCCATGGTGGCATTCATCCTATGCAAAGGGGCAGCGGGAAGGAAGCGCTAGACATTTGTCTTTAAAACCACTGGTTCTCTTATTGGCTGAGGTCATGCATGTGACATGCCCCTCACCACTCTACACGTGACTGCTTCTAGTACTAAGTGTGTATAATCATGGGACACAGTACTGTAGTAGAACAGTTGCAGGAATCATCTGGTGCTGATGTATGATGTACTGAAATACTGGAACTATGACTTTTTAACATGCAGTTTTTTTTACTGTAATCTTTAATAACTTATTTATCAAAGTAGCTACGGAAAGCTTAAGTGAATAATGGCAAAACACTGAATTTGTTTGGGTGTTAACATTAAATGGTGCTACAAATGGTGTTTTTAATAGCTGAAAAAATCAATGCCTTCTATCATCCAGCCAGTGTGGTCTAGGGCCCTTGAGGAACTGGGGTACCTTTGATTTTACATTTCTATTTATCTATATTAATTATTCAGCTTAGTTTTTAAAATGTGGACATTTCAAAGGCCTGTGGATTGTAGTTATCCACCGATGTCCTTGTAGGACTATAATGTATACATATGCACACTTACACATGTGTAGTGAAATATTTTAAGTTGTGTCTTAGAAAAGCACTTTGCCTTCTTAAGCTTTGGCAACTTGGGGCAATGCTAAGGTACTAAAACATAACAAAACAAAACAAAAATAGTTTACTTTCATTTAGGATTTAAAGTGGTTTTTTTGTTTGTTTGTTTGTTTTGTTTGTTTGTTTTGTTTATTTGTTTGTTTTTAAGGAAACATTTTCTTTGCTCTTAGCCACCATCTGCTGATGAACAGTACCAGGCCTGTTACAGTCCAAACTGAAGCTGAATGGAGATGCTAGTCCACAAAAAACTTAAATCAGTTTTTGGTGCTTACCTTACATGCTATCCTGTAAAACGGTAGTAGGGCAAGCTCATCCCTCCTCCTGCGTATACAGCTTAAGAACTTCTGTTAACTGAAGGTGATAATTAGCCGAATGCTGCAGACAGAGCAAAGTTTGCCCACTTACATCCATGTTGTCCCACACTCAGACCTGTATGTTCTTCAGGACAGCAGGCTGCCTTTGTGTTCTTTATGTGCTTTGTGGTGTCATTCCTTAGCTAAGTGTTATACATACCAGGAAGATTGAGGGGACTGAAACCCGCAGAAGATGAGAAGAAATGGTTAAGTCCGTAGAACTCTACTGGTTACAGAGCAGCCAACAAAAATGGAAAGAGAATCGGCAGCTGGTTTGTGGTGATTTTAAACATTAATTTGTATTAAAAGATAAAAAAGAGTTGTATAGTAAATTAAATTGTAAAGCAAAACCTTTTTTTAATGCAATGCTTTTAGTATTTTAGTACTGTAAAAAATTAAATATATACATATGTATATATATTATATATATTATATATATGTATATATATATAATATATGAGATTGAAGAAAAATTCACATCACGATGGTGCTACCCAGATTGCTCCACATAGATCTTAATGTGAGCTAAGAATCCATTCAAAGTTGGAGTGGTGTTCCTACTTGTCATACCTCAACACTAGCTAGGCAATGGGATACTGAGCTAACAGTGGAGGCTTAGAGCATTGTAGACCACCATTTTTTTAAAAATCTTTGTATTAAGACATACCATTTTTAAATACTTGATTTCTTAGCAAGTATAACTTGAATCTCAAACTTTTTGTTCTAGAAATTCAGGGATATTTCAGCTCATTCTCCTTATGCCAACATGTCATCCGTTTATGTAAAGTTGTCGGTTAATATATTCTCTTTCAGGGAATTGGATGGATTCCCTCGTATTTTGCTTGTACATGTACTGATAACTAAAAAACTAATTTTATAAATTTTGTCACCTTTCAATTATAAATTTTGGACAGTTGGAGTTCAGCAGGGTAAAAAGTCTAAAATAGGAAGACCTGAGCTGGCAAAGGGAGACTAGGAGGTACAAGTCATCCCCAGTCATGGCCTCTGATCTAGTGACAAGGACAGCTTTGGACTGCAGCTTGACAGTCCTAGAAGCTGGTGGTGTGTGTGCTGTGCAATAGGACTCTTCTTACATTGTGGCCTAGATACAGTGTTGCTTACTAGCTTTGCAAATAGCTTTGCGTCAGTGGAGACCTTTGTAATTTATCACCGGTCACATTTGTCACTAGAAACTTCCAGAATGTCTGCCTTGCACACAGCCACAAGGTTAACGGTTTCCACGCCATGGTGTTGAGTCCACATCAGGTTCCTGCAGGTGTGCTTGGCAAGGTTTTTTTTTTTTTGAGCCAGCCATCCCTAAGGAATATTTGCTTTACATGTCACCCACTGTCATTTGTCAAACTGCTGGCCAACAGGAGCAGTAAGTGTGGTTTGAGAGAATTGGTGGTGTAGGGAGGAAGACAGTGACATCCCACCTCTGTCCATTAGATCAAGTGGGAGGCAGATCTGTGATTTGCTTCTATAGGAACAACTTGACTACATAGCCATACTTGATACAAGTGCTTCTGCTTGGTGTCAACATTACTTGAATGAATTTTTCATCTTGATTGACGCACAGTGATGTATAGTTCACTTTACAAGGTAGTGTGGTTAACTTGTTAGAGAATTTTTGCAGTTTGACACTAAGATAATGAACCTCTGTGTGCATTTTTCTATGCTTTATTTTTTTAATGTAGATTATTTCATGAGATGTTGGCTTTGTTTATACAATCTGAGGGTGGTTATAAATACTGTAAGTATTGTAATGTTATGAATGCAGTTTATTTTAAAGCTGTTTATTATATCATTCCTGATAACGCCATGTGAGTGTTTTTAATAAAATTTATATTTATTTAATGCACTCAAGTATTCTGTTGCAGAGCTTTTTGTTCCATAATTGAGTTAAAATGGAATGGAGTGATTTTGTTGATGTTGTTTTATGATACTTTTTACATAGTTCTTAAACATGGTAACCTAAATCTAAATTTCCCCGTCAGATCTCCTCACCATCCCATCTCCTCACTTTCTGCCTACTTCTTTTGTACATAGCTAGGAAGTGCTGTCATTTTAGCTTGTGCCTATTCTCTGGCCCTGTTTTGAGTCTGTAATCTTAGCCTGTTCATGTTCCTCTTTCTGCCTGTCAGAGGCCTCCACAAGTGTTTGCAGGAAAGATTGCCCTAACAGTACCAGACATACCTGTCCCATGTAACTTTGAGGAGCTTGAAACAGAACTGCCCCAACTCCATATAAGTTCTCTGCATGCAAGTCATGCCAGTTTGCAACCCCGCTGCACTCTGCTGAAACTATATCCATAGGGTATAGTTAAACGACCTAACATTACCCAAAATGGAGGGCATTTGGCATTTGTTTGGTTGGTTTGGTTGGTTTGAGACAGGCTATCGTTGTGTAGCCTTGGCTGTGCTGCCACTCCAGACCTGGCAGTCCTCACCCTACCTCTGCCTCCCGAGTGCATCACACAGATAATAAAGGAGTTCCTTCTTCTATATTTTTCTATTGGTCTAGGGCCAAATTTTGATTCTAGTGGCAGAAGCGTGGGCCAGGCACCTAGTAACTTTGAACTCAGTGGCAGATGCATCAAGAACTGTTCCAAGCCAGCCTTGCCATGAGTGGCAGCCTGTCACCGTTTTAGAAGCTGTGGCTTGATAGCTTTTTGAACTTGAATCCTCAGGACACATAATTTTCATGATCCATCATCTGCCTGAATATCTACAAATTCACTTTCTACCTTCTCGAGGTCAGCAAGCAGTCAAAGATGAGGACTCTCCAAAGCTTCTCCTGCTAGCTCCCTCTCCACCATCATCCCACCAAACTTCAGAGGCAGGGGATGTTGGCACACTACAAAAGAAAGGAGCTAGAGGCACCTGCTGTTGAGCCTTAGTTGAACAGACAGCTGGAAATGACGGAGAACAGCATTCAACAAGATTTATGGGCCCCTTTCCTTAGAACCGCCAAGAGCAAACCTGCACACAGCTGCCCTTCTACTCTATAACTTGCTGCTTCTCTGGGCCATGAGTGGCTTTAAAATACAATAGTTCTCACTTTAGATAATTCTACTTTAGCTTTAACTCCTGCCCAAGAACCACAATGTATGAGGAATGACTTAATTGAACAAGCTGCCTACCCCTCATGTCCTGGAGAACTTTAGTTGGTGGTGGTGGTTTAAAAGCCATCTGGTGGTGGAGTATTCTATCAAAAACGGCTTTGGGAACATTTCTTTCTCCCCAGAATTAAGATGAGGACCAAGCCTATTCATGAAACATTTGCTTCCTGACCTCTATCACACATCTGGAGGGGGCGGAATGAGGGGGAAGGAGGTCATGTGCTCCCTGCTTACACCCTCCCTTCCTCCAGGAGAAAATGAACACAAAGGATACTTAGAAAGGAATTAACTGCAATTTATATTACTCCAGTTTTAGCAGTGCTTCAGAACCAAGGTTCTTTGTGAATACACTTTAGGTCACCTGTCTAAGTACTGCTCTTAGCAGGTTAATTTCTCACAGGTTTCTCTGGTTGACTGCACCAGGCTTTTCATCCAAAGGGGCTACTCCTCCTAACATAGTCACGCCATGACTGCTCTCTACAGTTTCCTTCTGCTACTTCAATGGTGCTTAACCTACTCCGTCTGACATTTGACTCTCCAATCAGTTCTTAATTGGAGCTGAAGTGAGAATTCTGTTTAAGTATTGGGGAAAATAATGGTGACAGAAAAGTACCTTGCTTTCCCCCTCTGGATGAAGGTAAGAATCACAGGATTGAGGACTCAAGGGCAAGTTCCCTGATCCCTTGCTTGTATCCTTTGCATGGGAGTTAATGTGCTGCCCTAACCCATCTCATGGTAGTCATTTGTTTGAGACCGGGTTTTTTTTTTCTATGTATTCCTGGCTGTCTTGAAGCTCAATATGTTGGCTAGACTAGCCTCAAACTCAGAGGTCTTCCTGCCTCTCCTTCCCGAGTGTTAGGATTAAAGGCATGTGCCACCATCCCCAGCCACAGTGGCTTTAAACCTTTTATATGTGTATAGACATTTTGCCTGAGTGTGTATGTGTGACTGCGGAGGGAAGGCATGCATGTACCAGGGTTGTGTCTGGTGCCTACAGAGGACATCATCCCCTAGTCCTGAAGATATAGATGTCTATGAGCCATCATGTGATATTGAGAATGGAATCCCACCCTGCAAGAACAGTAAATGCCTTTACACCACTGAAACAGCTTTCCAGTCCCACAGAGGTCTCTCGATTGGAGGTTTATGAAGTCTAATGCTAATAACAACATCCGGCTTTGGACTTTGCCTGACAGTATCTGAACATTGGAAGATCAATGCACTGTGCTGCCCATCATAGCTATGGTGAGAATCAGGTAGGAATATGAATATTTAAGTAAAACATTTGTAAGCCTTGTGAAGGGATTGACTGTGTCGCTCTGTCCTTAGATTATTCCTTCTTGTGAGTGGTTTCAGAGCTCAGCTCAGAGAAGCTACAGTGGACATGGATGGGATCCTAACTCCCTGCGTAGGTATTATCCTTTGAGTGACAGGTGGTCTCCTTGGGTTCTTGTGTTTGACTTATTACTCTCCAATGAATGAAACTATTTCAGAAGTATATGGAATCTTCCATGTCCAAAGAAGGTCAAGAGGGCATGTTTGTATGGTGGTCCCACTTCTAGGAGGCCATTGTCAATAAAGTACAGAAAGAAATATTATGGCTCCAGTTAACACCTGTCTGTATAGTTTCTGCCACCACCACCACCAACACCCCCACCTCCGCTCCCAGTCCTGTTTTGAATACACTTGTTGCAGAAGTAGGAATGAGTGCCATCTGAACACTAACGGACTCCTGCTATCTGAACACAAGTGACTGGCAGAAGCAGCACGTCAGGCTGGCCATGCTGTGCTACACACATCGTTGTCCACACCATGCCTGCTGCACTGCAAGTGTTCCCAGAGGCAGGGGTCCTCTTCTGTGCTCCCACAGAGCTAATAGCACTGTAAAACACCATTCATACACAGCCAAAGAGCACACAATGTCTACTGAGAGTGAAAGCCAATGTTGCCCAAGAAGGTGATGTGCATCTTAAGTAGAAAGTCCTAAAACTAAGAAGGCAACCAACATACCGGGCAATGATGGTGCACACCGTTAATCCCAGCACTTGGGAGGCAGGGGCAGGCAGATTTCTGAGTTCGAGGCCAGCCTGGTCTACAGAGTGAGTTCCAGGACAGCCAGGGCTACACAGAGAAACCCTGTCTCGAACCCCGCCCCCCCCAAAGGCAACTAATGAAATCTGGTCTCCCAAATAAAATATAAAAGTTTGTATATAGGCAAAAATAAGTATGTAAAATAACCTAACATGAAGTCTTCAGGATATAACTGTCAGCAGGGCAGTAGTGGTGCACACCTCTAATCCCAATACTTGGGAGGCAGTAAATGTATGAGTTCGAGGCAGAGACCTGAAAACAAATCTTAAATTCGAGTAGAGGTGAAACTGTAGCCAGGCTACATGGTCCAAGTGACTGTGGGAAGTACAATAGGAAAAAGAGAATTTAAAAGGCAAAGAAGAGCTTTGAACGTTCATAGAGATTCAGAACAACAAAAATCAGGCAGCTAAAAATACTGAGTTAAAAAAAAAAAGTGACATGCTAAAATGAAACAACCTTAACATAGATCCCAACACATAGCTTTCCAGTGGGTGATAGGAAAGAGAAGGACCCTAGGGAAAAGAAATGGTCACTTCTGCCCTCAAAACAAACTCTCAGCCCATACTGTACTGATATCTGATTATAAGATTTCATGAGACAAGGACTCCTTAAGCGATAGACTCATTTTATGTTACTCAGGACAGGGGTCTTGCTGAGAGAATGTCTACTGTAGAAACCTGAGCTATGAGAACAGGTCATCCACCAGGGAGCCAACTTGCTGTAGCCCTATGGTGTGGCACAGCCCTGAGAGGCTACTATGGAGATGTAGAGGGTGGGGACAGGTGTGGGAGGGGCTGGCTGGTCTCAGACAAGCTGGGTAATGCAGGGGATAGGAGACTCCCCTCAGACAGTGAAGTGCACAGAAAGATGCACCCTGGCAGTCTTATCAACAGAGAATAACTAGGGTCTGATGGCCTGGGGTCAGCAGGTGGATTGGCTTCTGCAGCCATATAACTGCCATCTATTTGCACAGAATTCCTGTTTCAGCGGGATTTGAAGCTATGGAAACAGACCTTCCACATGTGCAGCTCATCCTGCTGTCCCTTTCCTGGCTTCTAGCTCACCCAGGAGACACCCCCTCTCAGCAGTCCTTGGATTGTCCTCTGAAATACTTAAGGCCAGAAAACAACTCTAATAAATACAAAGAGTTGAGATAATATCTCACATCTTATTGGATCACAGTGGACTAAAGCTAGACATCTAATAGCAAGAGAACCTACAGAAATGGCACAAACCCTTGGAAGCTGAACAATAACTCTTGGATGAGAACAAGTACCTCACTGAATGAGTCAGTGAGGAAAAATATAAACTCCCAGAACTAGATTAAATGGAATGAAATAAACGATAGTTACTAAAACCTGGGGCATATGTTAGGCACTTCTAAAAGAAAAGTTTATATCTCTGCTTATTAAAATAAAAAAAAAAGAGGGGCCAGAGAGATGGCTCCATGGGAAAGAGTGCCTGCTGTCCTTTTAATTTTGTTCCAACACCCAACAAAAGAAGTACAAAAGAAAGAAAGAAATGAATTTTTAAAAGAATCAGAGCTGGGGCTGGAGAGATATCTTAGAGGTTCAGAGAGCTGCTGCTGCTTTTGCAGAGGACCTCAGTTCCGTTCTCAGCACTCACATGGCAGCTCACAACTCTTTATAACTCCAGTTCCAGGTGATCCAGTATCCTCTTCTGCCTTCCATGGGTGTCATACATGACAGGGTTACACATACATGCATGCAAGCCAAACACAAATACACACACACACACACACACACACACAGAGAGAGAGAGAGAGAGAGAGAGAAAGAGAGAGAGAGAGAGAGAGAGAGAGAGAGAGAGAGAGAGAGAAACACATGGAAAAGTCAGTCTAAAACAGAATTTTTGTTTGTTTTGTTTTTTTGAGACAGGGTTTCTCTGTATAGCTCTGGCTGTCCTGGAATTCACTCTGTAGACCAGGCTGTCCTGGAATTCAGAAATCCTCCTGCCTCCCAAGTGCTGGGATTAAAAGCATGAGCCATCACTGTCCGGCTAAAATAGAATTTGTAAAAAAGAAATCAGAGCTCTCAAACCAGAAACACAATGATGCACCTGAAGATCTTAGAAAAACACCAAGCCAACCCCAAAGCAATAGCTAGGAAGAAATGGTAAAGATTGGAACAGAGGGCTGGAGAGATGGCTCAGCTCTTAAGAGCACTGGCTGCTTTTCCAGAGGTCCTGAGTTCAATTCCCAGTGCCTACCTGGAGGTTCAAGACCATCTAATAAAGGGATATGATGTATGCATGCTGGTATACATGCTCCAGACCACTCATAAAATACATAAATAAAATAAATAAAAATAAATTTTAAAAAAGATTGAGACAGAAACAAATATTATAAATAGAGTAGAAACAAAGAATCACAAACTTGGTCGGAGTTGGTTGTTAGTTCTTTGTTATGAGATTATAATATAATTACATCATTTCTTGCTTCCCTTTCCTCTCTCCAAACCTTCCCATATATTCCTTTCCATGGCTCTTTGAAAACTGGAAAAACAAATTCCAAATCTTTGGCCAAGATAACTAAACATAAGAGATAACAGAAAAAAAACAAACAAGCAATAAACATTAAAAACAAATGAATATAATCAGGGGTTAAAAGACTGAAATTATAGAGGATATAAATGAAATTCAGAGCAATGCAGAATATTTTGAAGATTTATATTCCAATAAACTGGAAAATAGAGTAGGGGAGAGTGAACACATTTCTAGGCATAGAAGATTTAACTAAAATTAAACAAAACAGATAAACAAAAGAATCCCCTGGGCAATAATCAAGGGGGCTGGAGAAACAGTAAAGAATTCCCCACAAAGAACAACCCTGGCCTGGAGAGATTCACTGGGGAACTCTACAGCCCTGCAAAGAAAAGCTCACAACAAGACTTCTCAAGCTACTGCCTCAAACAGAAAGGGAAGGGACACAGCCAAAGTCATTCTGACAACAAAATCAGAAAAGGCCACAACAAAATAAGCTATAGACCTTGATAAATGTAGGTGCAAATTATTTCAATACCATCCTTACAGTATAACTTACACAACACATTTAAAGACTAACGCAGCACGCCCACGCAGGTTTCATTGCAGGGATGTTAGGGTGGTCTGGTACATGGCAGCCAGTGTGTGTGTAAGAAAGCACGAGAGCAGACTCAATGGCAGAAATCACAGGATCATCTCAGTAGATGTAGAAAAAGCCGTTCACAAAGCTTAACATTTTCATGACTAAATACCAAAGGAACCTGGACCAAAACAAACAAAAGAAAGTTTGTATACAATCGAATTATTGGTTATATGTAATAAAAAGTATAGCCAATGTCATACTGAGTGACAAAAACCTAAAAGCATCTAAACCTACAGCTAACTTTCACATTGGAAATAAGGCAAAGGTGAACACTCTCCCCATTCTTACTGAGCATACAACTCCAAGTCTTAAAGCAAAAAGGCAAGAAAACAAATGTAAAAGAACAGAAAGAAGAAAGTCTTCTCGTTTACAGGAAATATGGTCCTAGGCTTACGTGACCCTCAACTCTCCATCAGAAAACATTTTCTGCAAAGCATGAAAAAAAATTATTGCCGCTTGCTCTTGCTTTGGCCTTCCTGCTCCAGTTCTCTCCCCATTCCTCCCCCCCACCCCTTGCTCATGGCTGGAATCTAATTCTCTATTCTCTCTCTTCTTTCTCTCTTTCTTTCTCTCTGCCTTTCTCTGACTCTACTACCCTCTTGATTCCCCTCCCCATGACGTGAATAAACTATTTTATACTGTGAAAAAAATTATTGCCAAGAGAAATAAATAATTTCTCTGTGTATTAATGCAAACAGATTGAACTCCTTATTAGGGGAGCATTGCCATTTAGAGCAGCCCTCATAAAGTGGTGGCTTAGAAATAAAATTAACCAAGGAACTGAGAGGTGACAAAGCTTCAAAAACAGTAGAAAGCACTAGAACATGGGGAAACATTCCCTATTCATGAATTAGGCAGAATTCATAGTGTTAAAAATTTTTTATTTCCTCCTTGAATGTGCTCCCCCCATCAAAATCCCAATGCTATTCTTCAGAGAAACAGAAAAAAACAATCTTGTTCTTTTCGTTTTAGTTTTGGCTTTGGTGTTTCAATACAGGGTTTCTCTGCATAACATCTGTGGGTGTCTTGGAACTAGCTTACAGACTAGGATGGCCTCAAACTCACAGAAAACCACTTGTCTCTGCCTCCTGAGTGCTGGGATTAAAGGCATGTGCCACCAACCCTGGTTAGAAAAACCAATTTTAAACTTCATATAAAAGCATTTAAAAAAAAGGAGCCAGTTCTATTTTTGTATGTGATTTCAGATCATATTAGTTTTACTTTCCTTCTTTATTAAAGCAGAGAGAAACATACAGACCAATGAAATGGAATAGAAGGAGAAGAAATTTAAAAGGCGGCTCCCACAGGTGCAGTCATCTTATGCTCAAGAATACCAAGAGCCTGTTAGAGAAGATGATCTCTTTAAGAAGTGATACTCAGAAATCCAAATGTGCAAGATGGAACCAGATTCCCCCTCCCCCCTCTCTCCCTCCTTCTTCCTCCCTCCCTCCCTCCCTCCCTCCCTCCCTCCCTCTAAAAGTCAATTCAAATGTATTGAGGATCTTGATATAAAATGTAAAATTGAGGGCTGGAGAGAGGGCTCACTGGCTGTTTCCAGGGGACTGGGATTTGAGTCTCAGCACCCATAGATGGCCGACAACTATCTATCACGCCAGTCTCAGGATATCTGACCCTCTCTTCTGGTCTCTGTAGCACTGTGTGCACATTATATACAGACATATGGAGGCAAAACACCCACACACATAAAATGAATGAGTGGATGAATAAATAAATTATTTAAGACATTTATTTTAAAATATGTAGAACAGAAAATTGCTAGATGAAAACAGATAAACCATTTATAAACATGTCTATAAATAGAAGCAGAGGCAAGGACCTGATTAGGATGCCAAATAGCTCAAGAAGAAATGGCAAAAGAGCCAGTGAGATGACCCAGCCAGCTCCTGCCACCAATCCTAAAAGAGCTAGTGAGATGACCCAGACAGTTCCTGCCACCAACCCTAAAAGCCAAGTTCAATCTCCTTTCCCATAGATGAAAGGAAAGGACCCATTTGAAGTTATCTTCTGGCTTCCACATGCATAATCTCCCTGTCCCCTATCCCTGCTTCCTCTACCCTCTGTCTCTTTCACACACACACACACACACACACACACACACACACACACACACACACACACGTGAATATTATTCAGTCACAAAAACATGTAGCATTTGTAGGAAAGGATATAGAATTAGAGATCAACTAGTTGAAATGAACTAGCTTGGAAAGTTGACAATCGAGCCACTCAGAAAGGTAGGAAGGTCTTTTGTGTAGTGTTTAGGGGAGGAACTCAAGTATAAATCTTTGCACTGAAAGTGGTGGTGGTATAAACACAGGACCCGAGCAATGGAGAACAGCCAGAGGCTATAAGACCTCCCAGCCCAGGATGGGTTTTCTTGGTTCAACAAGCACAGCTCTTCATCTTCGTTTATGCTCAGGGCAGGTAAATTTTCACTTCATATATACATATACATATACATATACATATACATATACATATACATATACATATACATATACATACACATACATATACAGTGAAAGTTTATATATTACATATGTGTGTGTGTATATATATATGTATATATATATATATATATATATATATATATAGAGAGAGAGAGAGAGAGAGAGAGTGTGTGTGTGTGTGTGTGTGTTGTGTGTACAGGGTCTAATTTCCTAAGAAGTTACTCAGGTTAACATTGATCTCTGCAGAAGAGTTGTGAGTTTAACTTGGGTTGCAGGAGGCTGTTCTCCATTGCTTGGGTCCTGTGTTTATACCACCACCACTTTCACTGCTGGCAGGAGGTGAAGAAGCCATGTCATAGAGTGTACTTAGCCAGGTGTAGTGTGGCTGGCCTGTAGTCCCAGCCATTCACCTCCTGCCAGCAGTGTGTAACCCCTAAGGCTGGCTACAGATGAGCATAGCAAGAAGCCCAGAGCAAAAGGAGCTTGCCTCTGCCACATAGCCAGAGGCTGAGTTTGTAGGAAAAACAAGCAAAATCTTTCACAGAGAACAGCAGCAGAAGATGAGAAAAAAGATAGACTGAAGGGGAATTTTTAAAGAGAAAACTACAGAGCACGGCGGAGCATTGGAGAGAACCCCGTTTCCTGGTGCTGACGGAGCCTCTGTCTCCATCCTTGTGAAAACTGGAGGAGAAACTAATTCAACACAAGCCTTGAATATTTAAGGCTCACAAGAGTGAGGGAGCCCAAAAGCTGGTCCAAGAAAGCTGCATTAAAAAAAAACCCTCTTCATTCTAAATGGTGTGTGAAGAACAGCCAGGAACAGTAAATCCCAGGCTAGGAATTTCTCCTCTGGAGAAAAGTTTCACAGACTGAACTCCCAGTCTGACCAAGGACTTCACATTGCACTGGGGGCGATTCAAAGCAAGGCCGCCAACCTCCAGGGAAGAAATTGATAACAGCTGTCGTGAAGTTGACCCCGAGCTGGGCGGGTATCCTATGATGGTCAGGGCTCACAGAAAACCAGGACTTGGCTGGAGCCAGTCCTTCCTGAATGTATCCTGACACCCTCCTCTGTGGTGCGGAGGCCAGGCCAAGTCCTCTCCTCCCGGGCTCTGAAGCCCTGAATCAGCCTTGAACAATGGGTCCAGAGATGTCTTCATACACAGATCAAACAGCAGAGAGGCCCTAGGAAACTTTCATAGTGCAGTACAGGTAGCCACAGGACAGCCATCTTTAAATCAGCCCCTCTCCCACTACATCACTTCTGTGCACAGCCACTCAAGATAGTTTAATGGAGTCCTGCCCAGGTCTGGCAGATTACAATGGTGGTAAATAAACCTAGGCACAGTTCACTGAGGGATGTGGGTTCAAGAGAGCATTGTATTAATTCAAACTCCTTATTTACTAGCCTGACACTCCTTGTTTATAAATAAAATGGAGACTGTGATATCTACCCTCAAGAAACCAGTGAAAGGGTAAAATAACCCTGTCTGTGGTCCCAGGCTCATGGCTGCCACATGTGCTCAAGGAATGACACATGCGCATCAGAGGTTGGATGGCTTTAAATATGGGATTTTGCCTGGTATTGATGATTATCAGGAGAAAAAAATAATTTAAAAAGTCTATTCATGAATGTTTCTCACACAATATTAATCACGGAAGACAGACAAGAGTATATATTGTATTATTTTAACTCCTGTGGCATTTAAAATAAATGAAGCCAGAGATTCAGGAAGTCATGGCACCTATCCTTCAGAGGGAAGGATAAGATTTGTTGGCAAATCATGACCAAGAGAGAACGTGGACTGGGGAGAATTCTGCTTCTAGAGTCCTGATAATCTTGCTTCTGCCTCTAGAAGCTGGTTATACGGGTACATTTACTTGATAAAGACTCACAGATACATCCATTTCATTGGGAAGAGAGGCCCCTTGGTCTTGCAAACTTTATATGCCCCAGTACAGGGGAACGCCAGGGCCAAGAAGCAGGAGTGGGTGGGTAGGGGAGCAGGGTAGGGGGGAGGGTACAGGGAACTTTCGGGATAGCATTTGAAATGTAAATAAAGAAAATATCTAATTAAAAAAAAAGACTCACAGACCCACAATTATGACTGACCTTTTTCACTCGTGTGAGTTGTGTTTCACGATGAAGTTTATAAAGCTTTAAAAAGACAAGTCCTCATTTCCCGCCTCATGTTATAGGCAACAACCTCCTCCTATTCATTCATTTTACTGAACAACCAACATGCTCTAGGACGCATTCTAGCACCTCGGGGCAGGCTAGTGAACAAGGGGAAGCCAGTCCTGTTCCTGAGTTACAAAAGCATCATCCATATCCAATGAGGACAGGAGCTATGATGGCATGCATGGTCTAGCTGGGGAAGAGTGCTGGCTGAAATACCTGGGTTTTGTTGTTGTTGTTGTTGTTGTTGTTGTTGCTGTTGTTGTTGTTGTTTTCTTGAGACAAGGCTTCACTGTGTACCCATGGCCATCCTGGAACTCACTCTGTAAACCAGGCTGGCCTTAAACTCACAGAGATCCAACTGCTTCTGGAGTGCTGGGATTAAAGGCATGCACCACCACTGCCCTGCTGAAATCTATATTTATTAAGATTTTTTTCTCATGAGACAATGGACTCGTTACATGTCCTGCCTGATTTTCAGAGTGTATTTATGGATTATCAAATTCTTTGGGAAAAGAGAACCAACTCTTCTCTGACACCATAGGCCACACATCCATCCTTTGACTAATGACCTTGTAGAAGACAAAAGGAAGATTTTTTTTCCTAATTCCAAATTCCTAATTCTCCAAGTCCTCTTTGCTTCCTAGGGAGAAGTTCCTGTTACTTTCATGGTTTCAAACTTCAGAGATTCTAAAATACCACCTTGAAAAATCAGTAAAGAAATGATTAAAAACAAAAAACAAAAACAAAAACAAAACAAAACAAAACACCCAGTTTCCATTAAAAATCCCGTTTGATAAGTGGCATCCACAAATGGAAGATAAAAAAGCTTTCAGCCCTTGCTTCCCCCATGGAAACATATGAAGCAATAGCAACAACAAACTGCCTAAAATAAATTTATGTGTGTTCTAGAAAACCAGTCAAGGACAACAGCAATTAGTCAAACACACAGTCAAGAAAGACCACCTCCAGAATGGTAGGAAATTTCAGTGTTTGATAAATCTCCTACCCTCACACCGAGGAGGCCTACGGATGGCAATGGTCTAGCCCATAACAAGGACCCATGAAGGCCGGCTGCTTGTTCTTCCTAACTTAGACCTGAGGGAGTAAGCATTAGTGTCTTGCTCAGGAGTGTTGGAGAAAATAAGGCCAGCACTTACTTGGAGTGAGAAATTATGGATATACAATTTGTTTGTTAAGGCTCCAGGTAAGCTGAGGTTAGAGTCTTTGGAACAAGTAGAAGTTCAACTAACTCTCTCTCTCTCTCTCTCTCTCTCTCTCTCTCTCTCTCTCTCATGTGTGGGGTACTTGTGTGTGTGTGCATGTGTGTATATATATTTGTGTGTGAGATCATAAATGTCACACAAAGAGGAAAATTGAAGAGAGGGATAACTAACACCAAGGATAGAAAAAGCCATATGGAAACCTATCTTATAATGTATGTAAGTGTGTGTGTGTGTGTGTGTGTGTGTGTGTGTGTGTGTGTGTGTGTATGTGTGTGTGTGTATACATATTCATTTAAAGGAATTTAATTGGAGTTAGCCTACACAGATCATTAAACTCCCCTCCAGAAACCAAATAAAAAGCTCAATGCTGGGTGTGAAATACTTCCTCCCAAGTTGTTGGTCAGAATTGTCCCCTATGCCCCCAAACAAGGCAAACTATTGCTGTTGCTCTTGGTTGACCATTAGAACTTGATAGTAAGTCTCTATTGCTGAAGACAATACACACTTTGGTCCCAGGACATGAAGATATCAACTTGTGGGGAGCCTCCCCCTTGCTGGCTAGGTTTTGTAGTATGGGAAGGTTTCTGTGAGAGAAAAGTCAGCACCAGTATTACCTAGCTACAAACACTTTCAACTCTAGTAATGACTAATTTGGCAAGATATGCCCATGGTATACACATGGTGCACAGACCATACATGCAGGCATAACACCATTCACAGAAAATGAATTAAATTAAAACCGAAAGTAAAAACATAAATCACAGGATGGAAGAATAATATTTGGGGCCTGGGGAGATGGCTCAGCAGTTAAAAGCACTCTCTTCATGCAGATGACTGAGGTTCAGATTCCAATACCCAAATGATAGCTTACAATCATAACATCAAATTCAGGGGAATCTGGTTCCCCATTTCTGGCCTCTGCAGATACCAGACACTCAGCCAGTATACTTCCATATATGCAGGCAAAATATTTATACATATAAAAAAATAAATATTTCTTAAAACGGTGCTTAAAACAGAAACTGTGTTGAAGTACAGAGACCATTTCTGTAGAGGGCTCAGTCCTAAATGCCACAACCACATCATAGTCCTTCCCTTCAAGGCTCAGGGAACATGGCAGAAAGGCGGCCTGAAGGCTACAGGAGCCAGATGTTGGGGAGGACTCGGGTAAAACAAGGTACTTCACACATAGCAGTGAACCTGCTGCATGCAGTAACTCCCTGCAGCTATGGTACCTACACTAGACCAGCAATCAAGCAAGCCGTTCAAAATTCTAGCATGGAGGTAGAGGGATCACAAGCCCCTCTCCACAGCTGAGGAGCTACTGACAGGAAGGGCTGCATGGGGAAACCATTGTCAATTTTCTTTAAGGGTGTGGCCTCTGGTAGGTTGGCTGTGATCCTGTGGATGGCCCCATACCCATAGATATATGGGCAGTACAAATTAGACTCCGTAGGTTATTAAAAACATTAATGGCCTGAAATAGGGAGGCGATAGAAGCAGTCTGTCTGAGAAAAGTTGGGGGAAATATGGGGTGAATATAATGAAAAAAACTTTGTACGCATGAATGAAATTCTCTAATAATTATTTAAAATGTCATATTTTAAAAGTCACACACGGGGCCAGAAAAGACCTAAACTTCTGACCCAGACCCAATCTATCAAATTGAAGAGAAGTGATTATTTTTTTCATAAACCTACATTTCATTAGAAATTCATAATTCATACTAATGGACAAGACAGTATGCATATTAACTTCAAAATGGAACCTTAATTGACGCAAGAATCCTAAAAACTCACAGGGAATAGGTGCCAGTGTTTCTAGACAGAGTTTAAAATGATTCTCTTGTTCAACAATCAGTCTAATTAAAAATGAACAGAGGATTCTAAGGAAAATATACAAATATGTCTAATAAGTAAGCAAGTAGATGCTCAATATCACTAGTCATTAGGGAAATGCAAAACCACAATTAGATGTGGTTTGGTATTCATTAGGATGATAATAAGCAAACAACAAACAAAACTGAGACAATTGCTGAGGCTATGGAGGAAATGGAGTCTTTTGTCCACTGATGGTAGAAAGGCAAGTTGTCAAAGCTATTGTGAGAAGAAGCCCAGCCGCTCCTCAAACAACAATAACAACATAGAGTTACCGTGTGGCCCACTGTGGAGCCTACACTCCAAGAGAGTTTTTAAAGACTCAAAAGGAAACACATAAGCATAAGCACGTGTCACAGACTTACAACAAAGAGGTGGACACAACCCTATGTGCACGCGAATAGCCCAGCCACCGTATATGCATATAATAGATATTCTTTGGGTCCCAAACAAGGGAATTATTAACTACAGTATGGATAAGCCTTGAATATATTATCCTAAGTGAATTAAGACAAACACTGGGAATACAGCTCAGTGGTGGAGGGCTTGCCTCGCATACACTAGGCCTTTGCTTCAATCTTCAGAACAGACAGAGAGAAAGTGGGAGAGAAAGAGAACATGGCAAACCAGAAGTGTATTCAGTCCACTTCTGTGGAGTCTCAATTTGGTCATTCACTCTATGCAAATCAAAACAACTCTGAAGTCCCACCTCACCCCCCATTAGAATGGCTAAGATAAAAAACCTCAAGGGACAGCACATGCTGGTGAAAATGTGGAGCGAGGGGAACACTCCTACATTGCTGGTGGGAATGAAAACTTGTACAGCCACTCGAGAAATCAATTGGCTGTTTCTCCTAAAATTGGGAATAGTTCTACCTCAAGACCCAGCTATAGCACTCCTGGGCATATACCCAAAAGATGTTCCACCATCCCACAAGGACACTTGCTCAACTATGTTCACAGTAGCTTTATTGATAATAGGGAGAAACTTGAAATAATCTATTCATTAACTCAAGAATGGAAAAGAAAATGTGGTTCATTTACACAAAAGAATACTACTCAGCTACTAAAAACAAGGACATTGCAGTTGTTAACATCTATGCCCAAACACAAGGCATCCAAGTTCATAAAAGAAGAAACACTACTACATCTTAAATGACATATTGACCCTCACACACTGGTAGTGCTCAACCATGTTCATTGTTAGTCTATTTATAATAGCCAGGAATTGGAAACAACCTAGATATTCCTCAACAGATGGATAAATAAAGAGACTGTGGTACCCTTACACAGTGGAGTATTACTCAACTGTTCAAAGATGAAATTGGCAGATAAATAGATTAAATTAGAAAAAAAACCTACAGTAAGATAACCCAGAACCAGAAGGACAGATACTGAATGTATTCCCTTATATGTGGCTATTAGCTTTTAAGTCAATAAAAACCAAGCTACATTCTGTAGAGGCACAGAGGTTAGGTATAGAATAAGTGGCTGGGCAATGGTGGCACAAAGCTTGTAGAAGTAACCGACGGGTATCTGATTTAACTCAAGGCCCACTCCATGAGATGAAACCCCACTGCTTGGTTGACCAGAAACTTGAGACCAGATAGCTAAGGGACCTAAGGTAAAACAAAATACTACTATTCTCAAAAAAGGAGGATGAGAAGGAAAAGGAAAAGAAAAAAACAAGTAATAAATGACATTCTGCTATGTCCATAGAGACCCAAAGCCAGACATTATGCAGAAAATGAGAGACCTTGAAACCCTCAGCCCTAAATGGAATACTCCCATCAACTCTCTACCCTCAGAGCTCAGGGCTCCCCAAGAAAGAGGAAGTAGAGATTGTAAGATCCAGAGTGTGTGGAGAACACTAAGAAAATAAGTCCCTGAAAGTCTAAATCAACTTCACCAATGCTCATATAAATTCAGAGAGAATGAGGCAACAAGTGCCAGGCCTGCATGGGGTCTTAGAGCTCAAAGGAGAAGAAGAAACATGTCCCCATCCCTAAACCAGAAGCAATCTCCAATTGATAACCACTTGGCACATGATTTAGTTTCTCTCAAGGGTATCTCATGTACACTTCTTTTAAGGGTAGGCTACATGTCCAGCAGTAGATGGCCAACAGAAAACAAACCCAGTGGGATCTTTGGGGTTTTTTTGTCTCAGTAAGGGTATTTTAAATTTTATTTAAAATTTTTATTTATTATTTTTATTTTATTAGATATTTTTCTCTCTTTTTACCTCAGATCCTTGCATATATATTATGGCTTCTAGTTTAGTGTTTAATATGATTCCTGAGTGTGCAAAGAAGTGTGTGTCCTCATCTACGTCTGTTTTCTGTGCTGGTTTTGTTTTTGTTTTGGTCTCTTTTCCTTCTGTTTGTTTTGTACTATTCTGATGTGTCCACTTTGTTTTATCATTTTGTTTTATTTTATTTTTTTATCCCTTAGATGACTGTTTGTTTTCCAAGGAGAGACAGAAAGGGGTGGATCCAGATGGGGTGAGACGGGGGAAGAACTAGAAGGAGCAGTGGGAAGAAACACCATAATCATAGTGTATTATGTGATTAAAAAAATTCTATTTCAATAAAAGGAAAAAACGTTGTGATTAACTGTGTGTGTATGGGGGGGTAATCAGAGCTGACGAGCTTACAGAATATGATCATGATGATCAACTTTGGAAACCTTAGAAGAGGGACGAGTGTGAAGTGTACAAATTACTTAAGGAAATAAGGATCCCCACACAGTTTCCAAATGGTGTGAGACACACAAATGGACACACCCAAGGAGCATATAAACCTACTTACAATCACCCCAAATCCTCATTATCGTCATACAAAAACATGTTGTAACCAAGCTCTCAAGAGACAAAGACAATGTTGAAAACAGAAAATAATCAGTGCCTCATAGGCAAAGACAGTCTGGGGGACATTTATTAGCAGAAACCTTAAAAGCTAGGAGGTACTAGGACAATAACGTGGTGTGTGGTTCAGAGCAAATTGTTGGCTCAATGCTTGCCGGTCCTGAGTTTGAGACCTGGTATACACATGGTAGGAGAGAATTGACTTCCAAAAGTATGCTGCCGGGGTGCACACACCCATACACGTACAGAAACACGGAGATAAAGAAATAAATGTAAAAAGTAATTAAAACTAAAGAAATACTCACACAAGGAAATGAGAAGAGAATCAAAATTCATCGTGATCCCTCCCCCCAAAAGTCTACCCACAAAGGAAAGTATTGATGGAAGAGAAAAGGGACAAACCCTTTAAGACTATAGTAATAAAAAAATGAAAGAGGCAAAAGGCCTTCCCAATGAAAGAGCACATCTATGTCTGGGTGCATAACTGAAAGCTGTAATCTAGCACAAACAGTATGGGTGCATCCTTCCAAGGAGTGGACCACAACAGCAGAGGGCTATTAGTAATACTAGTAATAATATTAACAGTAATAATAGTGTGCATGGCTGAGGGGAGACAGCACATAGGAAACCCCAGCCTCATTTCCTGAAATTTTCTGTGACTCTAAGTCTTCTCCAAAAAGTCTATTCAAAATAAGGAACTGTTAACAAATACATGCATATCAACAGGTTAGATGAAACAGATACATTTCCAGACACATGTGAACTATCTAGATTGGATCGGGGAGATTGAGTCACAGTCAACACCTCCCCCAAGTTAAAACATCTTTGATCAGATGGCTTCACAGAAGAATTCTACAAGACATTTGAGGAATTACTATCTACGCATCTCACACTCTTCAAAAGAAACTGGAGAATGTGAGAGCGATTTGTTAGTCTTTCTGTGGCCAGCATTGCCCTGACACCAAAGCAGACATTACCTAGTTGTAAAACTCCTCAGTAAGAGTCTAGCAAGGCAAACTCAGCATCATATAAAAACAGTGATGCCCTTTCCTTAAGTATGGTTTAACCATGGAACAGATGGATACTTCAACCTTTAAGAAAGTCAGCCAAGATAATACATAGCATTAACAGAATGATCACTAAGAACGATCTGACGTTCCAGGTATGGTGCTGCAAGACTTCCATGCCAGCACATGGGAGGCAGAGGCTGGCAGGTCCTTGGCATGGTGAAATCAATGCTCCAGACTGTCATTGGTGCCCTGCCTTGAGGGAGTACATGCTTATTTGTGTACCTTAGGGAATAATCCCACGTGGCCAGTAAATAGGAATAGTTTTAAGCAATATAATTTTCATGTAAACACTGAGATACTAGAAATCTGGTGTCTGAAATCAATTTCTGTTGTGCTATAAAACAACAACAACAACAAAACACCAGCTCTACATGGCCAAGCAAAAGCAGCCCTTTCAGAACCAGATGAACCAGATGGACGGCACACACCTGTTACCCCAGCACTCTAGGGGCAGAGGTAAGAAGATCATAAATTTGAAGCTACCTCAGGCCAGAAAGCAAGGCCCTCTTAAAAATTGGTGTTGCATTTTCTTGGTAATGATCCAAAAGTTTTGACCTTCAGTGTCAACCCTACCAAGCATCTACAGCATACCTGGCTTTGCAACAGAAGACAAATAGGCCTGGAAGTAAGGTTGACGGAGTCTCAGCTCTACAGACTTCTTCAGGAGCAGCCACAGCTATAACTCTTCATAGTGGAGTGTCATTCATGTGACTTGAGATGCTTCATGATGGCCACTGCTGCTCTTTCCAGATCAAGGCATAGGGCTTTTCAAAGGCTGCGCTTTCATCTCCCAGGTAGGTTGTAATATGACTGTGTTTCAGCAACTTCTCAACCTAGAGGCTTAGCAAAAACCTCACTCATCATTACATTATTATTTATAGAGGATTTACTATGGATCAAACACTGATATAGGTGGGGGCTTTTTCATATTTAAATTTCTGGATCTTCTCTAACTGCAAGAAAGAATAATTATTATAAATTATTATTATTATCATTATCTCCAATTTATAGTTAAGAAAACTAGGGTATAGAATTTAAATAACTTTAAGGTCTAAAGATTAAAGCACTAAAAACAAATGATCTCAAAGCCTGGTAGGAATCAAGGGAGTCAGGAGTTTCTTTTCTTTTTAGAGAGAAGCCTCTGGATGACCCATCGGAGCCCAGAAAGTCAGTTTCTATTCAGCCGGTTTTTATTTCTTTCTTGGTCTCGAGACTGAACTTCAGCATCTCTCACACAGTGAGCACAAGCCCCACCACTGAGCTATGTCCCCAGCCGTCAGCTGTCCAATACCTACAGTGTGCCCTGGGTGGGTCTGGGAATACTCATCTCACCTAGAACCATCATCACAGTCCTGTGGGTCATGTCCGGGCTACATATATGAACCAGATAATATTTACCACCCACTGTTCATTTCTCTGTCACCTGGTAAAAGGGTTTTGGGTCAGTGAGAAAAATCTTTGTAAGAAAAAAGGCCCCAAACAGAATTCACAAGGGGGTGGTTCTTTCTTTAGTGGCATAGTCACTAATAAATTGACCTTGTTTACTAAAATAACCCCTCACTCATGCTCAAGAAGGTAACTTTTATTAAAATCAGTGTTGCACACACAAAAGGAAGATGTGACAGAAGGAGAGGACTTGGTAAGAAGGAGGGTGTTGGTGGGAGAGAGTAGAGGATAAGAGAGAGAAATATTGCTTATATAAATAAAAACTGTCAAATATTTAAAAAGTGTTTTTAAAGAAATGCAGCATGCATTTTGAGCATGTGTCACATGCATCTCTAAGACCCTAACTGTGTTTCTCTGACTCTGAAAAGCATCAGTGGAGAACATTGCACCACAATGCTACAGATGACCGAAGTGCTGGCCCCAAGCGCTGAGTAGCAGCTGATGTCACTGGGCTTCTTACCCATAGCTCTGTACATGACAGCGTCGAATCACCTGCTTTCTCGGCAACCGTTCATAACTAGAATTCAAGAAGAGGGGAAACCCCCAAGGCTACCCAGAATGAAGGGGCAGAGAGAAACTGCTCACAGAATCAGCTTCAGATTGTTCAGAGAAAAGGGGGTTGTTCAACTGTTCTGAGTCACTGTTAGCCAAATGGAACAGAAAAAAAAAATGACACAATAGAACATGGTTGATCCTAGAAATGGGTTCATTGCTAGAAGGGCTAGGGGGAAGCCCTGGGCCAGGAAACAGAAGAGTAGAAGCACTTTTGTCTATGATGATCTTCTGGCTACTCAGATACCACCAGCTTTCTCATGGGGCTGGAGGAAGGATGGCAAGGTTCCTTCGGCCTTTGAGTTTATCTAGACTTAGAGTCACCCTTCTGGTCCAGTGTGCGTGGACCTACATTGGGTCCAGTGTGCACGGACCTACATTGGAAAGCCAGGCAGAGAGAGGACACACGGGACAGGTTCCTTCCCAATGAAGAAATGTTTAACTTCCTGACTTCCCCAGGGGAAAAGGCAGCATTTCTAGTTCCCTCCCTCCTCTGTTCCCCTTTGTGCTTGCCTCACTGTTCAAAGATGTTTCTACATCTGGTTGTGGCCAAATTGTTAGGTAAATCATCTCTTTAGGTCAGCAGTTTTTCAACCTGTGGGTCTCAACCCTTTTTGGGGGTTACATAACAGATATCCTGTGTATCAGGTATTTACAGTATGATTCATAACAGTAGTAAAAGTTATGGCTATGAAATAGCAGTGGAAGAATTTTATGATTGGAGGTCAACATTGCATGAGGAACTGTGTTAAAGCGTTGTAGCATTGGGAAGGTTACGAACACCTGAAGTTTAGGCATTGTTTAGTGTTTGAGTCCAGCAGAGAATACTTCCCAACCCTGCTACAGCAAACAAGAGCCTTTCTCTGAGGATACTGGCAGCTTGGCAGACAGGCAGACCTGCATGAAACTGGCTCTTCCAGGCCCTCACTTGAACAATTCTTTCTTAGCCCCAATGTTCTGCCTGAGGTGGAAAATACAATAATAAAGACATGCTTACAGATTTTTTTTATAGGAACAATATTTAATTGGGGTGGCTTACAGGTCAAAGGTTTCATTCAGTCCATTATCATCAAGGCAGGAGTGTGGCAGCATCCAGGCAGGCATGGTGCAGGCAGAGCTGAGAGTTCTACATTTTCATCTGAAGGCTGCTAGTGGAAGCATGCTTACAGATTTTAATTTGCAAGATTGAATGACATGACAAATGAGAATGAAGTTCTTATTTTAGATAGACATTTCTTTTCCAATGACAAGCAAAATCCCCTATGTCTTCTTGATCTATACCCTGCCTCCCCACCCCCACCAAAGAACCAAAAGCACACTAAGGTTTTAGTAGTCTCGATGGAAGCAACTCACAGTGTAAAATTTTTNTTTTTGAGTTCTCATTTTTAAATTTTTCCATACTAGGAAAATAATTTGTAATGAGGGAAAGAGGAAGAGGTGGATGGAAACACACATTGATCTGAACACCTCTTGACTGCACTCCCAACCACCTGGAACATTCCAGTTTTGTTAGAAGGAGATTGTCCTATATATAGTACAGTCCAGCCTCAAGGTCACTGTGTAGCCTGAATTGACCTTGGACCACTGATGATCCTCTTGCCTTGGCTTCTAAGTTCAGAAATAAAAGACATGAACTACCGTGTCCAATTTCCTGTAACACTCAGCAGTGGCCTCAGAGACACCACATCTTCTCCTCTTGGCATGTCACCTAGATAAGTCCAACAGAGAAAGGCACAGACATTTCCAATTTATTTGTGTGGGGACATTTTGTGCCTGCCTTCAGGGTGAGGATGCTCTTCCTGATCCAAAGGCCAACTTTACCTATAAGATAGAGTCTTACAGACCCCTGGACTTCTCCTGTCAGTTGAGCTGGGGCATGGGCTCATGGGAATAGAACCTGCCTGATTTGATTTCCCCAGATCTGACTCCCAGTCTAGGCACAATTTAGTTGTTTGTCTCTTGGAAACTTCTCTGCATGGCAGGTCATGGCCCATGAAGGTCTATGTTTGTCCTCCAAAAACTTTCTGGACAAGCACCTGGAGTTTGCACCTGTCTCTCTGAGGCCCAATGTCATCATGCCTAGGTGCTCAGACAGAGTTATGTTTCCTCTAACCACCCTAAGCTGTTTCCTGGCTGGTGTAGGGTACTCATTGGAGAGGGATGGGGCACAACATTCAAATCAAATAATGTGTCAGAGCACAGAACAAATGTGAGTGGCTGAATTTATGCTAATGATTTAAAATGTTTTTCTCTTAACTTAGAGCCATGTGAAACACCAAATAAAAGATTGTAACTAAACTCTCAAAAATTATTTTTTTAATGATGGTTCTTAAATGCTTTAACCTGCCTTTTAGCTCACCACCCACCAGAGGTAGTGGAAAAGAAAGGATACATGGGAAGTGAACCTGGTTGGAAAGGTGCTTTGGAGCAGCTCCCATCTGGGTTGTCAAGAAATCGGCAGTTCATTTCACAGGAGTCAGCAGCTGCAGTTCAGTCCACTTGCAAACACTTCACAGATAAACCAGCAGTCTAGTTTGGTAGAGTCGGGATAGCAAACAGGAATCAGCTGCAGTAGCAGAGACAGCCAGGCCTCAGCCTCAGCCTCAGCACAAGCAGGAGGAACCAGGGCAACAGGAACACCAGGGAAAGTTCTTGGTTATGCCTTTCTCAGAGAAGTGAAGATCAGGGAAGACTCAAGACCAACAACTATTGTACAGCTAGCTTTACAAAGAGCGCTAGCTTAGCCTCCCTTACTGTCCGTCAAACTTCACATCATGTGTCCTGCACATGTGTCTGTCTCAGTTGATACCACTCTGTCAATCCAGCCAGAGTGGCAAGAAGTTGCAACAGACCACCAGAAGTTTTATTGGTGCATTTCTCTTCGTGCAGTCCTGACAAATGGGGTTCAACTACCGCAACATAAGGCGGATCAATACATGTGTGTCGTTATCAAAGAATCTTTCATCAGGTGTCCTTTCACGTGCTTGCTTTAACAGAACATCCTTTCTCCTGGGTCTGCTTCAGTGAAATGTTCCTTCATGAGTCTGCCTTAGTCTTTCACCCGAGTCTTCAATAAAATGTTCCTTCACATCTTTTCCCCCGGCAAAACACCATCCAACACGATTGACTTACCAAAGAACCCTTAAGTTTGCGCTTTAGGAGAAGACACTGTGCAATATGAAGAGGGATATTTTATTCTGTATTCTTGTTTGAATTCCTTCCCTGTTTAAGATACATGCATGGGATCAAATCCATCCAATAGTTCTCTCCTCTGGCTTGACAGTCTGTTGTAATAAATCTTGGGAAGTATGGATGATTTTGTAACTTCTACTAGGACAGAAGTCCTCATGTTTGTAATTGACCTTGGTCTCATGGCAGTAGCTGTTCCATTACAACCTACCCAGTTTTCTTCTCTAATCCCCAACAGAGCTACAGTAAGAATATTACAGTTTTGGTACCATTATGGCATATAGAAGGTACATGTATAGGATATCAGATATAGGATGGCATATAAATTTTTAAATGCATGAATGATAAGAGATAGTATATAGTCAGTGCTGAGTCAGAACTGGAAAAAGACCTATGAGGAAAAGGCAGTAACGGTGCTCTCCAGGATCAGAGTTCAAGTTAGAATTGTCTCACAGCTCATTAAGGGCTGAGGGCAAAAATAAAAAGGCTGTTAGGGTCCCATTTGCAGAAGTACTTATCTTAATTTAGGTTATATTTGCCTTTCTTGCAGCCTTTAGGAAGTCATCAAAACTTTGTGACCCAAGGTTTTCCAGTACAGAGGTACCCATAGTGAAACCTGGTTTGACTTACAAGTTGTCTTAGTTAGGGTTTTACTGCTATGAACAGACATCATGACCAAGGCAAGTCTTATAAAAACAACATTTAATTGGGGCTGGCTTACAGGTTTAGAGGTTCAGTCCCTTATCATCAAGGTGGGAGCATGGCAGTAACCAGGCAGGCATGGCACAGGCAGAGCTGAGAGTTCTATATTTTCATCCAAAGGCTGCTAGTGGAAAACTGACTTCCAGCCAACTAGGGTGAGGGTCTTAAGCCCACACCCACAATGACACACCTATTCCAATAAGGCCACACCTCCAAATGGTGCCACTCCCTGGTTCAAGAATATACAAACCATCACACAACTCTACACCCATTTGCAGTGGTACCATGTGCTATGTGCTCAGAAAACAAAACAAAACAAAACAAAACAAACAATAGGTTTTGAGCTTTTAACTTTCCTAGACATGCAATATGTGACCTGATATTCTCTCAAGGTGTTAGGCAGTTCAGTCTACTTGATTATAACATAAAATAACTAATATTCTGAAGTATAGGATATTGCTAAGAGAGGGTAGGTGTGTTAAATGCATGTTTTTAACAATATCTACAGTCTATAATGAGTTTATCAGAACAAAACCCCAGACACTAGCTAGATTAGTTTTGCCAAAGAACAAACAGAAAACCCTCAAGCTATATATTTCCAGCAAATATTTCCTTAATTGAGACTCACTATTGGGTCTGCCTTCCTAAATCACAATCACAAACCCAAAGGATCAAAATATAAGAGGCAATTAATTTCTACAGATACCCTGGAGATTCCCAGGAAGTTGAGATGCAACATCTTGATCTCAAGGAAAAAAAATGCATATGGTGTTAGCATCTCAATAATTGGGAAGGGATTTAGGTGCTTTTGGTAATGACGTCTGATATGTCTCCGGATGTCAGTGCAGTTCTTAAATGTGAATCTAAAAACTCTTGTTAAATAGGGCAACACAATGTGTTTTTATCTGTTTTTTTTCCTCTTTGCTCTTGAGAGGTTAATTTCCTCTACCAGAAGCATATTACCAGTTGAATTGGAACCAGCATAGAAATGTCTAATCACACACACACACACACACACACACACACACACACACACACACACACAGAGAGAGAGAGAGAGAGAGAGAGAGAGAGAGAGAGATAAAAAGAGACAGAGAGAATCTAGCAACATGACTTGGAATGAATTATTAACTTAATGCAACCCTGTCACCAGCCATTCTATTAAACACAGTGTCCTAGTGGTGGCTGCCTGCTCCTTGGGCCCCTGTCTCACCTCCCATTAACCTGGTTGCCTTTTATCTTGAATTGAAACCCTCATTAAAGGAATCTTAGTGGGTTCTTTCTCCATTAAAAACAGAAACTTTTTATCCTGCACTCTCTGGCTGCTTGCTTCTATGTATCTGTCTTTGCAGCCATCCCACTAAATCACGGGTGCTACATTTGCCACAAATTCACATTGAAATGGGATAGAGTGCTCTTTGGCAATTCAAATGGCAATGGACAAAGCGGGTAAATTCTATAGTTCAATGGTAAAATAATAGTTCATGATTTTTTAACTGACATGGCCAGCAATTCTGGGTTGAAAATATATATCTGAAATTTTCTTTTATTTGGGAGAACTTTCATCTTCCAGAAACATAGCTAATAATTTACATCATTGAGAAACATAGCCAATAATTTTTTCACCCATGTTCTGATTGACAATATATTCTTAGAGAAACAAAGCCAACAGGATTGGAATTATTCCTCACTACCACAACTTCTCTGCAGTTACTTAAGTGTTTCCTCTACTTTTATTGTAGCCAACTTTCTCCCCAAACTATTGCCTACAGTATTGCTATAAAAGAAAACTCAAAAAAAAATGTTGCTTCTGATATAAAATAATTTGTCATAGATTGTTGCAGGATCCTTGGTCACATTGTAAACCTTGACACTGTGTTTTTAACTGGGTGGAAAACCTGTTTTTAGTTGTGGTATGGCTCAGCCTTACCCTAAATCCAAAGAGTTTTCTGCTTGAATATTGTAAACACCATTAAATAAAGTCAATCATAGGTCAAGTGGCAGAGTAAGCAACCAGTTGATGGGAGATGAACATAGGATTATTAAGAAAAAAAAACAGAGAGTAAGAGGAAGCAGGAAGATGGATAGAGAGATGCACAGGAAGTAGAAGGGAGGGACATTCAGATTGAAGGAGCTTTTTTAAAAATTGTTTTATTTTTATTTTGTTTGAGAAAGAGATATTCCTTCTGGGACTGAGGAGAGGGCCTAGAACTAGGTCTGCTGAGGGGGAAGGTCAGCTGGGTGCTTTCTCTGCCTCTCTGAACTAGCAGGCTTTCACCCTAGCATATGGCTCCCAAATTTTCATTGGTAAAAATACAGTGAGTTTTTGTTAAAAAAAAAAAAAAAAAGATTTGTTTCACATGCCACTTTCCTTTCAGGGGCAATTTTTTGTTGTTGTTTTTCTTTATTTTTTGTTTGTTTGTTTGTTTGTTTCGTGCACTGTTAGAAAGCTCCATAATGGTTTGCATTAATGCAGAAGATGGAATGATCGTACAAGGAAAGTCCTTTGTGCATTTGGTCTTACTTGCAGGGTCACAGAAAGCCTTTATCTGTTTTTCAAACTTAAAAAAAAAAAACTAGTAGATAAAGTAATGAGTTTCATTCTAACACGTTCACACCTGTGCCATTATTAATTTGTTGTAATTTCTCACTCACTGCTATCAGCCACCTCCATGCCCTCAAGTGTGATTTTCTTTTTCTCCTATGTAGCATCCCCTTCACTTCCACATTACATAAATCCCATTACCTTAACTTTACTGTCCTATACCCTTCCTTAAGACCCCTTCAGGGCCCCACCCCTGCACATTTCTCACGAGAGGAAACCTTTAACATTTGACAGAGTTTGGCTTATTTCAGTTAACATATGATCCCAGTTCCATCTATTTTCCTGAAAAGGCCATGATTTCATGTGTTTTTCTGATTGAATCATCTTTGTGTATCTGTACCACATTTCAGTTACTCATTCGTCTTTTTATGGGCCTAAGGAGCATTCCATTTCTTAGCTATCATGAATTGTGTCTCACTAAACATTGGTGTATACGTATCTCTGCAGTGAGTTAGAATCCTTTTGTTATATAAACAGGAGCACAGCTGGATTATAGGCAGCTCTATTTTTAGTTTTTGAAAGGATATTGAGAATGACGATAGAGAAAGATGAAATCATATATAAAGGTAGTTCATCAGAATATCACCTGACTTTTTATGGAAATTTTGGAAACTGAAGAACCTTGGATTATATTTTATAAGTACTGAGAGACCACAGACGCCAGACTAACTACTAGAGCCAATAGAACTATGTAATAATTAAAGAAAATAGCAATGCTCCAAATGCAAGGGCAGCCACATTCATTAAAGAAACCTTAGTAAAGCTCAAAGCACACATTGCACCTCACACAATAGTAGTGGGAGACTTCAACACCCCACTCTCATCAATGGACAGATCCTGGAAACAGAAACTAAACAGAGACACAGTGAAACTAACAGAAGTTATGAAACAAATGGATTTAACAGATGTCTACAGAACATTTTATCCTAAAACAAATAGATATAACTTCTTCTCAGCACCTCATGGTACCTTCTCCAAATTGATCATATAATTGATCACAAAACAGGTCTCAACAGATACAAAAATGTTGAAATTGTCCCATGCATCCTATCAGACCACCATGGACTAAGGCTGATCTTCAATAACAACACAAATAATACAAAGCCAACATTCACGTGGAAACTGAACAACACTCTCCTCAACGATACCTTGGTCAAGGAAGAAAAAAAGAAAGAAATTAAAAACTTTCTTAGAGTTTAATGAAAATGAAGCCACAACATACCCAAACTTATGGGACACAATGAAAGCATTCCTGAGAGGAAAACTCATAGCTCTGAGTGCCTCCAAAAAGAAACTAGAGAGACCATACACTAGCAGCTTGACAGCACTCATAAAAGCTCTAGAACAAAAGGAAGAAAATTCACCCAAGAGGAGTAGAGGGCAGGAAATAATCAAACTCAGGGCTGAAATCAACCAAAAGTGGAAACAAAAAGAACTATTCAAAGAATCAACCAAAACAGGAGCTGATTCTTTGAGAAAATCAACAAGATAGATAAATCTTTAGCCAGACTCACTAGAGGGCACAGGGACAGCATCCTCATTAACAAAATCAGAAATGAAAAGGGAGACATAACAACATATCCTGAGGAAATCCAAACCACGATCAGATCCTTATACAAAAGGCTATACTCACAAAACTGGGAAAACTGGATGAAATGGACAAATTTCTAGACAGATACCAAGTTCCAAAGTTAAACCAGGATCAGATTAATGACCTAAACAGCCCTATATCTCCTAAAGAAATAGAAGCAGTCATTAATAGTCTCCCAACCAAAAAAAGCCCAGGACCAGATGGGTTTAGTGCAGAGTTCTATCAGACCTTCAAAGAAGACCTAATTCTAGTTCTTCTCAAACTATTGCACAAAATAGAAACAGAAAGTATTCTACCCAATTCATTCTACAAAGCCACAATTACTCTGATACCTAAACCACATAAAGACCCAACAAAGATAGAGAACTTCAGACCAATTTCCCTTATGAATATCGATGCAAAAATACTCAATAAAATCCTCACAAATCAAATCCAAGAACACATCAAAACAATCATCCATCATAACCAAGTAGGCTTCATCCCAGGGATGCAGGGATGGTTTAATATACAGAAATCCATCAACGTAATCCACTGTATAAACAAACTCAAAGACAAATACCACATGGTAATCTCCTTAGATGCTGAGAAAGCATTTGACAAAATCCAACACCCTTTCATGATATAAGTCTTGGAAAGATCAGGAATTCAAGGCCCATACCTAAACATAATAAAAGCAATCTACAGCAAACCAGTAGCCAACATCAAAGTAAATGGAGAGAAGCTGGAAGCAATCCCACTAAAATCAGGGACTAGACAAGGCTTCTCACTTTCTCCCTACCTATTCAATATAGTACTTGAAGTCCTAGTCAGATCAATTCGACAACAAAAGGAGATCAAGGGGATATAAATTGGAAAGGAAGAACTCAAAATATCACTATTTCCAGATGATATGATAGTATATATAAATGACCCTAAAATTTCTGCCAGAGAACTCCTAAACGTGATAAATACCTTCAGTAGAGTAGCTGGATATAAAATTAACTCAAACAAATCAATGGCCTTCCTCTACACAAAGGATAAATGGGCTGAGAAAGAAATTACAGAAACAACACCCTTTACAATAGTCACAAATAATATAAAATTCCTTGGTGTGACTCTAACTAAGGATGTGAAAGATCTGTATGATGAGAACTTCAAGTACCTGAAGAAAGAAATCAAAGATCCCAGAAACTAGAAAAATCTCCCATGCTTATGGATTAGCACGATCAATATAGTGAAAATGGCTATCTTGCCAAAAGCAATATACAGATTCAATGTAATTCCCATCAAAATTCCAACTCAATTCTTCAATGAATTAGAAAGGGCAATTTGCAAATTCATTTGGAATAACAAAAAACCTAGGATAGCAAAGACTATCCTCAACAATAAAAGAATCTCTTGTGGAATCACCATGCCTGAACTCAAGCTGTACTACAGAGCAATTGTGATAAAAATTGCATGATACTGGTATAGGGACAGACAGGTAGAACAATGGAATAGAATTGAAGACCCAGAAGTGAACCCAAAAACTTATGGTCACTTGATCTTTGACAAAGGCGCTAAAATTATCCAATGGAAAAAAGACAGCATTTTCAACAAATAGTGCTGGCACAACTAGAGGTTATCAGGTAGAAGAACGCAAATTGATCCATTCTTATCTCCTTGTACTAAGGTCAAGTCTAAGTGGATCAAGGAACTCCACATAAAACCAGAGACACTGAAACTTATAGAGGAGAAAGTGGGGAAAATCATGGAGGATATGGGCACAGGGGAAAAATTTCTGAATATAACAGCAATGGCTTGTGCTGTAAGATCAAGAACTGACAATTGGGACCTCATAAAATTGCAAAGCTTCTGTAAGGCAAAAGACTTTATCAATAAGACAAAAAGGCCACCAACAGATTGGGAAAGGGTCTTTACCAATCCTAAATCAGATAGGGGACTAATATCCAATATATATAAAGAATTCAAGAAGGTGGACACCAGAAAATCAAATAACCCCATTAAAAAATGGGCCACAGAGCTAAATCAAGAATTCTCAACACCTGAAAAAATGTTCAACATCCTTAATCATCAGGGAAATGCAAATCAAAACAACCCTGAGATTCTATCTCACACCAGTCAGAATGGCTAAGATCAAAAATTCAAGTGACAGCAGATGTGGAGAAAGAGGAACATTCCTTCATTGTTGGTGAGATTGCAAGTTTGGACAACCACTCTGGAAATCAGTCTCGTGGTTCCTCAGAAAATTGGACATAGTACTACCCGAGGATCCAGCAATACCTCTCCTGGGCATATACCCAGAAGATGTTCCAACTGGTAAAAAGAACACATGCTCCACTATGTTCATAGCAGCCTTATTTATAATAGCCAGAAGCTGGAAAGAACCCAGATGTCCCTCAACAGAAGAATGGATACAGAAAATGTGGTACCTTTACACAATGGAGTACTATTCTGCTATTAAAAACAATGAATTTATGAAATTCCTAGGCAAATGGATGTATCTGAAGGATATCATCCTTAGTGAGGTAACCCAGTCACAAAAGAACTCACATGATATGCACTCACTGATAAGTGGATATTAGACCAGAAACTTAGAATACCCAAGATACAATTTGTAAAACACATGAAACTCAAGAAGAATGAAGACCAAAGTGTAGACACTTTGCCCCTTCTTAGAATTGGGAACAAAACACCCATGGAAGGAGTTACAGAGACTAAGTTTGGAGCTGAGACAAAAGGATGGAGCATCCAGAGACTGCCCCACCTAGGGATTCATCCCATAATCAGCCACCAAATGCAGACAGTATTGCATATACCAGCAAAATTCTGCTGAAAGGACCCTGATATAGCTGTCTCTTGTGAGGCTATGCAAGTGCCTGGCAAACACAGAAGTGGATGCTCACAGTCGGCTATTGGATAGAACACAGGGCCCCCAATGGAGGAACTAGAGAAAGTACCCCAAAGCTGAAGGGGTCTGCAACCTTATAGGTGAACAACAATATGAACTAACCAGTACTCCCAGAGCTCTTGTCTCTTAGCTGTATATGTAGCAGAAGATAGCCTAGTTGGCCATCATTGGGAAGAGAGACCCCTTGGTCTAGAAAACTTTATATGTCCCATTACAGGGGAACACCAGGGCCAAGAAGTGGGAGTGGGTAGGTAGGGGAGCAGGGGGTGGTATAGGAGACTTTCGGGATAGCATTTGAAATGTAAATGAAGTAAATACCTAATAAAAAATGGAAAAAAAATAAAGGAGATAGCAAAATCGTTCATAATCTTAACAGATTTAAGGAATTTATATCCAAGAAAGCCAGCTTCACAGAGAATATTAGAAAGAATATTTAGGTCTAAAGAAATGATTAAACATAACAAAGAGGACACAGAAATCTATAATCACAAAACAAACAAAGGAGGTCTAAGAAACACCACCATAACAACAAAAACAAAATAGCAGGAACAAACATTACTCAATAATAACTCTCAATATTAAGATTCCTAGCTCCCCCAATAAAAAGATAAAAACTAACAGACTGGTTTGCAAAACGGGATTCATCTCTTTGCTGCTTTCAACATGCACACCTTACCATAAATAATAGATATCTCCTTAGAGCACAAGGATGGACAAAGATGTTTCAGGATATGGTGGTTTGAATGAAAATAATGCCCCTATGCTTATGTATTTACATGCTTAGTGTCTTAGTTAGGGTCTCCATTGCTGTAAAGAGACACCATCACCAAGACAACTCTTATAAAGAACAACATTTAATTGGAGCTGGCTTATAGGTTCAGAGGTTAAGTCCATTATCATCAAGGAGAGAGCATGGCAGCTTCCAGGCAGGTATGGTGTGGGAGAAGCTGTGAGTTCTATATCTTGATCTGAAAGGAGACAGGAGAAAACTGGTATCCTCAGATGGCTAGAAGGAAGCTCTCTTCCACAATGGATGGAGCCAGAAGATAGAAAGAGACCTGCAAAGGCCACCCTAACAGTGACACACTGCCTCCAACAAGGCCACACCTCCTAAAAGTACCATGCTCTATGCACCAAGCAGATTCAAATCACCATACTTAGTGTCCAGTTGATGAATTGTCTGGAAAGGACTAATAGGTATGGCCTGGTTAGAGGAGGTGTGTTAACAAGAGTGTGCTTTTAGATTTGAAAAGCCCACACCAATCCAGTGTCATTGTCTCTGCCTGCTGTCTGTGGATCAGAATGTAAAGCTCTCAGCTAATTCTCCAGCATGCTTACCTGCATGCTGCCATGCTTCCTGCCATGAGAATCATGGACTAACCCGCTAAAACTGTAAGCAAGTCCCCAGTTAAATGCTTTCTTGGATATGAGTTGTTTCAGTCATGGTATTTGATCACTTTAGTAATAGTAAGAAACAAGGAGATGAGGAACAAATAAACAACAGGTGTAGCTATTCTAATATCTGACAAAATAGACCAAACCAAAACTAGTCAAAAGAGATAGAGAAGAACACCCCACATTCATTAAAGGGAAAAACACAGGGAGTAGGTATTACAACTAACCTTTACATACTAACACAGGGGGCCACCTGTTTTCGTAAAATAAATATTATTGGATCTAAAGCCCTAGATTGAACCATGGTTGTGCATACCTTCAATCACAGCACTTGGCAGGCAGAAGCAGGTGGATCTCTGTGAGTTCAAAGTCAGACTAGTCTACATCGTGAGTTCTAGGCCAGACAGGGGTACAAAATTTGACCCTTTCTGAAAATAAATATAAAATCATAGATTCCCTCCAATACAATGAGTGCGTGACTTCAGTACTCAGCTCATACCAACAGACAAGTCATCCATTCAAAAGCTAACTAGAGAAATGTTAGAGCTAACTAACATCATAAATCAAATGGACCTAATAGATATCTTTTTTTTTTTTTTTTTGGTTTTTCGAGACAGGGTTTCTCTGTATAGCCCTGGCTGTCCTGGCACTCACTTTGTAGACCAGGCTGGCCTCGAACTCAGAAATCCGCCTGCCTCTGCCTCCCGAGTGCTGGGATTAAAGGCGTGTGCCACCATGCCCGGCCCACCTAATAGATATCTTAAAAGGAACAAGACAAGGATGTTCACTCTCTCCATTCCTGTTCAATAAAGTATTTGAAGTCTAAAGCAATATGGTAAGCAGAGGAAATAAAGCAAATGGAAAATGAAGTCTAATTATCTATATTTGCAGATGTATATTTTCATACATAAAAGACCCTAAGGACTCCACCAGAAAATTCCTACAGCTGATATATTTAGCAAAGTAACAGGATTAACACACAAAAATTAGCAACTTTTCTCTGTAAACATATTGAAAAAATGAGGAAAACAATCTCAATTCATAANAAATAAAGCAAATGGAAAATGAAGTCTAATTATCTATATTTGCAGATGTATATTTTCATACATAAAAGACCCTAAGGACTCCACCAGAAAATTCCTACAGCTGATATATTTAGCAAAGTAACAGGATTAACACACAAAAATTAGCAACTTTTCTCTGTAAACATATTGAAAAAATGAGGAAAACAATCTCAATTCATAAAAACTTATAAAAATAGATAATAAATGGACTTAACATACTAAAAATGTTAAGACATTGATGGAACAAATTGAAATAGATACCAGCAGATAGAAAGACTGCAAATGTTCAAGAATTGATAGGATTAATTGTAACCATAGTCATCTATCCAAAAGCAGACATAACACAATCCCTATCAAAATTGCAATTCTTCAAAGAATAATTTTTAAAGATCTATTTATTTATTATAAGCAAGTACACTCTAGCCATCGTCATACTCCCCAGAAGAGGACATCAGATCTCATTACAGATGGTTGTGAGCCACCATGTGGTTGCTGGGATTTGAACTCAGGACTTTTTGAAGAGCAGTCAGTGCTCTTATCCACTGTGCCATCTCTCTAGGCCCAAAGAAAAAATTTTTTAAATAAATTTCATTTGGAAACAAAAACTATTTGTGACAGCCCAAACCACTCCAAACTTTAAAAGAACTACTAGAGGTACCACCAAACCTGACTTTAAGTAATTCTACAGAGTTATAGTAATAAAATCAGCATACTGTTGGCTTATAACAGACTCATTGATCAGTGGAATAGAATAGATACAGGGTCACACAGCTATAAACACTTGAGTATTTTTTTTTTTCAAAGAAGCCCAAATACAACTAGAGAAAAGACAGCATTTTCAACAAATAGTGTGTCATACTGGGAGGCTACATGTAGAAGAATGAAAATAGATCCTTATCTATCACACTGCTCAAACTCAACTTCAAATGGATCAAGGACCTTAACAAAAGGCCAGATGCCCGAATCTGACTGGAGATGAAGTAAAGAGTAGTCTTGAACTCACTCTTACAGGAAAGGATTTTCTAAAGAGGACATTGATACCACAGACACTAAGACCAACAATTAATAAATAGAACTCCATGAAGCTAAAAAGGTTCTGTACAGCAAAGAAGGCCATCATTTTAGTAAAGAGGATGTCAACAGAATGCGGAGAACTTTTCCAGCTATACATCTAACAGATGAATACATCTAGAATATACAAATAACAAAAAAGAACAAAACTCAAATGAAAATGGGGCTAAACAGGAATGTTTCGTAAAATGAAATACAAATAACTGAGAAACATTTTCTAAAATGTTCAGCATCTTTAGTCATAAGGGAAATGCATATTAAAACCACTTTGAGAATTCATCTTACCCCAGTCAGAATGGTCAAGATAACATTTTTAAAAATGACAGAAGATGCTTGTGAGGTTACAAGAAGGAGGATCAATTAACTTATTTAGTGCTAGTGGAAGTGCAAACTGGTACAACCACTAGAGAAAGCTGTGCGGGGTTTTCTCAAGAGCATGGGAAAATAGATCTACCACATGATCCAGCTATTCCACTATTAGATATATACCCAAATGCCTCTACATCCTACTACAGAGCTACCTGCTCATCCATGGTCATTGCTGCTGTATTCATAATAGCCAAGAAATGGAAACATCCTAGATTTTCAACAGTTGGTGGATCCATAATTTTAAAACATGGTAAATTTATACAATGTAATAGAACACAGCCAGTTGGAAAGATAAAATGATAAGATGCATAGGTAAAAGGATGAAGCGTTTAAAAAATTCCGACACAAAAAGCATTACATGTGTTCTCTCATTTCTGGGTGTTAGCTTTGAACCTTCAGACATGTGTGCTTCATTCGGAATGTCCATGGAAGTCAGGAATTTAGTATGAGACCAACAGAAGTGGTGCTCTCCAGGGGAGGGGAGATCAAACACAGTTGTTTGAAAGGTTAAAGGGGAATAATAGATCAGGAGAAATTAAGTGCAGTGGGGGACAAAAGAGTGTGGAGGAGGGAGAAAGTCAGGTAAAGGGATATCACTAAAAGCTTTTTTTCCCCCCACATTGTTTTATTAGATATTTTCTTTATTTACATTTCAAGTGCTATCCCATTAGTTCCCTATACCCTCCCCCCCCACCCTGCTCCCCTACCCACCCACTCCCACTACTTGGCCCTGGCATTCCCCTATACTGGGGCATTTAAACATTGCTAGACCAAGGGCCTTTCTTCCCCATTAATGGCCAACTAGGCCATCTTCTAATACATATGCAGCTAGAGACATGAGCTCTGGGGGTTCTGATTAGTTCATATTGTTGTTCCATCTATAGGGTTGCAGACCCCTACAGCTCTTGGGTACTCTCTCTAGCTCCTACATTGGGGACCCTGTGTTCTGCCCTTTAGATAGATGACTATGAGCATCCACTTCTGTATTTGTTAGGGACTGTCAAAGCATCACAGGAGACAGCTATATCAGGGTCCTTTCAGCAATATCCTGCTGGCATATGCAGTAGTGTCTGCATTTGGTGGCTGATTATGTGATGGACCACCCAGGTGGGGCATTCTCTGGATGGCCCATCCTTTCATTTTATCTCCAAACTTCGTCTCTGCACCTCCTTCCATGTATATTTTATTCCCTATTCTAGGGAGGAATGAAGTATCCACGCATTGGTCTTTCTTGATTTTCTTGTGTTTTGGAAATTGTATCTTGGGTATTCTAGGTTTCTGGGCTAATATCCACTTATCAGTGAGTGCATATTAAGTGACTTCTTTTGTGATTGGGTTACCTCACTCAGGATGATATCCTCCAGATACATCCATTTGCTCAAGAATTTCATAAATTCATTGTTTTTAATAACTGAGCCAAATGGGACTCTACTGCAATAGAAGCTCCCTAATTCTACAGTGAGTGTGGTTGAAATTTTGATGAAAATTGAATTAACTTTTTAGATAGTTTTTTGCAAGACAATGATTTTTATAATATTAATCCTGTCGGTTCTAAAGCCTTGGAGGTCTTCTCATATACTAGTGTCTTCTTCAATGTTTTGAATTTTTTTTATTGTAGGAGATATTAACCTACATGGTTATAATTATTCCCATACATTTTAAAAAGCTATTATGAGTGGTTTTTTTTCTTTATTTCTCTCTCAATAATTTCATTTACTGGTATACTCATCTAGTTTGCTAAAGGGAATTATCTAACTCTGATATGAATCAAGAGTTTTCTGGTGGGGTCTTTACGATCTTTCAACCACAGGATCATGTTGCATGAAAACCTCCTTTCCTGTTTGTGTTCCTTTTGTTCATTTCATGACTCTAGATAAAAGTTCAAGCCCAATATTGAGTAACAGTGGTGAGAGAGTAGGCACCCTTGTCTTGTTCCTTATCTCGGAGGAAATTATTTCAGTTACTCCATTTTATATTATGTTGCTTACGCTATATATATATATATATATATATATATATATATATATATATATATATATCCTTTATTATTTGAGATATGCTTACATTGAAACAATCTCATATCCCTGAAAAGAAACCACCTGTGTCACACTATATGATCTTTTTGAGCTGTACTTGATCATGACTTGTAAGAATTTTATTCAGAATCTTTGCATATATTGTCAAGAAGGAAATTTGTCTACAGTCTCTTTTTTGTGTGTGTCTTTAACAAATTTTTGTATAAGAAAAATGATTACTTCATAGAATGAGTTTGATTGTGTCCTTCCCTTTCCTACATAGTAGACTTTTGAAGAATATTGGTGTTAGCTTTTCTTTAAAGGTTTGGTAGAATTAAGCAGTAAATCCATCAGGTTCTGGGATCTCTCCTCTCCCTTTTAAAAGATGTATCTTATTTTAGTTATGTGTATGTGTATGGTGGTTATGTGCACATGAATACAGAATCTAGGTGCTTATAGAGGCTAGAAGTGTCAGATCCCCCCTGGAACTGGAGTTAAAGGCAATTGTGAGCCTCCCAATTAGGAAACAACCTTGGGTTTTCTGCAAGAGAAGTATGAGCTCGTAACTTCTGAACCATTAATGCAGCTGCCTGGGCTCTTAATATGGAGCAATTGTATTACTTTTTCAATCTCGGTGCATATGATGGATCTGCTTATTTTTTATATATGCTCATGATTTAACTTTGGTAGGTCACATGTTTCTTTTGTTGTAAAAAGCTTTTTAGCTTTATGAGATCCTACTTTCTAGCTGTTGTTCTTATTTCCTAAGCTATCAGAATCCTATTCAGAAAGTCTTTGCTTAACAAAAGCAATCTACAAATGTAATTCAATCTCATTCAAAACTCCAAGGTCATTCTTTATAGACACAGAGCAAACAATGTAAAAATGTATATGAAAGCACAAAAGACTAAGTGAATATCCTATTTGGGTTTTTTTGTTGTTGTTGTTGTTCTGGAGCAATCTATAACCCCCAGAATGGCAGAATTCTCTGTGTTACCTTAAGCATATTCTCCAATGCATCTTTTTCAGAATCAGCTAACAGAACATCATCCATATAATGATAAATGATAGATTGAGGTAATTCTAACGGTTGTTGCACAAAATATTGACATAATGATGAATTATTTAACATTCCCTATGGAAGTACTTTACAGTGGTATCTCTTCAGTGGATGACAACTATTCAAAGTAGATACTGAGAAAGCAAACTTCTTCCTATCCTGCTCATGTCATGCAAGAATATTGTGGAAAAAAAAACAGTCTTACAAGTCAATTATCATTATAGGTCGTGATCTCAGTAACAAAGATGGCAAAGGAAATCCAGTCTGTAAAGAACTCATTGGTTGAATTACTTTGTTAGCTAGCTGCACTTAAATCCATTATCATCCTCCATTTTCCAGATTTCTTTTTTTACAACAAACACAGGAATTCCATGGGCTGGTGACTCTTGCATATGTTCAGTCCCCAGCTGCTCTTTTACTAGTTGTTCAAGTACCTGCAATTTTTCTTTTGTTATGGGCTACTGTTCTTGCCATACAGTCTGTTTGGTAACCATTTTAAGGGCAAGGCTGTTGTTACATCAGCCCTTTGGAAAGTTAGGACCTGTGATGTCCTATTTTGGGACCAGGGGCACAGCTTGTGACTTTTCTTGATCACCTGTATCAATACCTTCCCTAGGAGCATCTACCATGTCACACTTAAATTCCTTACTAAAGATTAGATACATCTTGGAAAATGTAAAAGAAATCTCATAACAGGTATTAAACTTTGATCACCTATTTCAAGTAACAGAACTACCAATCCACTGCAGTTTAGTAGAGTGGATTTCTCTGAGCATCCTATCGTCCTCAGAGATATACATTTCAATTCTTTAACAATTTTATAATATAACAATGTATTTGATCATGTTTACCTCCAATTCTTTCTTCTCTCCCCCAGAGCCTCAGCTTATACTTCTTATACCATCATCATCTTCTTTTTTTTTAAATTAGTTTTCCAGTGGCTCACTGAGTCCAATCAGTGTTCCTGCACAAGTAAGGGCAACATAGCAGTAACTACATCACTGAGGAAAATGACTTCCCTCTCTCAGCGATCATTTGCCAATAGCTTTCAATGAGAGGTGGAGTCTTAGGAGCAACTCCCTCGTCCATGCTGGAATTATTGATTCGCTTGATTGCACGCAGGCCTTTTGCAGGAAACCTTAACTGGAGCAGTCCATTTGGGATGAGTCTCCTACCACCAACCGCTCTAGCACAGCACTGAGGTGTTACCTTCCATTCTCATCTTGAAATACTTTCTTCACAAAAAAGATAGAATTAAGGGAGCATATAGTAAAATGAACTCTTTGAAAGTGAGAAAAATAATTTTAAAGTTCTATACTCACACTACTGCTCCCTCGTCCTTCACACATGGAGACTCTGTATGTGAGACCAGAAAAATGCTAACAGAACAAAGAGTGTGAGTTGAGACATGTTCAAAATTGCCCAGATATCTACTAATTTAAATTCTCAGTAACTAAAATGCCTATGTCCTATGTTTTATTTAGGGCATTTATAGGGTCCAAAACATCTCATTAATTGTTTTCAATTGTTTACACAGGGGCCCAACCCTCGTTGGTGGTTTCGGACACATCTCTGCCACCACCTGCTTCCATCCTTCCCAGTCCACTCTTCCCTTCCCAGGAAGGACGATGACCAAGTCTGCTTATTGTATGCAAATGAAATGTAGAGTTTCTTGTCCTCACTTCTTTTTCTCAGGGCATCTTCAGACACAGACAACTGTATAGCATTTGCAGGACATGGTTTTCTTAAAGGGCTGGGGAACACTGATTCAATTTAGTAGATGACACAGCTTTGTTTTGCCCTTGCTACCCAGCATGGAAAAGAAAATGTGAGGGTCCTCAGGCAACAGGAAAGTGAGCAGGAGAAGCACAATTACTCCCTGAAGATTTCTCACCAGGACAGTAATTGAGCATTAGTCACAAGGATGAAGAGCCAGCATTGAACTTACAGGACATGTCCTAGAGTTAAGAACCTGGGTGATTTTGGAATTGATTTTCCATCATGTAATCAATAGGATGCTTCATACGACCCACCAAACCGCATGCTATGGAAATTACCAGGAGGCATGAGTGATGTCTTGCATTAAACTCATTTCCAAAAAACAAAGAACACAATTGCATGATTCCCCCACCTACTATAAACTCAGAGAAAAAGGATAGAGATGGAACAAATAAACAAACAAAGCAAACAAAAATAACTCCTCACATCAGTTACCGCATCTTTTTTAGTCTAGAGACATTTAATTTTTTCTATTTTTAAACCTGGCTTTTATTTAGTGGATCATTCTCTACCATACATACCTCCTTTAAGTTTGGATCAAATTTAACAATTAACAGCAAATAGGACATCATAAACTATTCATTTATACCACAAGAGGAGAAAAAAAAAACATTTCTAGTGCTTTTAACAGAGCCTGCCTGATTAAATCTCAAATATTAGACATACATTTCTGACCTGATCACTAGGAGAATATGAATGTCATGCCAAAGGACCACAAAAAATGTATAAGACATAAAGTAAAGTTTATCATTCAAAACCATGAACATCAAAAAGAGAACTTTGGCTACAGACCAAGGCTCATGGACTTGCATAGACACAGCAAACGATGGTCTCCTATTGAGTAAAGGGCTGAAGCCAGATCAGTCATGACTCCTGCTACATTTAGTTGACTAACAAAAAAATAGAGTGGCACACAGTGAACTAGAGTCTCAAGAATATGTGGGGGTGCAACATGTATTGAATCATGGAGATGCGTTGTATGAATAACATGGAGATAGGTAAAAGGAAAGGAAGATGGGCTGTGGAGAGCTGGGCTCGATAGCGCCATTAATTACTGAGGAAAATATTTAAGTTCAGGAAGACATTGATGGGATAATTCTTAACCTTTCATGGAAAAACAAAAATCCCAGACTTTTTTAAAAAAATAAATTTTAAAATCTTTAAATAAATCTTTAAAAAAATTTATTTTTTTAAAGATTTATTTATTTATTATATGTAAGTACACTGTAGCTGTCTTCAGACACACCAGAAGAGGGCATCAGATTTCATTATGGATGGTTGTGAGCCACCATGTAGTTGCTGGGATTTGAACTCGGGACCCTCAGAAGAGCAGTCGGCGCTCTTAACCATTGAGCCATCTCACCAGCCCTTAAAAAATTATTATTTGTACATTATATCTTGATTGTAGTTTCTCTTCCCTCCATCCCTCCCAATACATTCCCTCTTCCCCTCCTCTCCAGATCTACTCCGATTAGAAAAGAACAGACTTCTAAGAGAAAATAAGCAAACATGGCAAAATAAAATTAAAAGAGATGTAGCCAAAACTTTCATGTCGAAGTTGGACACGGCAACCCAAGAGGAGGAAATAGAACCACATGAGCAGGCAAAGGTTCAGGGACCTACAGGTTCTTATAGTCAGGAAATTCGAAACAGTACTAAGCTAATAGCTCAAATATATCTGCCGAGGACCTGGTGAAGACCATGTAGACTCTATGCTTGCCACTTCAGTCTTTGTGAGCTCATATGCATCTGGCTTAGTTGATTCAGAAGGCCTTGTTCTCCTGGTGTCCTCCATCCCCTCTGGCTTTTACAGTCTTTCTGCCTTCTCTTCTGTGGGGTTTTAGGTCTGAGTGAGGGAGTTGGTGGAAACCTCCAATTTAGACTTTCTTTCTGCATAATGTCTGGCTGTTGGTCTCTTCCCATCTTCTGCCAGAGAAAGCCTTTCTGATGACGACCAGACAAGGCACTGATCTATAAGTATAGCAGAATATCATTAGGAATCATTTGATTGATACAGTTTTAGACCAGTTGTGTTTGGTATTACCCTAGGTCTTAGGGCTATCAAGTCTCTGGTTTTTGGTTACCCAAGTGAGGTCTGGGTGTGGGTTTCTTCTCATAGAATGGGCCTTAAGTCAAACCAAGCATTGGTTGGTTATTTCCACAAATTCTGTACTTACATTGCTCTAGTATATTTGCAGGCAGGATAGATCACAAATCAAAGGTTTTGTGATTGGGTTGGTGTTCACATTTCTCATTCAGTAGCCTTCATAGTAACTTCCCACACCACTGAGACTAGAACCTAGGGGTGACGTCTCCATGTAGGCATCAACTCAACTTTCCAGGGTCAGCGAGTTGTGTGGATGTTGTCATCAGCAGTGGAACCTCACTGCCAATTGGAGGAGAGCAACTTTGTTGTCTTAAAATTAGCCTAGGTTTTGCAGGAATTTCCAATGGACCCTCTTGGTCAACAATTCCATTAGAAGGGACCTCAACCCACCACTGGAAGCCATGTTGATTTCCATAGTGGCTATATAGATTTTCACTCCCACCAGCAATGAAGGGGTGTTGCCCTTGCTCACATGCTCGACAGCATGAGCTGCGGTTTTGATCTTTGACATTCTGACATGTCTAAGATAGAATATTAAAGTAGTTTTGATTGGCATTTCTCTGACGATGAAGGATGTTGATCACTTTTAAAGTGTTTCTCAGCTATTTGAGATTCCTCTATTGATAATTCTCTGTTTAGATTTGTACCCCATTTTTAATGGGATTATTTGCCTTTTTTCTTATATCTAGTTTCTTGAGTTATTTATATATTTTTAAGGGTAAATAATTAATATTACTTAGCATTAAAATAATGTTATCTGATGTGGAGTTGGAAAAAATCACTTCCTATTCTGTAGGCTGCCACTTTGTCTTATTGAAGATGTCCTTTTCCACAAAGAAGCTTTTCAGTTTCATGAGGTCCCATGTATTAATTTCTTAGTACGTGTGCTATCATGTTCTATTCAGAAAGTCATTTCCTGTGCCCATGAGTTCAAGGCTATTCCCCACTTTTCTCTTCTATCAGGTTTAGTGTATCTGGTTTTATGTTGATGTTTTTGATCCTCTTGGAGTTTTGTTTTGTGTAGGGTGATAAATATGGATCTAGTTGCATACTTCTACATGCAGTTGGAAAGTGGATGCATAAAACCTTACCTGACTTCTCAGGACGGGCTTGAGATTAAATATCTTTTGCAAGGAGGAATGTCTGGGAAGGGAAGCTTATTGGCTAAGTCCTCAGGGCCTCTAGGTACCTAATTAGCAGGGAGAACTTTGTTTTGGGCCTATGTGATCATAGAACATGTTTCTTTCTTATGTGAGAAGCATGGAACAAGTTCCAAGTCAGGAGTCTGGTAGGGATCTGAGGATCACGAGACACAGTCTTGTGTCAGAGGTCTGGGTCCTTAGAAAGTGGGAGATTTTTTTTTTAAATAATTTTTTAAAAAATAATTTTTTTTAAAGATTTATTTAGGCAGAGGCAGGCGGATTTCTGAGTTCGAGGCCAGTCTGGTCTACAAAGTGAGTTCCAGGACATCCAGGGCTACACAGAGAAACCCTGTCTCGAAAAACCAAAAATAAATAAATAAATAAATAAATAAATAAATTTTTAAAAGCCATGCAGATTTAAACAACAGAGCAAGCTCTTCCCTTTGTGAAGGGCCAACTCTATCTTCTCTGTGATGTTGCTTTGTTTTCTTATCTATTTGTAAATAGCCACTTTTCACTTTAGCTTACAGGGATTTTTGTTCATTATATGCATTACTCCTTTAAAGACATAGCTTACAAGTCACCCAAGTTATCAATGCATATGCAAAGACACTGACATACTGTGACTAATAAGAGAAGTACTAAAGAAATAACAGTCGTATGCAGTCATGGTGGGTGTTTCTCTATTTAAACATGCAAGAGAAGAAAATGTCTCCATCCTTTTTTTTTGTACCAGTACTGGAGCATTCAGGCTTCACACATTCTAGGCAAGTGTTCTACCCCTGAGCTGTAACCTTAGTCCCATTTTCCCTCTGCCACCCCTCAAACCATTGTAGCGACATAACTTCCAGACAACAGAAATCGCATGTTGTGTCTGAAGATACGGCTCCTGGATTAACTCCACCATACTTCATTTTGCTATTTCAGGCTAGTCTGCCTACACCAGTGGTTCCAATGTATCTTCTGAGTAAAACAACATTTTTCTATTTCTATCATTCACTTCATCTTCTCAGACCTTGGGACTCCTAAATACTCTAAGCTCCCCCTTTATGTATTAATGCCTACTGACACAGTACAGCAAATGAAATCAGAAGGCACAGTTTAGGTGAAAGATTATCAGGATTGGGGAAAAGGGATATTCTATTTCTCTCTTCCTCACCTGTGAACAAACACATCCACATTCATTCCCTCTGCAACTCATCTTGGTATGCCGACAAGCAACTCTCCTGAGGAAGCTGAACACTGGCGTGGGGCTTTTTACTTTCTTCATTATGAGGCCATGCTCCTATTATTTCTTCCTTCCGTGTGTACATAGCCCAGCCCTGCCATCTCTCCAGCACATATATCTTCAGCTTTATCAGCACCCTTCATAGCCAGTGATGTGCAGAAACCAGACTGAGATTGAAGGCCTGAGAATGAAGCCCAGCTCTGCTACATCAGGATGCAAATTTACCCCTCCATTTTTTTGTTTGATTTGGTTTGGTTTCTTGTTTTTGTTGTTGTTGTTGTTTTGTTTTGTTACTGTTGTTATTTTATTTTTTTAAATCTGGATACAGATGAAGATGAAGAATTCAAATAGATGATTTCCAAGAACCTCCCAATTCTTTAACTTTATAGTATTTCTCCCAAATGGAAAAGTCTTTCAAGAGTTATTGTCCCATTCCTCTGTCTCATATTTGCATTCATAATACAATAGTAGGTACTCAGCAAGCATTTAATAAATTGGGACTACTATTGCATCCTGCACAAATATCAGTAATGATACATTTTTACCCATTAGTGAAATGAATCCCACATGGCAGGAGACAGGTAACATTGAAAGACCATAACCTATAGAAGGTGTCTAATGAACATGTCCATACTACTTTTGGGGGTCTGTGGATCACGAGACAATCTTGTGTCAGAGGTCTGGGTCCTTAGAGAGTGGGAGGACCTGAAGGAGATGGAGGAGATTGGGACTAGATTTCTTTCTATAAATCTTCACATCATCAGGAACATTTCTATCTTACAGAACTTTACATGGAAACCTGAGGAAGATGTGAGCAGCTTATAATAGCTTGCTAAGACTGAGGAATACAGGTGAGAGGAAGAAAATAATTTTTTGACATCTTTGTCATTCTGTGGAGCATCTGAAGGCATACCAACTGGCAAATAGAATTTGAATGAAATTCACCTGAACCTTCAAAAGCTCAGGACCCCCCTTACTGGCATTTATTGCTTATATATCTATTTCTCTGTTGGTAACTGGGACTCAGGTACATCCCTGATCTAATAAAAGATAAAAATGATGAGCTATAAAGAGTTAATGTGTTAACAGTGAGATAAAAGGTTTTTAAATCCCCCCTTTTTTTGTTTATCTCTAAGCCAACACCCAGTAAATTGGAAGTATTTCCTTTACAACAGATGGTAACATAGGTCTTGAGAGAGCTTCTCTCTACATGAAGGTAATTTTCCTTAATGAGTTCAGTGGGGAAAGTATTTGCCTTTATAGCTACACAAAGTACTAACTACTGTAAAAGAGAAAATTAAAGATAAAAAAGTACCAGTACTGTCAGATCTCTAATTTATAAAAATTCAACACATCAATAGCATCTAAACCAAATGTGTCAATAAGAGAAAAGCTTAAAAATAGCATTATTTTGAGTTGGAGATAGAGTGGGTTAAGGTAATTCAACCCACCTCGTAAAAGAGCACTTTTGAACATACTTAGCTCATTCACTAAGATGGAATAAGCCCTGTAGGAATAGTGTAGTCTCTTAAGCGATGAGCTACTCTTGTCCTGGGAACCACTTTCCATAACATCTAAGCCCATCATCTCAGGATGTGCTCCACTTACCAGTAACATCATCCAGTGAGAACCCCGCCCACACGGTGTAGGAAGTGGCAAGCCAGAAAGTTAAAGAGAAATGAAGCTGCACTCAGAGTAGCTTCAAAGGGTACCTCTTGCCTCCAAAGAAACAAAAAAACAAACAAGCAAAAAAACTTTATCGAGTTTCCCCCTGAATATAAAAGAAGCATATTTTGTCCTAGAAGATAAAGCAATATAGAAATGATATGCTGAAGTCCCTTCTTATAAGAACACAAAGTCCTACACAGAGGCTCCTACCTTATGACGCCATGTAATGCCATGAACAAAAAGGCTCTTTTGCCAAACAGTACAGTTAGTGACATTAGACATCAACTCTTCAAATAACAAGTCCACAGCACTTTCTTATTAGTAGATATTTAAGTTCATTTATTATCCATGTGAGATTAGTCCCAGAATATCAGTGATATTAAAATAGTCACATGCTCAAGTCCCTTATTTAATTGGATTTGTATACAGCCTATGCATACCTGTCCATATGCTTTATATCCCTGGAGTGTCTGAAACACCTAATACAACAGGATTAGCAACAGGAACAGATGTGCAGCACCCCCATCTTGTTACTGTTACACCATAGGAGGATCCAGCAGCTGCTGCAGCTGTACCAGTAGTCACTGTCACCACCTACAGAGCCACAAGACACAGGCACAGCAGCTGTCTGATGCTCCCGTACCACCTCAGGGGTGTAGCCACTGAGGCTGGCACCATCTGTAGCCAGTGGTACGCAGGGTAGCCTTCTGTTCACAATGTGTGCCCAGCGGGTCATCCTTCCAAAGAAATTTTGCTGAACAGTAAAATGGCCCAATGAAATATATGGATATAGTGTCACCAACAGGAATGACATCAATAAAAAATGTATTTGTACATCAGATGGCCCAGAGAATGACCCCAAAGAAGTACCTTCGTGGTCTAGGAGCTAGAAAAGGCTGAGGCTCGGTGTTCAGTGAAGGAGAAAGGGTATGGCAACAGCCCATGTTACAGGTCCTTTTTTTTTTTTTTTTTTTTCGAGATAGGGTTTCTCTGTATAGACCTGGCTGTCCTGGAACTCACTCTGTAGACCAGGCTGGCCTCGAACTCAGAAATCCACCTGCCTCTGCCTTCTGAGTGCTGGGATTAAAAGGCGAGTGCCACCATGCCCGGCTTATGTTACAAGTCCTAACGATTCCGGTTCAGAGCGGTAACTATGTAGTCAACTGTAGCCACTAGGAATGCCTTGAGGACCACTTACCAGGAGATGACCAGAATAGTGCAGGGAAGAAGAGGGTATTGGAGAGATTCCCTGAGGCAAGGTATAACAAAGCCAGCCCTATTGTTTTTGGGTTTTTGGGTTTTTGGGTTTTTGGAGACAGAGCCTTGTTATATAATTCAGCCTGGCCACAAATGCTTGATCCTTTTGCCATACACTCCCAAAGCTGTGATAGCAGTTTGGCATGTGATACCACACCTGACTTCATGCATACCTGTCAAGTTCATACAATACCTAGTCAAGGTTCCTAATCCAACAGCATATGGGAACCCTCCCAGAGTTTTCAAACCTGCCGGTGCAGGGAGAAGTGATGGCAGGCACCAAACATGAGGCAGAATTTGTGGGGCTACAATATTGGGATGCCATTAGTCCTCCTCACCAAAGAAGCCTAGAAAGAGTGGTCATGAAAGGACAAGGAAAGTCAAGATGAGACACAAGGTCAGCAGTCACCTCAAAGCCAGTACCCATCATTGCGACCCCATTTTCACACACAGTTGCCTGGGGGAAATCCAACCACAAGTGGCAAAGAGAAATGCAGATCCATCAGCTTAGAAAGCCACGGTCCCCAGGGAGGCTGAGCAGGGCAGGTCCCAGTAAAGGAAGCTACAGACTCTATGATCACCTTAGTGGTTGCGCAAGGAGACGTAAATACACAGTTCCAGCAATAAGAAACAAACAGTGGGCCAGGGAATTGGCTCAATGAGCTGTCAAGTCTGACAAGTTCAATTCCCTGGACCCGTGTAGTAGAAGGAGAAAACCATTAGTTGTTCTCCTGTCTCCATAAGCATTCAATGCCCTACCCACAACATACACACACACACACACACACACACACACACACACACACACACACAAACACACGTGTTGAAATCTAAATTTAGCATGTGTCTATACATGTTTTCAAGAAGCCTTCCACACCTCTCACCTCTCATGGTTTTCCACTTATTATTACAGCATGCATCTCTAAGCAACTTCTGAGCAACTTTCATTTTTATATTTCACTTGTATCTGGTTCATTGTATTTTATAATGAGCTTCAGTCAATAGCTATAAAAGCATAGAGCATTAGGTACTTTTTCTGCTTTCTGCAAAATTCATTCAAATTTAAGTTCCTATGTAATGTTCTATATGATTAAGAATATAACATATATAAGGCAATTATTTATCCTTCACATTCTTGCTATTTATAAACCACCCTTTCAATTAAAGGTTTTTTTTTTTTTTCATACATTTTGATCATGTTTTTCCTGCATTCCACTTCCTCCGGTCCTCCTTACTGCTCTACACACTCAACTCTAGGTTCCGTCACCCTTTCTCTTTAAAACAAACAAAACCCAAAAACACATAGAGATTATACTTTACAGTCACCCATTTAACTTAATCTTTGCTGAGCCTTTTCAGTTGATTAGTTACAAACAATAGCCATGTTGTGTGGGGCAAGTCGACCATGCCACCAGACAGAAGAACCGGGGTAAGGTTGAGTGAGCCCAAACCCAGTGAATCTCAGAATTGAGAATGGTGGGAGTAGGGCCATCTCCTTGCCTAACTGTATCTGGTATAGAACACATAAACATGGCACCCCACTGAGATGCCCACAACAGTCAGTCACATAGGGAAAACACCTGAAGTCCTTCCCCAAGCAAATAGAGCATCATTAGCATCTCAAAGTGAGCCAATGGGAAGGATCTGTCCCTGGATCCTACCCTACTCCTCAGTGTTTATAGGGCCCCTATCCACATGGGATAAAGTATGTGAGTTATAGCCCCAAGACTTTGTCTGAGAGTCGCTGTTTTACTGAGTGTAAACACTTGGGGAAGAGTTTTCTCTACTGAAGCATTCATTGCTCGACCTCAGACCCACCTGGCTGGTCAGGCTCACGGCACTGCACTGGCACAGCCATGGCAGCAGATGAGACCTGGGACCCTTACTACCTTCTGAGCTTGGGCTACCCAAACCTGGCTTCCCTTGTAAGAGCTGTTAACACTTGGCCTACTTCCGGCCAGACCAGAGACCCTCAGAACATACTCTTCCAGGTTCCTCAAAAGATGACAATCTTTTTTAATTTTTTAAATTTTTGAAGTGTATGTCGCACTCTGTACACCTGATTTGCCTTGAATTCATAGAGCGTCACCTTTTTTTGCCTCCAAGTGCTGATACTAAAGGAGAGTGCCTCTACATCCGGCTGTATCTTTCCTTTCATTTAGCTGCAGTTAGGATAGGCAAGTATGAGAACTGAAAATTATGAGTTCGGGCAACTGGATAATTTTTAATATAGTTTCTTTGCAATATTTAAAATATACCAGTACTGAAAATATTTCTTGTTTATTTAACATATAACTTGCATTTTAATTGGCTATATATGTCCACTCTGGTTTGGCATATCATGTCAAATAATGACCATGGAGATGTTATACTACCTCAGATCTTACTCAGTTACTTTATGATATATACTCCTGTAAATTAAGTAAAATAGAAATTATTGTAAGGGCAGTCCTAGAAATGTATCTGGCTTACAGTATGAACTCAACGAGTGTCAACTGAATAAACAGTTATGATTTATTAACAAAGTTCATCAAACTTTGGCAAAATTACCTTGCGTTCACGGTACTCTTTTGCCAAACTGTGATGGATGTTTAACTCAATAGGAAAAGATAACCATACATGAAGTAATATAGGAAGGTAATAGCAATCGGGTCTGGATTGATCTGGGCATGTTGGCATGCATGGTCCTAACTACTCAAGAGGCTGAGGCAGTAGGATCACTTCAGTCCGGAAGTTTAAAGCCAGCCTTGGTAATGCAGTAGAACCTGACTCAATGCATGACTGGGGGAATCGATCCATTTAAGTTCACATCTCCCATCTACCCTTTTATTTTAACGACTTTGTCACTTTGAACATCTATAAAATTGAAAGAATAATTATATCTACCTCACAAGGCTGCTATAAACACTGATGGGGACAGTTAGTGGAGAGTTTGCACAGTGCCTGGCACACAGCAAGTGCTGGCTACTCATAGAATTCAAGATCACTTCTATTCACTGAACAGCTAGCAAGAGCTTCACTGTCTCAAGTATTTTTATATATTTTAAACAATGGTTAACACTGTCCACCTTTTCCTCTACTGCAGAAAACTAAAACCAAGATAGTAAATCAGTATTTCCAGAAGTCTGTAACTTGGTAATAACAGAGGACTTGCAAAAGTCCTAATCAGGCATTTTCTTTCTTCCTTCCTTCCTTCCTTCCTTCCTTCCTTCCTTCCTTCCTTCCTTCCTTCCTTCCTTTCTTTCTTTCTTTCTTTCTTTCTTTCTTTCTTTTAGTTTTTCTGAGACAGGGTTTCTCTGTGTAGCCCTAGCTGTTTTGGAACTCCTGCTGTAGACCAGGCTGGCCTCGAACTCAGAAATCCACCTGCCTCTGCCTCCCAAGTGCTGAGATTAAAGGTTTGTGCCACCACTGCCCACCTAGGCATTGATTTTCAAACTGTAGGCCGAGCACATTAGTATTCCCTGGTGTGTGGATTATCTGTTCCTGTCCTAGCAGATTACCACAAGCACAATTACTTCAACAACACAAAGGGATTTCTTCTCAGTTTCTCAGGAGTCTGGTGGGTCTCTGCCTAATATCTGCAGCATCAGTCCAATCCTGTCTGGGGCAGTTCTCTTTTTCAGATACTCAGTAGATGGATGCACGTGCAAGTTCATTCAGGGCATTAGTGCTCTGTTGCTCATAGGACCAAAGTCTGTTTCCTTGAGTCCTAAGGGTTATTCTTTGTATCTAAGAGTCAACTGTATCTCTTGGCTTCTCAGCTTCTCCTCCATCTTCTAAGGCAGCAAGAACAAAATGAGCCCTCCTTCTCCATCCAGTTGCCCTGGTCTCTTCTCTCTCTCTCACCAGTCCAGCCTATTTCTTCTGTTTTGGAAGGCTTGGTGATTTCACTGGGCATACCTGCACAGTCAGGGCAAGCTCTTGGTTTTATAGCCAGCTGATAAATGACTAAATGCCAAACTGCAAGATAATGTCATAGCAGCACCTTAATTGGTGTTTAATTGTAGATATTCTTGGTAGTCTAGCCTTAGAATTCTCGCTCTCTCTCTTACATATATATATATATATATATATATATATATATATATATACACACACACACACACACACAACTGTGTCTCTATAGTATATATACATATACTTTTATATGTTAGCAGTGATGAGACACAGTTGGATCTTTAACTGGCACTACTGAAAATTTATTTATTTCATTATTTATATCTCAAAAATTATTTTTATTTTATGTGTACGTATTTAGCCTGCATGTATGTCTCTTTACCACATGTGTACCTGGTGATCATAAAGGACAGAAGAGGGTACCAAATCATCTGGGACTAGAGTTGTAGATAGTTGTGAGCTGCCTTAAGAGTCCTGGAAATCGGGCTGGTGAGATGGCTCAGCGGGTTAGAGCACCCGACTGCTCTTCCGAAGGTGATGAGTTCAAATCCCAGCAACCACATGGTGGCTTACAACCACCCGTAACAAGATCTGACGCCCTCCTCTGGTGCGTCTGAAGTCAGCTACAGCGTACTTATGAAGAATAATAAGAAATGAATCCTTGGACCGGAGAGACCAACNCCGACTGCTCTTCCGAAGGTGATGAGTTCAAATCCCAGCAACCACATGGTGGCTTACAACCACCCGTAACAAGATCTGACGCCCTCCTCTGGTGCGTCTGAAGTCAGCTACAGCGTACTTATGAAGAATAATAAGAAATAAATCCTTGGACCGGAGAGACCAACCGGAGCAAGCCAGGCTGTCCGGAGCGAGCGGAGCCGAACGGGGACGGCCGGAGCAAGCGGGGACGCCGGAGCTAGCAGGGCCGGAGCGAGTGGGGCCGAACGGGGATGGCCAGAACGAGCGGGGCCAAACCGGAGCAAGCAGAACCGATCGGAGCGAGCGGGGCTGGCTGGAACAAGCGGGGGCTGTACAGGGGCGGCTGGGAGCAAGTGGGGCTGGCCAGAGCGAGCGGGGTCGAGCAGAGCGAGCGAGGATGACCAGAACAAGGGAAAAAAAAAGAGTCCTGGAAATCAGACCCTAGTCTTCTGGATGAGCATCCAGTGCTCTTAACTGCTGAACTATTTCTCCCAGCCTCAATTTTGTTTCTTAAGGCAAAAATAATTATATGCACCTTCTGGAAAAGAAGTCTAAGGAGAAGTACTTACTTATGGACAACAACAGTATGCTTAAGAGTGCATGAACAGGGTTCAGGTGCTGTTTAACGCCCATAACTGTTAAGTGCCTGCTGTGCACGCATGAGAACCTGAGTTTGGATCCCCAGGACTCACAGAAAAACCAGACACTTAGAGGGTCAGAGGCAGGTGGGTCCCCAGCATTCAGATGCTTGCCAGGTTAGCCCTATCGGTGAGCTCCACATTCAGTAAGAGACCTGGTCTCAAAAAGTAATGTGGAGGGTAGTAAAGGGAGACACTTACTGTTGACTCGGTACCACACACAGGGACACACCCACACAAGCGAGCCTATCTAATTCACGGCACACACACATACACCAATAAATAAACTCATACCCATGAAGTCAGGTGTGGTATCACATGCCAATCTGCTATCACAGCTTTGGGAGTGTATAGCAAGAGAATCAAGCATTGGAGGCCAGGCTGAATTATGTAACAAGGCCCTGTCTCAAAACAAAAACAAAAACAAACAAACAAACCTAAGACAAGAACACATGAGGAAGTCCACAGTGGAGCTGGGACTCTCACTCAGCCAGCTGAAAGCTCTGAAGATCTGAGCAGGGACCTCTAGACAGCATTCCCGTAGAATTCATCTTTTGCTTCCTTGCTTTGTTCTTCTGTTCATCATGGCTCCAATCATGTAATGATTGAAATGAGACCTGTGTGGAAGACTGTGGTGGTTTGAATATGCTTAGCCCAGGGAGTGGTACTATTAAGAGGTGTGGCCTTGTTGGAGCAGGTGTGTCCCTGTGTGGGTGGGATTTGAGGGCTGTACGCTCAAGCTCCACCCAGTGCAGATGAGAGCCTCCTCTTAGTTGCCTGCAGAGGAGAATCCTTGATCCACAGGCAGCCAGCTCCTCCAGCAACATGTCTCCCTGGACACTGCTATGTCTCCCACCACAATGATAATGGACTGAACCTCTGAAACTGTAAGCCAGCCGCAATTAAATGGTATTTTTTAGAAGAGTTGCCTTGGTCATGGTGTCTCTTCACAGCAGTGGAAACTCTAACTAAAACCAAGACTGTGACAAACTAAGACAAAGACAAAGAAAACTAAGACGACATAGTAACTAAAGGGACAAAAGGAGAAGAGAACTACAAATCGGAGATCATTTCTCGGCTAGCCAGATTGCACATTCATAGGGTGCAACCGCAGGCCAAAGGGATCACTTCCTGCCTGCCCATTTTAAGCCCGTTGAACCACATCACTGTTTTAAGTGCTTTAATGTTGTGGCTACATAAAGAATAAGGAAGCAGAACATGTTCTTGCAAATACAGTAGCAAAACAGAAAGCAGCTGTTCTAACCCACAGCATAATATGCTTCATTAGCTCAGCAAGATGACCTGTCTTCACTCAGACTTGCCAATTGTTTGTAAACTTTGGGCAAAGCTCAAACTAGGTTATATATCATATATATATATATATATTCACACTAGGTGAATATTCTAGGAATCATAGTTTTTTTAAAAATCATATTTAATATACCTTGAAATTTTGATCACAATTTTAGCAGAACATGGCCATATGATTGATTCTGTTGTCACTCTTCCCTCCATAGGATCTGGATTCTAGCTCAAAACCCAAACCTATCACAGTACTGGTCATAGTGGTCACACTTTACTTAAACTAGCAACCAAACTGTTTTATGTCACTGAGGCTCCTAGACATTCATTTGAAGGGTTAGATAATTATTAAAACTGTTTGTAGATATGATAATGGAGTAGTTATCCCTCCAGTGAGTTTTAAATTTATCCCCACTGAAGCAATCTGGCCATTAAACCTGCTCCTTAAGATTAATTTGAATACTACAAAATAGTTTTCATTGCTAACCTTTTTCTCTCCCTGTGTGTTTCTGAAGCTAAAAGATTTGTTTCCATTTCAAGCCAGGGATACATATCAAAGGAGCTTCAGCCTCAGCCCCCAGCCTTGGGCCGCCTACTATTTCCCCCTTCCCATCATTCACCCAAGAGGACCAGTGTCAATGTGAGATGTCAGTAAGGTGAGATGCTCAGAACTAAGAGTTATCAAAGACAATTTAGGTGATGGCAGTTAGCTCTCTGGAGAAGGATCCTTGAGTTGCCTTCCCAAGCTGCTGTTTGAGAGAGGGAAAATGGGAAAACACATTAAAGTCAAGACTCTGGGCAGAAATCTCCAGGTTTCATGGGGCACACAGGCTCAATTATCAGCCTTTTACCTTAATGGAAGGTCAAGCCCCTACCTTTAGCCTGAGTCCCCACTGCTCCAGGCATTTTATTGACCATTAAAATATAGAATTTTGCTTCACTGGCCAAGCCAAACCTGATGTGTTATCGAAACAGAAAGCATATGATGAGTCCTAAAATAGCAGACGCTGGCACTTCTCTTTCCCTTACCTGGGCAGCTCGGGTACTAAATGTCCTTCCTATCTTCTTACAGCCCAGGACCCTTCACAGGGGACCCAGGAAGCAACCCCTGCAGGGAACTTCAGCTCATTCCTTTACTCACTAATAGAGTGACACATAGACAGTTTTGCACTTCAAATGACTGACAGGGCAGATGATGGTAAAGAGATAGAGGTGATTAACCAGCTGAGGCACTTTTCCCAGCAGGCATAGCGACTGGTCGAAGCCAGAAGACTCAGCGAGCAAACTGCAAAGCTGTTTGATGAGCTCAAGGCGGGTCTAGAAGTTTCCAACTCACTTGTCTAGGGAAGGCTAACCTTTTCCCTGGATTGAACTTTTCTGGGAAGAACCTTCAGCTTGCTTTGTACCAGTAACTCTTCTCACATCTAACTATGGACCAAGGGATTGAATGGTTAAGGTGAGCCTTGCATGGTCGAGTTGGGGGTCCCTTCCTAGCAGACCTGCAGCTTCCTACGTCTACACCCAGATTCCCTCCTCCTTTGGAAGCAGCAGTTTAGAAAAAGATGATAAAATATATCATAAAGCAACCTACCCCAACATTTCGTACCTACAAAGTCCTGCTGGATTTCATTATGCTAGACATAATGAACATCCAAATGATGTAACTACTGTGAGGGGTGGAGGAAAGTCAAATACATTCATGGGCGACTGCAACTGTACAGCTTCCCACCGAAGGGACAAGCCTCTGAGAGCAAGCAAGCCAAGAGCATATGTCATGAACCAAAAGTATGTTCATACATTTTGACTGAGGGATTCCCCTCTTGAGGAACTTGTTTAATAGCACGTAAATAGAAAGGCATAGAGTGGATTTATGTAAATTGTTGAAGGGTTGGAGAGATTGGCTCAGTGATCAAGAGTGATTACTGTTCTTGTAGTTTGGTTCTCCTCTATGTGAGCACCCACATAGTGGCACACAACTAAATATAACTCAAGTTTCAAGGAATCTAATGCCTTAGTCTGGCCTCTGCTAGTTTGCATACGTATGGTGCACATAAATTCATGCAGGCACACACACACATACACGTACATACATCATCATTATCATCATCATAAAAATTATTACACAGTTTTAGCCCTTTACTTAATATTCATCTTACAAATATGGTAAATAATGCATTGTTTTGTTTTGTTTTTTATAAACTTCCCCTCCTTTCTCTAGTGAAGAAAGATAGAGGCCTAAAGAATAATAATAGTTATTGTTATTATTACTAGTTATAATAAAGCAAACTCCTTAAGAGTCCACAGGAAGGGGGAAGAAGAAATAAAGGGTCATTTATTTATTCAATACAAGTTCCATAGAAACTTCTAAAGGCTGGTCTGGGTTCATATAAGAACAGGAGAAGGAGGAGGAGAAGAAAGAGGAGGAAAGAAAGCAGGACAGATCGTGTTTACACTGGTGCTGTCCATGGTGGTCTAGAGACTTCAGGCAAGGATGACAGTCTCTGCATTGACTAGCAGAGATGCAGTGGGTTAGTATGCAGGAGGATCTAAATATACTCCGGCATTTCTGGAGGACAAAGTCAAGAGCTAGAAGAGAAGGATTCAAGTGGGAAGAGAGGACAGGCTGTGGGGGAATTTGCTTGCCACACACACAAAAGCCTGTGAATGGGGTTCAGCTTTTGGATGTGTCATAATCTCAAAAGGATATGATTGTAAAGCAATGATGAAGGGTGATGGTTAGTCTAATGGTCCATTTGACCAATTTAGAATCACCATGGAAATGGATGTCGGGTATGTTGATGGTAGTGTTGACAGAAGTGGTTAACTGAAGAGGGAATGCCACCTTGGATGTGGGTGGTACCGTGATGTGGGCGGGTGACCTGGACTAAATAAAAGAGGAAGGCAAACGGGCTATTTGCTTTGTTTTCTGAATGTCACCATCAGGGATTATGCCCTGAGAGCTAAGCCGAACTGTTCCTTTCTCAAGTTGCTTTTGTCCGATTTTCTCACAGCACCAGGCAAAGCAGCCAACACACTGAGTCAGATCTGCATTTGAAATAAGGATTTGGTATCAGCCTGTACAGTGAGTTAGGCCTGGACAGTGATGAGCTACAAGAGCCAATGGGAATCTGCTACAGCAGTCCAGACTAAGATGATTGACAGAGGGGAAAGACGGGAGGGAAGCCATTGAAAAGTCTGATATAGCAGATTTTTCACTGTCACAGGGGATTTGCCCTTGTAAATCTCAAACCTAAAGAATAAATATGGCTGTGTTTAGATTAGTCCTCTTTTCTCCCAAACTCCTTCCTGTTTCCATAATTCAGCCCTGTTTCTGTATCCAGGTCATCAGGTAAGATTTTTCCTTTCTCCTTGAACATTTTTAGCCTTCCGTCACAGTGCTGAGGTTGGTGACAGGCTTACCTGAACCACTGTCAAATCGGACACTCCAGTCTTCTGTGTATCCAGGTAATGCTCTTCCAGTCACATGCAGCCTGCAGCCTGTGGCCCCTACACCCCAGTACAGCTATGGTCGAAGCTCAGTACAAAATTGTCAGCTTACTTAAATCATTATGAAATTGTTGTGGATTTCTTCCAGGAACTCAATTATTCCATTTTTGAGCATGAACTTTACAGGGGACGACATCATATTGCAATGTCAAAAAGCCTCGCACACCTGTTTATTCTTGTGCCATTAGCATCAGGTGCCACGTAGTGGTACCTTTACAGGTCCACTTTTCGTAAGAAGTAAAGTTTTGTTTTTCTCACTGTAAAGACTAGGGCACAGAAGCCTCTGTAAGCTGGAATGTAGGGACAGGAAGGGTGACACTGTGGTCACCCTAAGCAACAACCATAAAAAGGGAATGCTTGAGTCTGGACCAGTAGAGAGCATCACAGTTGTGGGAATACATGGCCGAAGTTGCTAGTCTCATGGTGGACAGAAAGCAGAAAGAAAGAGGGACAGGAAGAGGCTGGAGACACTAGACCAGATAATGATTACGGCCCTGGTAGCCAGCTTCCTCCAGCAAGGAACTACCTCCTAAAGTTTTTAGTTTCTTCTAAAATATTACAAGCTGAGAAACAAGAAAGCATTCGATTCCAGAGGTTATGGAGAGACCATCTCGTGCATAAATCATCATGCCACTGTATTAAATTGTGTCCCTGTATGTAATGAAATAATTCTTATAAAACAGTTTGTAAGAGTATATAGGTACCATCCAAGAACTGTTAGTATTACAGAGTAATGTAAAGCCATGTAGGCATCAAATGATTTCTGTTCATTTTACTCTCAGTAGAACAATGTAGCCCAGCGTGTGACGCAGCTCAAAACTATGCTAAAGTGAGAAGAACAAAGTGAATCCATGTCCACAAAGCATCTCATGTGATGTTTATGAAGTTTGGAATAAAGTAAACAACAAAATTCTACGGCTCGTGTAATATTTCTTTGTATTTAAAAAATTAAATGATTAAAAAATGTTGAATTATCTTAGGAAAACAAATGAGTTATTTTGAGGCTAATGTGGTTAATATAGCCTCCCTTTTTCATTGTCCTTTGCTGGAAGTACATGCTAACGGTGGCTACGTGTGAAGTTACATGCTTTTTAAAATGTGGAGATGCAAATGTAGATTTCCAGTGTTATTTTGTCTCTTCCTTGTCTTCCCTCTCTTCATCTAACCTTTCAAACGTTTACATGTCTATCAAAGGTCACTTAATGTCATGAGGATTCTTGCAAATTGAAGTTCTTATGTCTGGTATAAAAATAAAGGTTATCACCTAGAAAGAACAAAGGTGAACAGGTCACCTCTCTGAAAGGTTCCCCTCACATCCCCTCATCACTGCAATACTGCAAATAATTATTTTTTAAAGGGCCAGATTTGAAACTTCTTTCAGAAAAGGATGTTTTAGGGCAAGGGATCCTTGACACATAGATTAGCATAAGCCAAAGTCTTGCTCCTGAAAACTTGTAACCAGTAACATCGGTATCCTCAGAGCTTGTTAGAAACAGAACTCCAGTCCCTATTAAAGACCAAGTGAGTTTGAGCCTGTATTCTAACAGATTGCATGGGGACTTCTAAGCACATTAAAGTTTGAGGCTAATAAAATCTGTTACATATTTCTATAAGCCTTCACTTATCACCTCCATTACTACTATGTGGCTGTTAATTTGGCAATTTGAATGTGTACATTTTTTTTTCTTTATGATAGGGTCTCATATAGTCAAGTCTGGCATTGAACTTGAAAAAAGACAAAGATGACTGTGGTGGTTTGAATAGGTTTGGCCCCCATAGTCTCAGACTCATGTGTTTGAATGCTCAGCCCACAGTGAGTGGCACTGTTTCAAGTTATGGCCTTGTTGAAGGAAATGTGTCGCTGTGGGGGAAGGCTTTGAAGTCTCCTATGCTCAGGCTCTGCCCAGTATGGAGTTCAGTCTTCTGGCTGGCTTCAGAAGATAGTCTCTTTCTGATGGTTAGCTGAAGCTAAAAGTTAGTAGTGATTAAGAAGAGATCGGCATCACTGAGGTGAAGTTTTCTGGGAAGTGTTCTCTGGAAGTTCAGAGAAGCTGTGTTCCAGAGGCAGTCAAGATTCTGCTTTATGCTGACAGCCAGACTTGGCACTATGTAAGAGTCACCTAGATGGTGCTGGTTTTGAAAGCATCAAGGGCTTATGGAGAGTAGCTGAGAACTCCCACTCTGAGAGGCAAGGAGAGGCACTGGAGAAAGTGCAGCCTCATTGGCTGTCGAAGGCTCAGGACTGATGGGGTGGGGTCAGTTGAGGCTTGGCTTCAGGAAGAGAGCCTATGAGAGGCTTTTTGTGAAAGTGCAGCCCAGTTACAGCAGAAGACATCAGCATTTTGAGATGCCAGGACTATGAGATGACCATCAAGAACAGCAGCAGCAACGGAGTGGAGGCAGCTGGAGCCTAGAAGACACACTGTGTGCTACAGAGGGCTGAGCTGGAGAAGTGATCCAAGCCTTTTGGAGGAACCCAGAAGATAGTGAGTGGATCCCAGATATGAGACAATTCGAGTTTGCTTCTGCTTTCATTTGATTGAGACTATGTCCTGATATTTTTCTCTCTTGAAGTAACGAAGTGTTTTATTGAAGCCCACAGTTAAGAGACTTTGAACTGTAAAAGACTGAATTTTAAAAGAGATTGGATATTTTAAAGGGACTGAAATTTTAATGTGTTTGAATTTTTAAAGATCGTGNGATATGAGACAATTCGAGTTTGCTTCTGCTTTCATTTGATTGAGACTATGTCCTGATATTTTTCTCTCTTGAAGTAACGAAGTGTTTTATTGAAGCCCACAGTTAAGAGACTTTGAACTGTAAAAGACTGAATTTTAAAAGAGATTGGATATTTTAAAGGGACTGAAATTTTAATGTGTTTGAATTTTTAAAGATCGTGGGACTTTTAAAGTTATTTAGATCTTGGGAAAGTAAGGGTTATGGCTTAATGGTGATGGGTTTATGGGTCAGGTTGACCAGCAGTCGGTTGTACTAGCTGGTTTTCTGTGTCAACTTGACACAAACTAGAGTTATCACAGGGAAAGGAACTTCGTTTGAAGAAATGACTCCATCTGGCATTTTTACAATTAGTGATCAGTAAGGAAGGGCCCTTGTGGGTGGTACCATCCCTGGGCTGGTGGTCCAGGGTTCTGTAAGAAAGCAGGATGAGCAAGCCAGGGGAAGCAAGCCAGTAAGCAGCACTCTTCATGGCCTCTGCATCAGCTCCTGCCTCTAGGTTCAAATCCTGCTTGAGTTCCTATCCTCATTTTCACTAATGATGGACTCTGATCTGGCAGTGCAAACCAAATGAACCCTCTCTTCCCCAGCTGACTTTGTGGCCATGGTGCTTCATCGCATCAGTAAAACCCTGAAGGGGTTTGCAACCCCATAGGAGGAACAACAATTTCAACCAACCAGGCCCTCCAAAGCTCCCAGGGACTAAACCACCAACCAAAGAGTACACATGGAGGGTCCCATGGCTCCAGCTGCTTATGTAGCAGAGGATGGCCTTGTCCAACATCAATGGGAGGAGAGGTTCTTGGTCCTGTGGAGGATCAATGCCCCAGTGTAGGGGGATGCCCGGGTGGTGAGGTGGGAGTGGGTGGGTGGGGGAGCACCCTTATAGAGGCAGGGGGAGGGGAGATAGGACAGGGGGTTTGAGGAGGGGTAACTGGGAAAGAGGATAACATTTGAAATATAAATAAATAAAATATCCAATAAAAACCTAAGACAATGACCTTTAATTTCTAATTCTTCTGTTTCTATCTCCCAAGTATTAGAAGCACAGGCATGCCCTATCATGGCCAAATGTCTGGAGTGCTGGGAATTAAGCAAATGCCTTTCCATCTGCTGGAGACGAACTCTATAACATGAATTAAATACCAAGCCATTTCTATTTCTTTTCATTCTTATTATTAAGTTATTTGTTTTCTTGTTTGTTTGTTTGTTTGTTTGTTTGTTGGTTGGTTGGTTTTTCGAGACAGGGTTTCTCTGTTTAGCCCTGGCTGTCCTGGAACTCACTTTGTAGACCAGGCTGGCCTCGAACTCAGAAATCCACTTGCCTCTGCCTCCCGAGTGCTGGGATTAAAGGCGTGCGCCACCACGCCCGGCTAAGTTATTTGTTTTCTTTATGTCTGGATTGAAGCTTCCCTTCCCTCCTCTCCTTCCAGTCCTTCCCTCTCCCCTTCCTCCATCCACCCCTTTTCCCGTTCTCCTCGGAAAAGGGGAGGGATATCAACTAGCTTTGATATATTAAGTTGCACACTAGGCACATCTTCTCCTATTGAGGCTAGACAAGGCAGCCCAATTAGAGAAAAGAGATTCGAAGGCAGGCAACAGAGTCAAAGGCAGCCCCTGCTTCATCTGTTAGGAGTTCCATATGAAGCTACATACCTACTATGTATGTGCAGAGGGCCTAAGATCATCCTATGCATGCTCTCTGATTGTGGGATTTGTCTCTATGAGCCCCTATGAGCCCAGGTTAGTTGATTCTGTACTTTTTCTTGTGGTACCCTTGACCCCTCTGGCTCCTTGCGTTCTTCCAACTCCTCTTCCACAGGATTCCCCAAGCTCCCCTTAATGTCTGGCTGTGGGTCTCTGCATCTGTTTCCATCAGTTGCTGGGTAAAACCTCTCTGATAACAGTTATTCTAGGTTCCTGTCTGCAAGTAGAGCAGAATATCATTAATAGTGTCAGGGATAGTCTCCCTCTCATTGCATGGGTCTCAAGCTGGGTCAGTCATTGGATGGCTTTTCCCTCAATTTCTGCTCTATCTTTACCCCTGCACATCTTGTAGACAGGACAAATTATGGGTTGTGCTGTGGACTGGCCTCAGTCTGCCCCTCAACCCGTGGGAGAATCAGGGTACTGTATGGGTGAGCAAGGGGTCCGTGGTTGACAAACAGATGCTCACACAAGGGAGTATCAATCTGAATGTAATTTCTCAAAGTGAGCACCAGACTTATGACTTTTAGGCAAAACAGAGGAATGCATACATAAAAGCTATCAGGAACCAACAGGGATAAAAATCTTTGTTAACAACTGGGATCAAAAGCAGCCCCACCTAAGGTCAGCTTATTTTAAGAAGCCAGGGGCAAGGACTTCATACCCTTGCCATAGTTCCAATTCTAGTCTATTGTATAATTCACCTTCCCCTTAAGCCATTGTAAATTCCTGTGTATGGGAGCTATTGTTCTAAGTATTTACCCTAGTTCCTTCTTAGACCACAACTTTCTTTCTTCCTAGGCCATTGTAAATTCCCGTGTCTGGGAGTGACTTGACTGTTGTTCTAAGTATACTTTGTAGACTAGCCCTGAGATTTCTAGCTCTTATTCCAATAAATTGTAATGCCTGATTTCTTTCCCTGTCTCTCTGTCAACACTGGAGGCTTTTCATCTGAAGGAGTAGCATTCTTACAAGAATCAAAGCCCAAGGTTGGCTCAACAATTTTCTAGGATATTGGAACACTGGTGGAGGCTAATCTAACTTAGCTATATGTCAAAATCAATCCTTAGAGGCACTTACAATAAAACCATATTGAAGGAAAGCACACAGATCCTTTCACCAACTAACACAAGGACAGGTTTGGAGCATCTGTTCTACAAGATGCCAAGGTTCCACGAGACTAAGTTTCCATGAAACTCTTTGCCTCAGAACTGTGTCCAAGGTTTTGGGCCTGTCATGCAGTCACCACTGGAGTGGGTGTGGCAGGTTGAAGATTTTGTGATTGGCTTGGGCTCTCAATTCTTCTATTGGAAGCCTTGTTTGGTTACAGGAAATGGCTGTTTCAGGCTTCACATCCCCCATTCTAGGAGTCTTAGGTAGGGTCACTGTCTTAGTCAGGGTTTCTATTCCTGCACAAACATCACGACCAAGAAGCAGTTGGGGAGAAAAGGGTTTATTCAGCTTACACTTTCCACATTGCTGTTGACCATCAAAGGAAGCCAGGACTGGAACTCGAACAGGTCAGGAAGCAGGAGCTGATGTAGAGGCCATGGAGGGATGTTCTTTACTGGCTTGCTTCCCCTGACTTGCTCAGCCTGCTCTCTTATAGAACCAAGACTACCAGCCCAGAGATGGCACCACCCACAAGGGGACCTCCGCCCTTGATCACTAATTGAGAAAATGCCTTACAGCTGGATCTCATGGAGGCATTTCCCCAACTGAGGCTTCTTTCTCTGTGATAACTCTAACCTGTGTCAAGTTGACACAAAACTAGCCAGTACAGTCACTCTCATAGGTTCCTGGGAGTTTCCATTGTCCTAGCTCATCCCAGAGATTCTTCCTGATTCCAGTTGTCTCTCCTAGTACTCCCTTCCTGACTTCTCCACCCCACCCCACCCCACTCCCTGACTGATCTATCCTGTTCCCCTTCCCATACCTCCCTCACCCCATCCCCCTCCTTCCATCCACCTGATATCTAATCTATTTTCCCTTCACAGTGAAATTCAAGCATTCTCCCTTGTTCCCTTCTTGTTACTTAGCTTTGGTTTCATGGCTTGTGCTGGCAAGGATGTAGAGAAAGGGAAACACTCCTCCATTGCTGGTGGGGTGCAAACTTGTACAAGCAATTTAGATATCAAATTAGTGGTTTCTCAGAAAATTGGGAATAGATCTACCTTAAGACCAGTTATACCACTCCTGGGAATTTACCCAAAAGATGTTCCACCATACCACAAGGACACTTGCTCAACTACGTTCATAGCAATTTTACTTGTAATAGCAAAAAATGGAGACAACTTAGATGTCCCTCAACCTAAGAATTGATAAAGGAAATGTGGTCCAGTTACACAGTAGAATATTACTCAGCTATTAAAAGCAATGGCTTCATGAAATTTGCAGGCAAATGGATAGAACCAGAAAATATCATCCTGAGTGAGGTAACCCTGACCCTGAAAGACAAATATGGTATGTACTCACATATAAGTAGCTATTAGTTATAAAGTACAGGATAACCATGTACAATCCACGGACTCAAAGTTGAATGTATTTCTAACATTTCTATTTTTCTTAAAGAAAAGTCATTTGTTTGCATATATTTTTAATGATTGGAGGGGACTAACTGCTGTATTTTGATTAAGAAATGTTTCTCTTAGAATCATGTGTTTAAACACTTAACCCCCTAGTGGAGGTGTTATTTGGGAAAGTGATGGTACCTGTAAAAGGCTAGCCTTGCTGGAGGAAGTGTGTTCCTGGGAGTGTGGGTTTTAAGGTTTTATAACCTGGCTACACTTCCTGTTTGTTCTGTTTCCTGAGTACAGAGAAGATGTGATCAGTTAACTACCTGTTCCTGGCACTATGTCTTCCCTTCCATGATGCACGCTATCCTTCTAGAACTATAACCCAAAATAAACCTGAAGGGCCCAGCTTAACATTACAAACTCCATTTTGCTTTCAGGCTCCATTTTATGATAAATTGTCGTATGAATGAATTCAGCTACTTGAAAAACTCCAACTTGTTCTTGGAACCACATCACCCTGGTAACTACCAATCACAACTTCGCTGGGCAAATAGCCACTCCACTACTAGCAATAGCCAATCAGTTCTTAAGGGGAAAGTACCTAATGTTCGAAGTAGATTGATTAAGCTAGCAATCATTGTTCTTACCAAGCTGAAATAATTACTAGCCAATAGAAGTGTGCCAAGTAAATGTCAACCAATCATTAACTGCCAATTTGGAAAGTCTGTCACCCTGATACCATGATAAATAGGCAAGGCTTCTACAAGCTCAGCACTTTCCACATTTTCCACTGTGCTGGAGAGTTAGGAAGATGTGGGAGGGCTCATCCTTGAATAAAGACTTTTTGCTTTTGTACAAGAGTCAAACTCCTGGTGGTCTCTGGTGGTCTGTAGGGACCTCACAATCTGGGCATAACAACCTCTTCTTTAATTTGCCTTTTAAATGTTATTTTATCACAGCAACAGTAAGGAAGCTAATACACTAACTAACCATTGCTTGGATTGAGAGAAGAAAAGTACTGAAAGAGATAGAAGCCCTTTCTAGGTGGTACAGGAATAGGACAAACCAGCAGGACAAAGATTTGCTGACAGGCACAATTGACATGGTCGAATGGAATTAGCCATGAAGGCAAATGGAAGAGGAATTACTACAGATAATTAGATTTCTGACTCAGGTAGGAGAACACAGCTGGAGCCCATTTAGGCATAGAAGATACATAGTTTGGGAAGGGGAAAACCATGAGTTTCATAGCTGAAGATGCTAATGTGGTTTACTAGTTAGTTGTCTAAGAGAGAGTGGAATACATGGGTTTAGCTAAGGGGAGGTGATGAAATGAGGTAATGAGCTAATGCTTGTGCAAGGGCCATTGAAGCCTCCTCTATCATCTGCAATAAGGCTGCTTCCTCTATGCTACCTCTTCCCAACCCTTGCCATGAGGGATCTGCTGTCCAGATGCACAATATCCATGCAACTGACAGACTGGCATAGCTCAGTGAGAACTGATGTGTTCACCATGACTTCAGAGCAGGAACTGGTCTCATCAAGTCCAACTTGGGCACTTTCATGAAGTCAATAGCAAGATTGACTGGATCTGGGAATGACGAATACAGATCCATGATGCTCTGCTAAATCAGCTGAAGACTAGGCTTGCCCACCCCAGTTTTTTTTTTTTTTTCAGCTAAATAGCAGATTATCAGCCAACTTTCTGGAAGGCACATGTTCTAATGCTTGGTCCACAGGGAGTGATACTATTAGGAGGTGTGTCCTTGTTTGAGTAGGTATGGCCTTGTTGGAGAAAGTGTGTTACTATGGGAGTGAGTTTGGCCAGTCTTTTCCTATCAGCCTTCAGATGAAGATGTAGAACTCTCAGCTTCTTCTGCACCATGCCTGCCTGGATGCTGCCATGCTTCTGCCTTGATGATAATGGACTGAACCTCTGAACCTGCAAGCCAGCCCCAGTTAAATGTTGTCCTTTGTAAGAGTTGCCTTGGTCATGGTGTCTGCTCACAGCAGTAAACCCTGACTAAGACAGCTCACAATGACCAAAGCAAGGAACGTTGCCTTGTTTTTGCAATGACAACAACACTAGTGCTCTCACCAATAAAGAAAATATTGATTTGAGACTAAAGTAAAAATTAGCTTCACAGAGTAAAGTGTGAAAACCTGTAAGTGATAAGAGAGGGGTCTGTGTTTGGTACTGCCCCCTAACACTTGAATTCATTAAAAAAAAATCATTCAGATAGAAGTTCGACTTTTGCCTTTATAACTTTTGACTTTTAAATCTTCTAGCAAGTTAATAAATTTAAAATCTTGATACACTCATAAATTGAAATACAAAAAGGAAAACTGTCTGGCATTATTTTTCTTATAACAACTTTAGAACTGAGGCTTATTGGGCTAACTCTTCTGTTGGCATTATCACCTCTAGATAGCTACCACACCAATTGCAGCATAAAATCAAAGCTGTTCTCAAGACCATTTCATCTTGTTCTTCTAATTAAATGGGAGTATTTGAATTCTAAACATAGCCCACTTTAAGCAGGAAGGAAATAACACTTCTTTGGTAGTGGCTTGAGTTTTTCCTGAGTTTGGGTATATGGAGACCCAACTCCTCTCTGATGCCAGGCACTTTTTCTTGGACAGGCAAGAAGTGCTAAAAATACTTATGATTCATCACTAAAACGCACATCTTCCATTCATACTCCCTAGCCCCTGAGACCAATAATCTCATTAATACCAATGAAAGAGGAGAACAATTTTAAGAAATTGGTCAGTAACTGTGTGCCTTTTACATAAACTCATGGAGAAGACTCAAATGATGTGTGTAGTCATTGTACCAGATAGCTTTTCAAATTACCATCTGGTTCTTAACGCATGGTCAGTAAATGAGCATAAATGAGACCACAAGACCAGAATCCTTCTGTGAAGGGTGGGAGTCACAGAAACACCAGCTTCTGGAATACTTCTTTCATCTTTTAGTCACTTGAATCTGGAAGATTTTTTTTTTCCATTAATATCACATGGTTGCCAGTTCTGTGACTGTCTTTCTCTGACAGGTGCAGAAAAATATTGATTTGAAGGATAAAGGGGTTGAAGATGTATGGCCTTTGTCCATCAGTCATACCATGCCATGGATTTTAGCTGTGAGCTATGTGGACACTGTTCTAGAGTCTTTGCACCTATCAGGCAGGTGTTAGCCATGATGCTTTCTATGCACCCTTTCATTGACTCTTATCTCAATCAGTTCAGTTATGGGAACTCGTATCACCCTTACTTTATCCTACTTGCATCTTTACAATCACCTCAGTCAGGAGTAGAGTATCACATGATCAAAGAGTGAACCACTATCTTCTTAGTCAGGGTTTGTATTCCTGCACAAAACATCGTGACCAAGAAGCAAGTTGGGGAGGAAAGGGTTAATTCAGCATACACTTCCACATTACTGTTCATCACCAAAGGAAGTCAGGACAGGATCTCACATAGGTTAGGAACTTGGAGGCAGGAACTGATGGAGGGGTGCTGCTTACTGGCTTGCTTCCCTTGGCTTGCTCAGCTTGCTTTCTTATAGAATCCAAGACTACCAGCCCAGGGATGATACCACCCACAATGGCCTCTTCCCCCTTGATCACTGATTGAAAAGAATGTCTTACAGCTGGATCTCATGGAGGCATTTCCTCAAGGGAGGCTTCTTTCTGTGTAATAACTCCAGCTGTGTCCAGTTGACACACAAAGTCAGCCAGTATACCCACTAAATCCCAGTTATGTAGACCAGTGATAGATAGACACAGGTAAGCTAAGGCAATCGATTTTCAACTTGTTGGGATTTGTACTTAGTTGTAGATAAAATATTGGAGCCAACAAATACCCTAAGGGAGAAACCGTATGGACTCTACTTGCAAGCTTCTGCAGAGAAATGAAGTTATTCGACATCCAAAGATAACTTGGCTGTGGTGCAAACTGACGCAGAATTGCCATTTCTTTGTAGTTTGTGGACTCACCTGCTTCTGAGGCTCACCACGGTTCCTGTCCTTTTGGGTTTCTACGACATTCTGTACCCTTACAGTGAGTATTCCTTTCTTCTTAAATTACCTGGATCACCCTAAAGGAAAATTCTTAATACCTTCAATGCAATGCAATAGTCTCCAAGAAAGTGTTCTTACCATCATTTTATTGACAAGGAAATAGAAAATCTATACAAGCATGTAAATAAGGCAAATTAAAATCCATGTCTATATGACGATATAGTTTGTGCTTCTCAACTACAAGAATGGCCTAGAGCCAAACTTTCCATGAGTGCGGCCATCTGCTAAAGCCATACTAAACTCAGTACAGCACACTGCAAACTGTGATTTTCAAACATTATTACTACCTAATTAGAACTTAGATTGGAAACAACCTCTCACTGGTGACAGGCATCAAGCATTTTTATTTTCAGTCTGAGACCTGAACCTTCCTGCTCTCTGGCCGACTCAGCATCTTTTCAAAAACCCCAAGTCTAATAGCTTCTGAAGACCTTACTCATTTCTAACTTGTTAGACTCATCTCTTTCCAAGGACAAATTCTGAGCTTTCTGAGCTGTTCTCTATGCATGATTACCATCACTGGACCATATGTATTGTTCATCTCCATGGACTGTTTCCCAGCAGAAACTGACACAGGCTTTTCTCTTCCTAACCAAGAGCAAGCCCAGAGTAGCACATGGGACTCCCCAGTTGCAGTTTGAGCAATCAGCATTTAGCTTTCCTGCACTGAGGAGGCAAGATCACCAAAGGAAGCCAGTTGTCATATCTAAGTGCCTCTGGCTTTACATTGGGATGTGACACCTTACTACTGTATCCCACCATGTAACTACTTGACCCATGTGAATCTCGACCTGGGCCACTCTGACTCCATGGTTATGTGCACAGATTAGGTTAAGATGCTTGTAATGCCAGCAGAGAACTATTTCTCTTTATGTAAACCACACTAATTTTGGTAATTGGTTATATATTTATAACAATATATTATCGACGATAACTTGTAAAACAACAAGAACAAGAAAAACAAACAAAACCACATCTGAATGTCTACCATTTTGACAAACTACCTGTCCTGCTGTCTGTGATCCTTTGTGCTGTGTGTACACTCTTTTACCTGGGTTACTCATGACAGGAAGCACAGCTTTCTGTACTGCCAATTCTTTTCATTATAATTCATGTGGCCAAGTCTAGGTTCGATGGTAACTTTTGGTGTCTCCAGTGACTTCTGAATCTGAGAGCTATCTTCTGGAGAAAAGGCCAACAAGCATTGGCCTCTTGCAAACTCAAAAGTGGAGGTTCCAAAAAACATCACCAGCTGTAGGGATCTAACATGTATCCATCGTTTTCTTGATAGATATTCAGACCAAAGATGAGGGGGAAACTTCTTCATGAATAGCATCCAGAAGCAACAGAAAACTCAGCTGAGAATCACTGACGTGCCTTTGCATACTGGAGACAGACAGTCCAGGCCATATAGAGGGACATGCAGCACAAGCTGAAACAAGTGTTGTGTTTGGCTGCTCAGAGTTCTATGTCTTCGTCTTTTCAACAAATAGGTCTCCAGAAGGATCTAGGTACTACTTTTTCTTGTCTTGAGACTCAGGAGAAATCCATGTCTTTCTGGTCCCGTCCATCTTGTGGTTCTCTCAGGTGGTTGGACTTTGGTGCTTCTGGACTCAGGCATCTATCTCAAAGGTAACTTAAGCCCTGAGAAATGGAAATCTGGGGAACCAGAAACCTACTATATATTCTTAAAATACTATACATACTTGTTGACACAAATGTTCCTTTTCTTATAAAATACAAGTGTATTTTCTTATAAAAATCAAGTACAAGTACAGAGACCTTCAGAATAAGACAAGCGGAAGGTTTTGGGTGGGGATGGCATGTGGGGGTGGGTGGGTAAGGGATAAGAGGCACCCAGGGCCTCATCTTCTTGCTTTAGCCTTTCTAAATCAAGTTGTAGTGCATAAAAAGCCATGCAATTATCTCTGACTTCTCTAAAGTCACAATGAATCCACTCACCTCTTTAGAATATTTCTCAATTCTCAAAAAAAGCCCCTTTCTGATGGTCCATCTTCTGGGCTTCCTTCATTCTAAGCTAGTGCTTTTCCTGTGGAAAGTCCTTCTGGAACAGCATGAAGGGCTCATTTGCTTGCTCGTTTTCTTTCTTTCTTTCTTTCTTTCTTTCTTTCTTTCTTTCTTTCTTCCTTCCTTCCTTCCTTCCTTCCCTCTTCCCTTCTTCCTTCCTTCCTTCCTTTCTTCTTTCTTTCTTTCTTTCTTTCTTTCCTTTCTTTCTTTCCTTCTTTATTTTTTTTAAAGATTTGTTTATTTTATGTATATGAGTACACTGTAGCTGTACAGATGGTTGTGAGCCTTTATGTGGTTGTTGGGAATTGAACTTTTAGAATCTCTGTTCGCTCTGATCAAACCCACTTCCTCCAGTCGGCCCTGCTCACTCTGACCCAAAGATTTGTTTATTATTATACATAAATACACTGCAGCTGTCTTCAGATGCACTAGAAGAGGGTGTCAGATCTCATCACAGGTGGTTCAACACCATGTGTGATTTGAACTCAGGACTTTCGGAAGAGCAGTCAGTACTCTTACCCTCTGAGCCATCTCGCCAGCCCCCATCTGCTTTTTCTAATGACCACAATGATTTGTTGCTCAGGAGTGTGGCTGAGATCCAGTGCCTACTGGCCATAGGATGTCACACTCAGCTGTTTCCGGACTGTTTCTTAAGCTGAAGACTAAGAGGATGTTTCAGTTAGTTGCCTTGCCATGAACAGATTAGACCATTAAGAACCATAACTACCATAGGATTAATATAATCATCACCTTTACCTAGAAGGTACAGACTGAATATGGGCAGAGGTAACTAGTTCAGCAGCATTCACTACGAGGGAAGACTGTATGCCAGACTTCAATGAAGCAGTACAGATTGCAGCATAATTAGTCCATTGAGGATGGACTAGACCTTTAACCCCTCCCACTCCAATAACTGAAGTCTCCTGATCTCAGTCTCCTTGACCGAGCTAGGCAGCTCTCCCTTTGCCCCTCCGGACTCCTGCTTGAGAGTCACTGACACTAGATCCTCTTTCTTCTCACAGTGCCTGCCTGTTCTCATCACTGCTGCCACTTTCCCTCCACAGGACATTCACACTAGACAAGCACCTACAGGCCACCTATGTGACTTCTTGGTATTTCTTGGGACTTTGTTTTTCTGTATGTTTCATTTTCCTTTTTGGGCTTCTGGTGACCCATGCTAGGAAGGGCAGGTAGACCAATGCAAGCCAGTGACTGTTTTTCCTTTTCTTTTTCTTTTTAAAATAAATGTGTGAGGGTGATTTATCTGCATGTGTACATTATTTATCTGTCAGCTACATGTAGACCTGTTGCTCACGGAGGTCAAAAGAGGGCATCGAGTCCCCCGTAACTGGAATTACATGTGATTCTAAGTTGTCATGTAGGTGTCCTCAAATCTATCCCTTGTTCACTCAAGAACAGTAAGCATTCTTAGCCACAGAGCCATCTCTGCACCTTAAAGTTACCACAGAGCCATCTCTGCACCTTAAAGTTACCACAGAGCCATCTCTGCACCTTAAAGTTACTACTTATTTTTCTAACTTCTTTCACTTCTACAATGTATCTTGGTCATGTCCACTCCCCAATTCCTCTCTTACTTCCGCTACCCCAACTTATCTCCCATCTCTCTCCTGACTACACATCCGTATTTTGCCATTTATAATTCACAGAGATCAGTTAGTGTTGCTCATGTATGCAGGTATATGTGTTCATCTTCTGGGTATGATAACCTACCAATGGCTACCCTCCCAAAGCACAAGTGATTCTTCCCCCCAACACACACACCCACACAGCCATCAATTGCCATTAGCCCCTCAATTCTGTATTGGCAGGGCATCAGGATCTCCCGACCTTGATGGTGGAATTTTTACTCATCTTTTATAGATCTTGTGCCAGTAACCCACAGCTGCTATGAATTCATGTGGGTAACAGCCATTGTCATTCAGAGGACAGCCTTTTACAAAACCCTCCCTATGCTCTGTCTTTTATACTCCTATCACCAAGGAATACCACCTTAAGCCATCCAGATATGCATGCACATATATAAGTTATCAAGCATGATCATGTGAGTCAGATGGTCCTTCTAGGGAGGTGAAGAAGAGAGTCAAATGGCATTTGACTCTCCTTTCCCCTTTCTCCAAGAAACAGTCGTCTAATGTGAAAACTCATTTTAAAGTCAAATACTTTGCCTGTTTATTAGTAACAGTAAATTCCTTGCTAGGTTTACATCAATAATTCAACCAAAGGCCAACTCTAAACACCTGTGTGCTCTCAGTGATAAATTGTAAAAGGCATTCATGGAATGGCCAAGTGGTCAGCGGGAATGAATCTGCCATAGAGTATTTGGTTAACCTCACTTCCAGCTCCCAAATTCCTGTTTTCTCTGGAACTTTCTCACTTTAAATTTTTCATTCAATGTAATCTAGGAAGAAAGTACTAAGGAAGGACAAGCTATCTGTTGTATAGCATGGGGAAATGGCCACACAAATAGATGCTAAAATACTGACTTTTTTTTTTAAATGTTCCTCCTTTTGCTTAAAGTAACAACACACTTTAAGGTCACTGCATCTCCGGGTCAACACCCACCTTCATTGTTAAATGTAAGTATTAGGAAAAAGAGAGACATAGATTTGCATACATCAATTTCCTCTTCCAGCATAGGATCCTGGGGGCCAAGGCAAGCAGTCCTCAGATGAGTGAAGGACCTGCTACCAGACTAAGACAAACCAAACCAAACCAAACCAAACCAAACCAAACCAAACCCAACCCAGTGTATTCCCTTTGTGACAAGTTGCTGAACCAATCACAACTAGTATCTTCTCCCTGAAAATGTTAAGGCATACATAATACCCTTGGATTTACATTCAGTCTGTAAACTCAATCATCACAATGGCAGGGAATACTACCACATGGGTCCACAGTCAACATTGATTTTTGAATGAGAGCCTGACAAGACATTCTTCTCACAGAAAGAAGTCTGCACATGAAGACCGCCGCTTGCTTCTAAAGCTATCAAGGTTTTAGGTATATGTCAGTAGGGCAGAACCTAGTAACAACAAATGAAAAATGATACAGGGTGTGCATCTTGATCTCCTGCTACAGTCCAAGCAGGCATTAAGCTTATAATCCTTCTGTCTCAGCCTCTGGACGAGCTGAGAGTAGAGCCCATGCCTCCATGCCTGGTTAAAATGCTAGGGCGTCTTGAGTGGTCTGGAACTTGCTGCATATACAAGCTCACGGTGATTCCTCAGCTTTGCCTCTAGAGTGACAGAGTCACATGCATGTGGTACCACACACAGCATTTTATTTTCTCCCTAAATAAAGTCTCAATGTGTCGCCCAAGCTAGCTATCAAGGGCTTTCTGAACAATTTCTGGATAGGAACTTGAGGTACATAACATCGCATCTGGCCATCACGCAATCTTCTGCCTGCCTGCACACAGCACCAAGGAGGTGAAGCGCGGAGGAAAGAATAATGAGAAACAGGAAGCCACATTTGCCTTTGAACACTCTGTTTCAAGACAGGTCTATTATTGGCTCTCGGCAACCGACCTTTGTGCATGCTAATTCCCGACTGTTTAAGCAAAGTTCCCTATCTCAAGTCCTCTTTCAGATTTCAGAAAAGCCACTGCAAGAGGTAAGCATAGTGGCACAAGCCTGTCATAGCAGCACTTAAGTGAAGGCAGGAGGATTAAAATAAATCAAATTCAAGATCATACTCAGCCACTTAGTGAATTCAAGACCAGCCCGGGCTACACAACACCTGTCTCTGAAACCAAACAGAAACGGCAACTTACAGTCTACAGCTCCTGGACCTTTGCATATACACACATATGTGTGAGCACCTGTACATGTGTGCATGTGTGAGCATGCTAGGGAGACTGCTTATGCATTCTAGAGACAATATTGATATTACTACATTCATGGGTAGGGCACTGTTTTAAAAGGTGGAGGGTGGGAAAATGAGGAACTGAGAGTCAAGAGCTCTAAAATCTTCCCAAGTAGAATTCTTAAGTATTTCTGCAAATGGAACGAGGCTATCAGAGGAATGACATTTGATATTGTGGGAAAGAGAGAGAAAAGTGACTTTTCTGTGAGAAAAAGATTTGTGAAATAGAGTACCCTAGACTAAGCAGCTATAAGTGGGACAGATGCCCTTTAAAACTATTTTTATGAGAATCTATCAACTGAGCCCATTTCAATTAGATCCGCATGGATTACGTTCCCCTCATTTTGTTTTCCTGGGTATTATTCTGAGTGCCTGTGCCTTTGCTCTCTTTGGGTTACTCCTGGTCTCCTGTCAGTGTGCTGCTCACGTTATTTCTGGTCTGAAAAGCTCCTCTCAGGGTCAGGAGGTCACATTTTAAACATGGAAGCTATTACTGGTCATTATCCAAGAATTCATGAAGGAAGCCATTCTGGAAGAAGAATGTTGGCCTCTGAGCCTGGGGTCTATTTTTATTGTCAAGGATTATGGGTTTATTTTTGTTTCCTATTGTACAAAAGGCAGCAGTGAAGACAGGGTGAGCAGGCTTGGATGTTAGCTCTGTTCCCAGGAGCATTAGAGGAATCTTGTGTGAGAACCCTCAAAATGACTGTTGGCCAGATTCCTCCAGAGAAAAACCCCCAGATGGGTAGCAGGAACCACTCACGGGGAAGGCAACACAATGTTCTAAGTTGCATTAAGAAGAGTGGGGTTTGGGCTGCTTCTGTCTTGACACGAGGCTGTTGTTGCTCACACCCACTGAGGCTGCGCCGTAGAGGAGATCATTCAGAAAGGATTTTAACCCAGGTTCTGATGGTGAGTAGGAAATAGGGTTTTAGGTAAGAATACAGCAACTTTGTGGGAGGGGAGAAATGTAATATTTAGAACCATATCGTAAAATTAAATGAGCTTCTTGACTCCAGGAATAGAATCTATGCACATTAAAAGAAAATAAACCAAGTTGAAGCAACTGGCACGGGGCCTGTAACTTCCAGTACTCCACGTGCCTTCTATAACTTAACACGTGATAAGTAAAACAAAAACAAACAAAAAAGCATCCATCTTTCTCACAAGGCACCATATCAGTGTAACTCAACAAATACGAATTGCTAGTGTATAGAAAAAATGCTTTCAAAACTGTCATGATACAGTGATTTTATAGTTCAGTGATTTTATAGGACAGGAAATAGGAGCAGATCTTGAACAAGACAGACCACTCTAAATACTAGGCATGAATTACAGAACAGAAAACAACAACAACAAAACCCAGCTTTCCCTAGGCAACTTGGGCAAGGGGTCTCAGAAGAGGGCACACTCTAGCTGAGTTTCAGGATCAGGACCAGCTCAAGCAGCAACACAGAGACACCATGGAAGTGCATTGGCTGGTCTCCGTGTCTGCAGCCAGAGCTCTGTTCCACACTAGAAGCTATGGGAACCTGACACACTGACACAGAAGCACGAGAAACCATTTTGCTCTACACAAATCAGTGTCGTTCTGACAAGAAGGGACGACCAGCTCAGTTGACCTGCTGGTTTCCCGGGGGTGGGGGTGGGGGCTTGGTTGGTTTTGAAGGTCAGGGAATTGATCCCTGCTAATCAAGTTCAGGGCCACAGCTACACATCTGCTGCCCGATGTTTGAGGCTTTAGCCAATTAAGACCATTTAGCAGTCATTGGTAACGTCTTCCAAAATTGTTCCCATCTATTTTATTCTTTTGGTTTGATTTGACAGGGTTTCTCTTTGTAGCCCTGGCTGTTTTGAAACTCTGTGTGGACCAGGCTGGCCTTGAACTCAGAGATCTGCCTGCTTCTTCCTCCTGAGTTCTGGGATTAAAGGCATGCCCCAACATTGCCTGGCTATTTTATTCATTTTGTTTTGTTTTTTTGAGACAGGGTTTCTCTGTATAGCCCTTGGCTGTCCTGGAACTCACTTTGTAGACCATGCTGGCCTTGAACTCAGAAATCCGCCTGCCTCTGCCTCCGGAGTGCTGGGATTAAAGGTGTGCGCCACCACGCCCGGCTCTATTTTATTCATTTTTAATGTAATATTTCATTGAAAGTTTTACATCATCTTTGCACTTTAAGCTTTCAACAGGCAGCAGGGGCTGCTGCGGAACTCAGTCCTTCCCTCGATCTGAGGAATTCTATCACACCCCCACCAGCTGGCTTAGCACGCATAGCTTTAGAGCCCGCATATAGGGTGTTTTTATTTGAAACTGATGCTTGGATCTGGTATTCAAATTTTAAAAGAAATCACAGAAATTAAAAAGGACATCAAAGATCTCATAAAGAAGTAGGCAAAGAAAATACATAGACAAAATTGAATCTATTAGGAATAGTACTAGTAAAATGAATGGTGAGTCCGACCAGGAGCTACAGAGACCTCACTGCCAATCACCGATAGGTATCTTACACAGACACTGACAGGGGGATGGAGATAACAGAGGCTCAACAGAACATAACAACTGGATTCACTGTGTTAATAATAACATGGTAATGGAAGGCAAAGGGCAAGGCCCAAGGCATGCCCTGACCTAGCTCACAGCCACAAATGCCTTCCTCAGAATACATCACTCTAGTTAATGAGCACACTGGCTCCTAAGAGTAACGTGTTCATGGTAAGGGGTGGGCCTTTTTGTTGAGCAACAGCGCTAACAGCAGCAAGCAGGAGAGAGCCAGGAGGATGAGAACACTGTACGAGAGCTGGAAAAATCTTGACAGTTTCTCTTGGAGCAACTTTGAGGAAGATGGATCTTGGGTTGTGACCTTCTGATTTACTCCATTCATGGGAATTAGCTTTTGGTATTACCCGACTGCCCACGGGGGTCAATTTCCATTTTCTAATCTGTTTGAGGCCATTTTTTTTTTTTTAAAAAAAGATACAATCTACTATTTCCCATTGGTTTTCCTAAGCATTAGTATAAAATGTATTCAATTTAATTGTCCCATAGAACTGGGCTGGGAAGTATTAAATTAGATAAGCTGGAAGACATTCTGAAATAACTACAAAAGGCCAACTCAACAAAATGTTATTGTCACCTAATAATGGCAACTAGGTTTAGGGTAGCAGCTCAGCAGCCGTCCACTGCAGGGCACAGAGAAACCCTGGCTTCACTCCCCAGCTCCACAAGCAGGACGATTTAATTCAACTTTATGTATTATTTATAAAAAACATCACACTCTATGAAGCAAACTTGAGTCACTGAAGTGTCAACTACCCGAGGAAGGGTAAGCAGGCTCACCCAGACACAGTCTTTCAATACACTGAAGAAATTCCACATGCACTGTGGGAACGAGACTGAGGATGTGGGGAGGGCTGAGCGGCAACCGAGTCACGTGACAAATCCCGGGAGCTCTGGCTCCTGAGACCAGCATCAGGGTGCAGATCAGAGCTTACTGCCCAGCTCATAACGCTTATATACACTGTGTGAGCCAATTCCAAGCCCCTAAGTACTTGGCTAATCATATCTTGCTTTCACTCCAGTGAAAGCCGGGAGTGATGAGGTAACTTAGTATCATCACCTGTGAGGACTTCCAGCGGATGTGGCCACCACCCTCGCCTTGGTTCCTTTTGGCTCTCTCATTTGTGTTTCAGAAGCCATCTTAGATGTATCACAGAACAGACCTCTTTAGGAATTGCAGGAGTCCATGGCACCTCGCTCTCCATCTCACTTTTTCCTTCACAAAGTTGACTTCCACATCCCTCACAACACACAAACTTCTTCATCTAGCCCTTCCATGAAAATTCAGCTTAATTTTTTTTTAAATTGCAGGGCTAAGTAGTCTATACTCATTAAATATATTATATGTTTATATATGCAAATTATATAAATATATTTGTTATATTATACATAGATTAAATATTATTTATATTGAATTTATATAAACATATTTACATAAACATAAATAACACATATTTATATATAATTTGTATTACATAGAATATATACATGTATATAATGATATATACATTAAAAATATATTTATATATGATGTTTTATTATACATGTATTCTTTTTATTTTTCACATTTAAGTCAGTGCCTTGTTAGGGTTTTTTGTTTTTTTTTTCATGTTCGCACCCAAGGTGGCACAGGGCTGGCGCCAACTGGAACAACAATTTTGAACTTTCTTGTGTTTATGAGTAAAATGTATATTTATTTTGAGGAAAAAACATGAAGTAAAAATCTTTCTTTTTTCTTAAACTTTTTCCAATTTTTTATTAGGTATTTTCTTCATTTACATTTCAAATGCTATCCCGAAAGTCCCCTATACCCTCCTCTAACCCTGCTCCCCTAACCACCCACTCCCATTTCTTGGCCCTGGTGTTCCCCTATACTGGAGCATATAAAGTTTGAAAGACCAAGGGGCTTCTCTTCCCAATGATGGCCGACTAGGCCATCTTCTGCTACATATGCAGCTAGAGACAAGAGCTCTGGGGGTACCAGTTAGTTCATATTGTTGTTCCACCCATAGGGTTGCAGACCCCTTCAGCTCCTTAGGTACATTCTCTAGCTCCTCCATTGGGGCCCCTGTGTTCCATGAATAGCTGACTGTGAGCATCCACTTCTGTGTTCGCCAGGCACTGGCATAGCCTCACAAGAGACAGCTATATCAGCAAAATCTTGCTGGTGTATACAATAGTGTCTGCATTTAGTGGTTGTATATGGGATGGATCCCTGGGTGGGACAGTCTCTGGATGGTCCATCCTTTTGTCTCAGCTCCAAGCTTTGTCTCTGTAACTCTTTTCATGGGTATTTTGTTCCCAAAATTCTAAGAAGGGGCGAAGTATCCACAGTTTGGTCTTCCTTCTTCTTTAGTTTCATGTGTTTTGCAAATTGTATCTTGGACTAATATCCACTTATCAGTGAGTGCATATCATGTGAGTTCTTTTGTGATTGGGTTACCTCACTCAGGATGATAGAGTTTCTACTACTGTGCTATGACCAAAAACAACTTAGTTAAAAACTTCAATGTACAACTTTTCTGTTTAAGAAGCTGGAAGAGGAGCTTTTATTTGGACTTAGAGCCATCTGAGATAACATACTGACCTAAGGAATAAGTTGGGTTCCAAAAGAGCTCACCAAGTGAAGAGACTGCACTTTCCAGCAGCTTGACAGTTACTGTGACCCATAAGGCCTGCCAGGAACACAGTTGCCATTAAATCACTCTCATGTGCCATTTAGAAGTCAAAGGGATGGAGTGAAAAGCTGGAAGGTGTAAGGGCCTATAGAACAACCAATCAGAGGAAGAGCCTTAAGGCATATGACTCACTTATGTAGACAGTGCTAAGAAAGGACAGTTTGGTTAAAAAAGCCTTTACCAATGATGGATTTGAAAAGTGCCTAGAAGTTATGAATATAATAGTAATTGGTAAAAATTTTACTGTTAAATTCCTGATTATACATTTAACCAATTAGACACAAAAGTAAATGAATTCATTAGCTAAACAATGCCTTTAGATTCAAATATGAAATTAAGTGAAACCGTTTCTTTCTTATATTAATAAATATATAAAAGAGAAGTTCAAAATACTAGTATATATTTACAAGTTTATTTAAAAAGTTTTAACAGTGATGTCTGACAGGAAGTCATCAGATGGTCATTCAGTTGCTTCACAAGAGCTCTAAAGGAAAAGGAACCCCGGGAGTGTCCAGAGGTTGACATCTCGGTGCAGAAGCCCTGTGTCCCCATCAGTTGCGGAGGAAGTGCCACACTTCTTCTGTTTAAAGTATGGGGGGGAGGGTAGGAGGAATGAGGAACAGTAGAGGGAGGAAGAATGAGACATGTTTAGTTTATATCTGTAGGAAGTACCCAGAAATTTTTGTAAAAGTCTCTATAATCTTAGCATGTCATCTCTCTCCTTAAGACTGGCTTCTGCCTCTAGTTCTCCCATGTTCAGTTGACTCAAGCTTCATAGAAAACTACAGTAGAATTCTAAAACCTTCTCACAGTATTTTCTGGCCCCCTTTGAAGATATTTTAGTCTCTGGTTAAGAGTACAGAAGTTAGCACTCTAGGGAAAGATAGGAAAGGTTTAGAAAAACCTGTTTGCTGTAAAATTTGATTGTTCATTAAATACCTCAAAGAAGATGTACTGCAGAGAGCGCCTGACTGGTCAGCCAATGAGGGAGGGCCACACCTACTCTCCCATGGATCCATGTCTAGGGACACCCTTGCCCCTAAACCTCTCGCAGCTGAACGCAGTCAGCTGTTCTCATTTTTTTTCCTCCAAATTCACTAAGTTGAATATCCTAACATTTTATATTAAAAGGCCAAAAGCACGGTCATATTTTGAATGGCATGCGGTATGTGTATATGCTTACATTCTGAAATGTTACTAAAGAATTCTCAAAACAGCTTCAAATAAAGATAACCAAAGTCATGGAACTTAGTTTTAACCCTATGATATATTTTGGTTTTAAGACTTTCAGTTAAAATGCTTAGAGATGATGAAGTAAATCTTTTAGATTCAAGTTTCTAGAGTCATCCTAACTTTACCAGAGCTGGCTGGAATCTCTCATTACTTCACACAGAGCCATCAGTCACATGAGTAAGCCGCACTGCAGCATACTATAGCAGGCAGCCACGAGGAGGCCCGAGCAAGCCAGTTGGCAGGTGTTTAGTCACCATGTCATCAGACCAGCTAGCTTCTAAATAACAACTGTGATCCTCATTTGTGGATATTAGGACAAATGATATTTTATCTGAGCAATTTAATCTGAAATCTATTTTACTTAATTTATATAACTTTTAAACTAGTTTTATTTATTTATTGGTTTTCACTACTATAAACAAATGTATACATTTTGCTCTCAAGAATCGTAACAAGGCTGCTGAAATGATTCAGGGTGAGGGTACCGGCTCCCAAGCCCAATGACCCGGATTCTAACCCCAGAGTCTATGGTGGAAGGACAAAATTGACTCCCAAAAGTGCACATTCACTCTCAGTCTCTCTCTTAAACTGACAAATAACGTTTAAAAAAGACATTCCGTACCTTCTACATTGCTTTCCTTATTCATTGAAGGTGTTGGAACCTAAAGGTAAGAACAGGAGAGAATTCATATATATGTTTATATATGGGAAGTGAACACAAAAATATTTTTAATGAGATTATGGAATAAAATTGACTCGAACTTCAAAAAGGTAAAGATTCCTTCTGCTTTACTGGGGTGTTCATTCTAAGAAACGAGCCCCCAGAAGTAGTCAAATTAGATTAGCCATCCTCAGAAATACTTTCTTTCAGCAAGCCAGATGGCTCACTGTGTCCTCTACCCAGCAGCCGAGTGTGTGAAGACGTTTTCTTTCAAGCCACACTCAGACAACAGCACCCAGGGACCACCTCTAAGCAGCCTGTCCTGTCATGCTCACCCACGGTGGCATCACCAAAGCAAGGCTCTTGATCAGCTATAGGTAGACAGATGCCTAATACACTTCCCCAGATCATCAATGGTTTGGTTAATTTCCCTTGAAATTTATGGAGGAGGAGAATGACAGAGGATTATCATTATTATTCAAGACATCTTCCTCTCTCTCACACACACACACACACAAAACATGCTTAACTAGGCTGGTTTTGGGGGCAGCAGGTTAAAACAAGTTTAAGAACATGCAGACTGTCAGATCCTCATCCTTTGACCCTGTTGTATCTTTTTAAGCTGTATATTACATGTCATAAAATTCTTTGGAAAATTCACTGGCTCAGTTTCCTGCCTAAAATTAACATCTGTTTTTAATTGGCACTGCCGACCATTTCAGAAAGAAAGAGATGGTGCAAAATATAAAATAACCAAGTAATTTCTTGTTAGTCTAAAGAGAATTGCAAAAGAGAAACAAGAATGTTATCTCTTAAAACATGTATCACGGCATTACTTAAAAAAATAATCTCAAGCACTCTGGAGTCAGAAGCAGGCAGATCTCGAGTTTGAGGCCAGCCTGGTCTACAGATTGAGTTCCAGGACAAACAGGCCTACCCAGAAAAAAACAAAACACAAAAATAAATAAATCTCAAGAACGCTATTTCTTCTTTGTTAGGCCAGATTTCCTGATTGGTTAAATATATTCAAAACACATAGACCCCTATTTAAAAGAAAACAAACGTTATGGAGAGCCAGATAGTGACAATCAGAATTTTGTCACAGTTAATAAACAACCTCTTCACATCAGAGAAGAAGATGATATTTAAATTTGAAAGTAACAACCATGGTCTAATGAAAAGCATCAGATATTTAACTTTTCAGTATTGGTAATTATTTTCTGATTTTTTCAATTGAAAAATTTACTTTTCATAGCATAAACCCTGATAATGTTTTTCCTGGACTTCTCCGGGTCCTTCTGACCTACCTGACTCCCTATCTTCTTCCTGTTCTGATTCTGAACCATGACAAGGACAGCAGTGTACACATTTATTTCCCTAATCTTATCAACCAACACCTAGTTTCAAACTTTTTATATTTGATCTTGTAAGCTCATAATTAGTATTTATTTATCTAGTTGACCAATTTCAGAATAGCGAGTTAGAAGCATCTTCATTCTCAGTAAGAATTACTTAGCATTCTTTGAAGTAACTATAACCATCTATACTGCCAAGCTAATCACTGAGTATGGGGCCTTTCTGTTCCCATGGACTTGAGAACATCCAGCACATCAGACTTTTAAACTCTTGGCAACCTGATAAATGAAACTGCACGGCATCCTGTTTTTAGTTTTGTGAGACTTGGTCTCACCCCCTCGCACAGGCTGCCTAGGAACTCAGTATGTTGCCTGAGTTAGTCCTAAACGCACAGGAATCCTCAGGGTCCCTTCTGCCTGTGGCCTTGGACTTAGATGGCTCTCCTGTTACACTCAGTTGCTCATTCTGTCACTGTTCACAACACCAGACTCCTGTGAGCATCCCTTTCCTGTGGAGCTGTCCCAGACAGCTGCTCAATGACTACAGTTCCCATCCTCTTCTTGCCCTTGTTTCCCCTCTTCCTGCTTATTTTCCATCATGGTATTTATCGTCCATTGAAAGCCTATTTTCCATCTACATTTATTATTTATCTTCCCAACTAAAATGTAACTTTCAAAAGGATACAAATTTTTGTATCATTTTGTGTGTGTTTGTGGGGGGGGGCAATCTAGTACTGTTTAATTATCACAGAGCAGGCTATAATTGAGTAGATGATGAATTAGTGGTGGGAAAATCCAAGTTAGAAGCAGCCATAATTAACAAATATGACATTTAGGAACATTTTAGTTGTTCATAAAGACCTACATTTACTAGTTTCTAGCTCATAATTAGTTAAAAGCCCTTAATTTATAAGGGGGATTTTAAAGCCTGTTAAATCTTTGTTCAATACACTTTATATACCTAATTACCTAAATATTACTGCTCTTATCTAGTGGCCTCTAATTAAGAATTAATATACTGGTAAAGTCAGTTGCCACCACACAGTATTATCACCGGAAGCCTCCAACGAAGCAAAGCTTATGACCTGGGTGATCTGTGTGCAAAGGACATGGAGGGCTTTTGGTACTTCAATCTCTTCAGCCAAAATGCACCTGCTCTATGCAGGGACAACCGACTGGGACATCAGAGCACAGAGAGGAGATTCGAGCAGACGGCCGTGGACAGGGAACATGGAGACAATTTGAACCCAGAGTTTAAGAAGTAAACTAGAAGGTTTTAATAGCGTCTGACTTAAATGACCCAGCTCTGCCCCCACTAAAAAAAGTGAACTTCAATAGCATCATTTCATTTCATGCTTCCCAAAGGTCTTGACATGTTTTGTTGATACATATTTCAGAACCTCGGTAAGCGATCTTATGATATGCACACGATTAAAAGACACCTTGGATCCCGCCTCCTTACCGACTCAACCAATGATCTTGCTTCCTCTGTAGTGCAGTGGAAAGGGCTATCGCAGATGTGCACATTTACACTGCAGAAGAAAAAGGTTGTTAGTTAACACAGCTGGAAATGACCAACCCCAAACCCTGCAGGGGTGATGAGGGCAGCCAAGGAAGAGAGAATGGAGCTAACGTGGATCAGGACCAGGAACGCTAGCGTGCGTGCAAACAGGGAAGAAGGCCCTCCGCTGCACTCTCCACGTCACAACAGGTTTACAATGATGTAATACCAAATCAATTCCTGGTGTATACATAAACATCCCAACCTTAAGAACCAAATCCAACATACAGAGTGGGACGGTGTGGGGACATTCTCCTGTACAGAATAAGCACTGGTACTGGAAAGGTACTGTCTCTCTCTGCTCTCCCTGTCTCTCTTTCTCTGTCTCTGTCTCTGTCTCTCTCTCTCTGAGACAGATTCACAAAAGTAAGGAGAAGCAGAAAGTAAGACATGAAAACTTCCCTAAGTTGGGCAGCCCGGGAAGGCAAGGCACCAGCCTCATTGGCTTATTCTCCAATCAGTAAGGGCATGGGAACTCGTGTTCTTCCTAATTTGGGAGACCTGGAAGCATGCCACCACTGCGCAGGCCCTGCTCCTCAGGTGACAGCAGAGGCCACTATCACCCTTACATACAGTAAGGCCAATTTCTAAAAGTTTCGAAGAAAAGCTAATGGGTTGAAATGGGTGTAGATAATACTATCAGAGAAGGGAGCTATGACCCAGTTACTTTTTTAATCAAAGGAAAAAGTGACAAACAACAATCGTCTCCTGAGAGATGAATGGGGCAGCCTCTCCTGCTCCTGGATTCCAGGGGTGCCCCTAAGAGATGAATGGGGCAGCCTCTCCTGCTCCTGGATTCCAGGGGTGCACTCAGCACCGGCTCTCTGTTTAAAGGCTTGATGAGAAGTGCCAGCCAATTCTAAGTTATAACTTCTTTATGTTTTCTTGTCTCCACAGATCATGTCTGAATAACTTGAAAACTGAGACAGATAGAGTCTGAAGCCAGCTGTGTCTCTAATGAGAGTAAAAATAAGAAGGCTAAAGAGATGGCTCAGCAGCTAAGATCACTGGGCTGCTCTTCCAGAGGACCAGGATTTCATTCACAGCACCTCTAATGAGGCTCACAACTCGTTTCAGGGGATCCATACCCTCTTCTGGACTCTGCGGGCAACGCATACATATGGTGCAGAGACATGCAGTCCAAACACCCATACATATAAAAAAATACGAAAATAATAAAAACTTAAAACATAGGCAGCAGGCAAAACAACTGGATACTGCAAGGGCTTAAGTGCCCGTCTTCCAGAGACACACGGTGCGGGATTAAGTCCGTTCTACCTTGTCACTGCTGGGCAAAGGCAGGCGAGAACATGGCAGCTTCCATATTTAGGACTGCCAAGCAAAATGCGCATGATCCGACTATATCTAAACTTCACATGAGCCTCTTTGTTTCCCAAAAGCAAAAGTGAGCACACATGATTTTGAAAACCAACTGTTCTAAAATTCAAAATGAACTGTATGCAGTTTTAATCTGTTGAATCTGATAATCCTATTTCTAATGTAACCCTCCCTCCTACAACAAAGGCAGATACAAACGGCAGCATTAGAAAGAACAATATTAAATCCAACATTAGAACATTTTAAAATACTGATTTTTTTTTAAATTTTCAATTAACTATTTTGACAGTATATTCCAGTATACGCCAGCTGGCTCTGTTGCCTTTTCGCTTTGGGTTTCTCTTAGTCAAAAGGTCAGTATGTATTTTAGTCAATACAGCATATCATCTAGACCCACGGTTCCCAGCCTTCCTAATGCTGTGACTTTAATACAGTTCCTCATACTGTGCTGATCCTCAACCATAAACTTGTTTCGATACTGCCTTGTAACTGTAATTTTGCTACTGTCATGAATCATAATGCAAATATCTGTGTTTTCATACAGTCTTAGGTGATCCCTGTGAAGGGGTTGGTTATCCCCAGGTTGAGAACTGCTGATCTAGAGTATAAGCACATGTATGCACATGCACATGTGTATGTATCTTTGTTCCTCTATCAGAATTTTCTAAAGTGCTTTGTTCTTGGAATGCTTGAAGGTATAGCGTGTATTACTGAACTGTACCATGCTTGTTTAGCAGGGTTTGGCAGTGTGGGGCTGTAATCCCACCTACTGTGATAACACCTACTGTAATCCTGCCTACTGTAACCCCGCCTACTATAATCCCACCTACTGTGATCCTGCCTAGTGGGGAGCCTGAGGGAAGGGCAAACTCAAATCCTACAGGCACTGAAGCTCAAGGCTCACATGGACGAAATAGTAAATCTCTGTCTCAAAACGAAAAGTTTATCCAATGTGGATTTATATTCATTTGCAAGTTCAAAATTTATACTGTGTGTCAAGGACTTTTCTGGACGCTGGAAATGAAACACAGAGCCAGTGAGTTCTCTACATAACTTGCAATCTCCCGACCTTTCAGCTCTCAAACTGACAATGGCTTGAGGGAGAAGCTGATAACAACTTTTAATGGCTGGACTAGGGTGTCGGTACCTACTGCGGAAAATGTGATCGAAAATAGCACAAAAGAGTGTGTGTGTTTTAATTTTAAGGTACTGAACTTTTTTGTTCTAAATTTATCAAAGTCCTAGCATTACAAAACTAACTGAATAAATAGTTTATAATATACAGTATAATAGTTTATAATTGTACAGTATGTGCCCAGTGTCAGGGACTGAGCCAAGGAGACACAGCATAGCAGCTAAAAATCACCAATATCAAAAATGCTGTACACACCGAACACAAATCATACTTAGAATTTAAAAAGACATGTTAAAATAGATAACAGCACAAAATCACAATTAGATAAGAAAGAAATGATTATCTTAAAATAACAGATACAAGAGAAAAGTTATAGTGTCAAGAATATAGAATTTTAATCAATGGAAAGCTGTTGTCTTCAAGTCAAATAAAGGCTCACAGTGTCAAAGTCAGTGCCCAGGGTACGAGCTGTCCAGGCTTTTCACTTAAAAGTGACACAACCAAGAGGAACCAGGGGGATGATACCAGGATGTGAGGCTGCTGTGTCTAGAATCATGACCCTTAGAGTTTGTAGAAGAAAATGCTGTAGGGGCAAATATATACAGAACTAGATGGAACTGGTACTATTGACTGGCATATAAAAAACCACGTTTGTGCGCGCGTGTGTGTGTGTGTGTGTGTGTGTGTGTGTGTGTGTGTGTGTGTGTGTATGCACACATGCAGCCACTTGTGCATTTACTCCTGTGCATGGATGTCAGGTGCAGAGGTGCATGCATGCCACAGTCCATGTGTAGAGGCCAATGCACAGCTCTGTACAGAGCTGGTCCGCTCCCTCTGCTCTTACAGGGGTCCAGGGATTGAAATCTGGTAGCTAGGCTTACAGAGCAGCACTGCTGTCTGCCGCCACTGCACTGGTGTCACAAGAAGATGCTCTGTGAATCACAAGAAGATGCTCTGTGGTGTTTTCCTTCTGGAAGTGAAAACACCACAAAACAAAATAACTTTCAGACATAAATAATTTGCGATAATTGAAAATATGTTTCTTTGATCAAAACTACCATCTTGCACCTATCACGAGACATTGCATTAAACATTTATTAACTTATAAACAAATGTCAGTATATTATTGAGACAGAAATCGTTTGATAGAAATGAACCGCTTTGGATTCCTAGCTGTCAGTATCAGCTAACACTCAGCAATACCACTTAAAGAGATGTTCTAGAACTTTTAAGTGAAAAAGAATTGGCCTCCCTTCTTTGAAACTCTGGGACTTGAGCACTTATGAAACTTGAGTTTAGCAGAAACTGACAATAAATGAACATTGTATCTGCAGAAGAGACACGTTCTTACCAACTGATATCTCCCTTGTCACATTTCTTCATAACCATCTCTTTCCAACGTTCATGTGCAGAGTTAATAACTTCAAGGGCGAAAGCCTAGTTTCAACCAAAAACAGACAGAGCTAGTCAGGACGTAGTTCCAACCTAAGCAGTGTCCTACCCACACAGAACCGTGAAGCACATGAGCTCTGGAACTGGGCAAGCGAGTGGAAAAGCTTCCTTAGTCCCCAGCTGAGATACAGTTGTTTACTTACCTTCACTAAGCCTCAATTTCCTACTCAGAGGAATACCACAGAATGAGGGTGGGGTGGGGTGCGATCTATGTAAAGGGCAGGCACATGAAAGCCTGTGGGTCAAATATGGGCTGCCACCTGTCTTTAGCCCAGGGATGCTTTTGTGGAGCAAAGGCCGTCTTGAGATGCTAGGAAGCCATACTGTGTGTGTTGCAATCTAACCTGCACAGACACAGTTTGCCCATCTTGGATCTAAACCACAGAGCTAATAATGAATAAATAAAATGATGCACTGCTGTGCTTAGCCCAGCCCACGACCTGGGAGGGAGAACACACACGTTTATCTCAGCATTGCATGACTGCACACAGTCTAACTGTGATTATGGACAACTCACTGTCTAAAAGCACTGCCCCAACTTTTTCTTGGAAATTAATTCTAAAATAATCTAAAATTGCATAATCAGTAATGAACAAACATTTGGCTAGGTGAATATGTAGCAACATTACATAATAAAAACCTTTACTCAAAGGAGAAAATTATTTTTACTTATTTTTTAAAAATTAGTTTAAGTGTATGTGTGTGTGTGTGTGAGATTGTTCATGGGCGTTGCCTGTGTGCAGATGCTCTGGAGATTAGAGGAGGGTATCAGATGCCTTTGAAGATGAGTTACAGGGAGATGTGGCCCATTATGTAGATGCTGGAAGCCAAACCTGAGCCCTCTGCCAAAGCAGCCATCTCTCCAGGCACAAGACCAGTGAGCCATCTCTCCAGGCACAAGAAAATTACTTTGCTTATCATTCCCCACTAAATGTTGTTTCTTTTCTTTAAGCATTATTTATTAAATAATTCATACTAGCTTTATGCTTCTCAATTGCAACTAATAATTATCATACCAAAGAATGAATCTTGGGCTCTGAGATCGAATCTTAATGAGAAATTAACCTGTGAAATAAAGTTCTCTCAAGTCCACAGATGAAAAAGAGAGAATGGTGTTATTCCCAGCGAGGTGGCACTGGGGTACTGTTTTAGATAGGGCATAAGAAATGGAAATTATTACATAAATAATACAGGGAAGGATTCTTTGACAAAATTATTCAGATAATTCTGTGTGTAATAAATTCTAGTACCTTCCTAATGAGATGGGCTGGCAAACTTTAGAATTAAAAAATTAGTGTCAATTTTAAAGCATGTAAAAGAGGCACAATTAAATGTTTTTGAGTTGGGCTCTGTACTTTAATGGCAATCATAAAAAGCAATACATGAAATGATTGGTGTTACAAGAATGATCTAGTCGTCATATAGAAAAGAACTAATGTCTGTCTATTAAAGCTTCCAGAACACAGAAGACTACTGACTCTGTAAATTTACAACTTGTCAAGCTACCTTTGAGACCATAAAGAACTCTGTGTGTGTGTGTGTGTGTGTGTGTGTGTGTGTGTGAGAGAGAGAGAGAGAGAGAGAGAGAGAGAGAGAGAGAGAGAGAGAGAGAAGATAAAAAAATTTACTTCAAAAATTTTGTTAGGACAAGTCTAAAATACTTTTTGTATTTTAAAACTCGGAACAAAATCCTTGTGACATTAAGGATCCTTTTAATGAGCCTTTTAAGAAAACTCGGAGCCCAGCAATCAATCTTGCAGAGAAATACTTGTCAGTTTTAAGCTTTCATTAAATGCATTGTTTCACTTGTAGAACATACTTCCTGTGCCCACTTAGAAGTTGGTTAAGAGTGTGCAATTTAGTTAGTGGTTAGTTACAGCTTTAAAAAAATATTCTGTATTTTAGACTTCAGCTCTTTGGCTGATTTTCTCCATTTGTATCATATTAGATTAGAAATATTCCTATGAAAGCTTTGTGGTGTTCTGATGAAAAATATCCTTTACCAGTAAGACATCCTTTACCAGTAAGACAAAGTCAAGAATTCTCTTCAATTGTTAAGCATCATCACTCAGTAACGTTAAGGTTTAGACAGGAGGGAACACTAGAGATATTTACATTATGGGAAAACAGCCTCCTCAAACCAGGAAACAAAGCGTTTTTCTTCATACACAATTTGCAAAGTTAAAACTAACTCCAAAATACCTTCCCTTTCTGGGATGAGTTATAAGTAGATTAGCCCTGTTGACTCACTTAAATATTCCTAAAAAAATGAATGCTAACTCCCTTGAATACAGACATCAATAAGGTGCATTCTCTCTTCCCTCTATCTATGCTATGAGCATTCACATGAGATCATCTAAGTGAAGCATGCGCTGTCAGACTTCAAGAGGTACGCACTCAAATACATCCTCATACATACCTTGTTTTTGAATTCTCCATTAAAAGCAAACTTATTTTCTGGTTTTCCATCTGGTATCTTATAGAGTCTAAACCAATTGAGAGTGGCTTCCAGGTAACCTGGTTTGAACTTCTTAACATCATCAATATCTGGGAGGGAAGAAACAAAAACCATCTTGTTAAAAAATCATTGGCACTCAGCACTACAGTTAGCCCTTGTCTGAAGCAGCCAGGAAATGTGGGGCCTAGTTCAGTTTACACCGTAACCAATTACACTGACAATGGTTAATATGTCTCATATCACATGCAGACTTGTATTTCCCTATGTAAAATACTGTTCCTTCATTCTACAGACATTTACAGTACTTGGGTTTCTTTGGTTTGGTTTTTTTTTTCAAGACTGAGATTCTTTGGTTTTCCTGGAACACAATTTGTAGACCAGGCTAGCCTTGAACTCAGAGATCTACCTCCCTCTGCCTCCCTAGTACTGGGAGAAAAGATGAGCGCCACCACACCAAGCTTAGATACAGGATTCTTTCTGTCTGGAAGTTCACAGGGCTACATAAGAGAGGAAGCAGACAGATAAAGTACAAGGAGGTTGTCACAGATAGACCTAGGACGGGAATATCAGGGAAGAGAGGGAAAGAATGACCCAGAGGAGTCCAGTGAATAGTCAGGCAGGAGCGGAGAAGGCAGAAGGAAGGGAAGCAAGGGAATAAGTCACGGGTAATAACACACAGGTCAGGAGTGTTAAGATGGGGTGGAGAAGGAGGAGACACCCCAAAGAAGGAAGGGCCAGTGAGGAGCACATACCATGACAAGGATTTGTCTCATCTGACAGGTAATGGGGAGGGGTTAAACTAGTAAAATCACAGTTTCAGGACTCATGTGGGTTTGTTTTTGTTGTTGTTGTTGTTTGAAATACTAGCCTAGAACTTAAGAACACAAATGAGAACAGTACCCAGAAGGCAGCGCACTGACAATAGACGGGAAAGGCTATGTGAAGTTTTATCCGGTATTTAATGAACTCTTACTATGTGTGAAGTTGTTTACGACCGTGAGAGCTGAAGGACATACAGAGCACGCATGCCAGAAGCTGTCCTGGCTGACACTGCAGGAAGAAGCAGACAGCAAAGAAACAAACGTGGTCAGGGGCGAAAATGAAGCCAAATAAGGAAGGTAGTGGTGAGTCCGAGAGGGGCGGTTGGGGGGGGGGGGTAAACAAGGCAGGACCTGAATGATACCCAGTGATTATCCTAACTCAGCCATGGTTTCCAGTGTTTACTTTTAATGACACACACTGGAATATACTGGAAGTAAAATCACTGTACTTCAGTTGATTAAACCCCTGTTCAACGAGATCAGCAGGGAAGCAGCCTTTCTAATATTCAATTTAAAAGTATAATAAATACTTGCCAATATACTGTAACTGAAGGAGAAGTTTAGAACCATCCTGAGATGTACAATATATCATAGCAAATGACAAACAGAGGTGATAAACCTGAAAAATTAGCTATAGCTAAAAAACATGGGGTGACACACAGGCAGGGAGAGCCCAGAAACTACTTGGGGTCAAGTCTTGCAGAAGCTCCACCCTGTCACGTGGCTCTGCTCCTACAAACAAGCATTACTCACACTTGCTCACACTTGTCCCCTGCTTGGGACACAGGGAGAGGTTGAACACCTCCAGCGCTGGGAGCTTCTTTTAAGGGAGATGGACCTGGTGGGCTAGAGGCCAGGGCATGTGAGAGCTTAGGTTTTCTGCCAGCACTCTTCTTACTTAAAGTCTGAAATGATTCTAAGGGCTACACATCTAGCCAAAACATTTTGAAACAAACAGCATCAATGTTCTAATTAATCAAAGGGGATGGGGTGGGCAGAGAGAGACTTGCTTGAAAGGGAGTGCAGGTTACAAAACGCAGCGCCTACTGAGGCTTTGTAACTGATGGCAGATGCTCTAAGACAGGGGACCCCACACAGCCCACCCTTTCAGCAAGGCCCACTCCCCCCTGGGTTACAGACTCCTAAACTCTTCACCTAATAAAGCATTGTTTCCTCCCCAAATTCTGTTTATCTTCATATTTTTCTGCTGATCCGAGAGGGTCTTTCTAAGGTGGATTTTCCATAGTCATTTTCTTATATTCCCTATATTCTCACAAAGCATCCCTGTAAACTGATTAAGTCCAGGTTTTTTCCAACTTCATGCTATATTATTCGATTGGGAAAATATCTTAGTATACAAATGTTGAACTAAAAATGTACTTTAATTTCCAAAATAATTTCTTATACTTCAATCTGATGGATGACTTTATCCCTGGACCTCACTCAATCCACTGTTTTTTTTTTTTATTCCACTGTATAAAACATTTGATTATCTTTGCCTAACATTTGATTATCTTTACCTAACACGTCAGTTTCAAAGAGAGAAGAAGCTAATTATCCAATACTCTTTCCAATCAAGGGAGCTCTTTGCTCAGAACTTATGGAGGGGACCTTTAAGATACCATCGATTGAAAATGTCAAACATTTAATAATGCCAAAAACAAGTACAAATCTCCAGTAGAGGCTAAACTTGCCAATTCTCAATTAATCACATCCCTGGGGGAAACAGCTGCATCTTCATAAACAACACAAAGCTCAGACAAAATCAGAAGCACGCAATTTCAACATTTTAAAGACCTCAGTAGTAAATGTCCAGCCAGAAATCCAGCTCAATGAATGATTTTTCTGAAGGCCTGAAACACTGTACTTAAAATTGATAAGCAGAGCCATAGAACATATTTATGTTAAACATAAGGAAACTGTAGGGAAGAGGGCCTGACAGGTTTGCTGTGATATGTGAAGCGAGTGAACTATAAATCAGAAGAGATGTTCAAATCTTAACCTGCTTTTCTTCTTGTTGCATAGTTACACTGTCCAGCCAAAGGTGTCAGAGACAAATGCAGCTGTGTTTACACGTTTTCTTTGTCATGGTAAAACATGCACAGTGTACTACTGTTCCCCGTGGTGGTTTAGGAGTTTAGCTTGGTGGCATTGTGCCCATCCATATGTCTAAACACTGCCACTGTCCATCTGCAGGCCGGTTCTGTCCGGTGCATTTTTATTATTTATGCTATTTTAAAGAAAAGCAACCATTTTCTAGCTCCCTCTTATTCCCAATCTTAGGGTTTTATATGAAAGTTTATAATGTGAACAATTATGCCATTTACTGCAAAGATGGACCGCTCCAACAATAAGCATGGAGAACCTGGACGTGCTTATTTATAAAACCGCGGCATCTCAGTTTCTCTGCTAGACCAATCAAGCCATTTTATCACCTTACTGAACTAAATAACAAAGACTCTGCACTGGGTACAATATCCTCACTGCAGTGGTGCTGAGTCTGGTGCGACCTTCCACTCCCTTCGTGTGTAGTGTAGGTGGTCGTCAACCCAAAGTAGAAACGGTTCATAGCCCACCGAAGGAAGGAGTCCGTAAGACGTTACCAATGGACGTTGACATCAATCCTAAATTGATTCGTAAACGACATTCGTCCACTTACATAATTACGTTTTTACAACCGCAGACACTTTAATACAGACTTACAAGACCTTTTTTTATCCAATAAAACTGGTGACTAAAAACATCTGTCATCAATTTAGGGCTGGTAATAAAAGAGAGAAAAACGAAACATCTCTAGTGCATGCAGACTGCTGAGCTAGTGGTGTGGGAAAAGCAGAAATCAAGTTCTTCAGGGAGCTCTTTTTTCAAAGATTATTTTGGTCCTTTCATTTTACATGTGTGAGTGTTTACCTACATGCGCACCACACGCATGCCTGGTGCCTGTGGACACGCAAGCAGAGGCTCCCTGGAGCTGGGGTTACAAATGCTTGTGAGCAGCCATGTGGGGGCTGGGAATCAAAGCATGGTCCCCTTGAACAACAGCCAGTGCTCTTAAACACTGAGCCACCTCTCCAGCCCCTTCCGAGGAATCTGATATGAACTGCAGGAACAGTCAGGGTTCTGCGACTTGTTTTTCAGGGGAGAGACAGAACGGAGAAATACCTTGCAGTCCATGTGTGCTTTAAGATCTGAGAACGGGGGTGGGGTGGGGTGAGGGGGAGACCAAAGTCCTGAGCTAGAACTCGGTGAACAATGGGGCATTAGAGGGGAGAAGGGCAGCCACACACTTGCCACGCACAACTCTTAGGATTACACCGAGACTTTGGCTTTTATGTTGAAATGGTTCAGGGCAGAGCACGCATGTAGGAGGAAGACCCTACCATTGCCAGGTGGAGAAACGATCACCCTGAACAGAGTTAAAAACTGAAGCAAGGGTCCCAGTCAGAGTCTTAGGCTGGGCGTGGCGGTGCAGGGGCAGGCCTTTAATCCCAGCACTTGTGAGGCAGAAGATCTCTGTGAGCTTGAGGCTGGCCTGGTCTACATAGTAGGTCCCTAAACAGCTAGGACTATGTATGTCTGTACTCGTTGAAGAAGATATCAGAAGATGAAAAGATCTTCCATGCTCATGGATAGATGGTTAGGTAGGATTAATATAGTCAAAATAGCCATCCTACCCCCCCCCCCCCCAAAAAAAAAGGACGATAGGAAAAAGACAGCATCTTCAACAAATGGTGCTGGTCAAACTGGATGGCTGCATACAGAGAGTGCACATAGGTCCATATCTACCACCCTGCACAGAACTCAACTCCAAATGGATCAAGGACCTCAACATAAGGACAGATACTCCAGGTGTGATAGAAGAGAAAGCCAGGAAGAGTTTTGAACTCATTGGCACAGGAAGAGACTTTCTGAGCAGATCACCTATAGAGCAGGCTCTAAGATCAATATGAAACTGAAAAGTTTCTCTATGGCAAAGGACATTATCATCTAGAGAAAATGGTAGCCTAAATAATGGGCTTTTATATCTGATTTTTTAAAATACATTAAAAAAAAAACCCTCAAAGAACAAACAAGACATAAAAGAATCAAGTAACCCAAGTATAAAATGGTGAACAGACCTAAATGGAGTTCTGAAAGATGAAAACGGTTGAGAAACACTTGATGAAATGTTCAATACCCTTAATCAGTAGGGAAATATACATCAAAATCACACCATCCCACACCAGTCAGAATGGCCAAGATAACAGAACAAGTACACAGGGTAAGGGTGTAAAACCCTCCCACTGCCACTATGGAAACCAGTGGTGGGTCCTCAGGACAGATGCTGGGACTTGGGCATACACCCAAAGGACTCTACTTCCTAACACAGTTCAGTGTTCATTGCTGCTATATTCATAAGAGCCTGAAACTGGAGATAGACTATATATCTGTCAATGGATGAATGGATAAAGAAAATGTGGTATATTGACACAATGGAATATTACTCAGCTGTTAAAAAAAATCATGAAATTTGCAGGTAAATGGATGGACCAGGGGGGAAAAATCATCCTGGGTGAGGTAAACCAGACCCAAAAGACATATATGGTATCTAGTCACTTATACGTAGACGCTAACTATTAAGATTTCATTAAGCAAGTTACAATCTACAGAACCACAGTAGTTAATTATGTAGAGAGTGAGGGGCTGGTTGGGAGGGAGGGATCCCCCCAGGAAGGGGAACTAAGATAAACAGAGTCAAATATCAAAGGGTGAAGAAGAAAAAGTCCACAGTTTTAAGTAACTCACACACATGGTGCCACCTGAGTGCTGAGATTAAAGGTGTGTGCCAACATGCCTATGATCTTTTGGAACAGTAATGATTATCAGTCTGAGGGGAAAAAAAACATTTTATTATTATTATTTTTTTCCAAGACAAGGTTTCCTCTGTAGCCCAGCTATCCTGGAATTAGCTCTATAGACCAGGTTGGCCTCAAACTCACAAAAATCTGCCTGCCTCTGCTACCCAAGTGCAGAGGGATTAAAGATGGGAGCCACCATGGTCCTGCAAAACAATACGTTCAAAACACAAATGGCTGCTGACTTATTAGAAACGACAGCGAGAAGGAAACAGAGAGAAAGAGATAGGGAAGAGGGGAGGAAGACATGTTTTTATGGAACTTAAAAAACAAAACTTTTACCTCAAAATACTATATCCAGTGAAACTATAGTTCCTAAATAAAAGAAAGTGCAATTTCAGATACATGAAGATAAAGGCAGTGTGCACCCCAGCCCTGGGCTAGGAGAAGCCCTGGCACGTTCACACAGAAGGGAAATGAGGTTAAGATGGGGACTTGGACCTGGGGAATCTTCTGGAAGGGAGTAAGTAAGTGGCTACGGAAACGAAAACTGTGTGAATGCAAAACAATCCTTACACGGGTACATGCGTGTGGAATCTCCTAACATGCTCTTTCATACACTGGTGGAAAGGCCCTGGTACAGCTTAATAGCCGCCTACAATGCTATGCTTATAATTACATCTGATTTAATGATCCTATTCCTGAGTATTTCCTTACAGGAAGTGAAAACATTCCCACCAAAACTTCAACACTCCTATCAGCTCATAATTGGGAATCTTAATGTCCACTCCGCAATGGAAGGACTGTGTACTGGTGCACACCACAGAGCTCCTACAGTGGTGAAAGGGAACACACTCCTCTGCCCACCATACAACTCTCCAGAACATGTATGAGAACAAAAAATCATACTCTAAAGGCCATGTTTCACATCACAAGATACCTGATAGCTCTCTGATCCCGAACCACTGTGATGCACATTCCAGAGAAGGCTATCAGTAAGAAAGGAGAACAATATTTACTCCGGCCTTAGGATAGGAAGACAGAACTCACTGGTTATACACAGGCAAGAGGGAGTCTGTGGATGACGGAAGCATTTGGTCTCAGGACAAACATATACAGTTGTCAGAACTCCTGAAACTCTGTATTTAAAGTGCATTAAAGTGACTGATGTATAGATATGGAGTGCTAGGGAAGGAGCTCAGCCAGAAGTGTTCATCTAGCATGGACAAGCCCTGAGTCTGAGTCTTATGAACTGGGTGCGGTAGTGCACATATAGGATCCAGCATTTGGTAGGCGGAAGCCAGAGGCTCCAGAGCAAGGCTGAGGTTACCTGGGGCACATGAGACCTGTCTCAAGTAATCAGACAAAGTAAATGAAAGGCCACACTTTTCAGGGGATTCACAATTTACATAGGTGGTCAGACAGAAACAAACTACAAACATGTGAGATCAAATGGTTAACAGAATGGTGTTTGTGGAGGATAACATTTGTCTTATAGAATCAAAGTCACTTGGAGGAGAGATGACATTTAGACTGGCTCTTGAAAGTTAAAGCACATTTGAGTGATGGAGATGTATCTGCAAAGCCACCAATGTACAGAAGAGCCTCGTGTACGTAGGAGGTGGGAGGTGCCAGGGAGGCCAGTTTACAGAGTAAATGTCAGGAAACAGTGGAAAGTATTAGATGATTTTACCGAGGGAGAGAATCCAGGTGTCTTTGTAAAGAATGAGTGTGGGGAGGTTTTCTACCCTCCTTTAAAGTAATATTTCTCTAAAGTATTTGGTAAACAATGAAGAAGATAAATTTTAGTTTCAGGATGCTGAGACCAGAGAAAGGTTTAATACCGCTTCAACTGAAAAGAAAGATATGGGTGTTTAAGGGAATGCAAAAGCAAGAATAGATCCGAGATACCTCTGAGATTAAAATGAGAAAATCGGCAATAGAATATATGTCGGCAACTTAGCAATGATATTTAGCTATGATTAAAACAGCACAAATATAAAAATAAAGTGTATTCACCTGACACTAAAAAACTATAATAGTTTAAAATGTCAAAACTGAATGCTTTTCTCCTGTTGAAATAAATGAAAATACATCTATTTTGAAGATGTTTTCAGATTTCACTCAAAATGTTCATTTTTGAAAGACATATAAATTAAGATATTTAGTACATATGCTGTGCTGAACAGTGCACAGAGTTCAGCACAAAATGTTACTCCAAATCTTACCGCTTATTCTTTTTCCTTTGTTTGTTTTTTTGAGACTGGTTTTCTCTGTATAGCCCTGGCTGTCCTGGAACTCACTCTGTAGACCAGGCTGGCCTCGAACTCAGAAATCCACCTGCCTCTGCCTTTCAAGTGCTGGGATTAAAGGTATGCGCCACCACTGCCTGGCCTTATCACTCATTCTTTTTTTTGGGGGGGGGTTGGTTTTCTGAGACAGGGTTTCTTTCATTCTTACCACCTGGGAGCCACCCACACTTATGCAGAGTATAGAAGGGAAAACCCTGCGGCTTTAATCTGGATTATTCACGACAAACTTTAAGACAAGAAAAGGAAGGCATATATCCCACTGAAGAATTTTTATATTTAGATAAAACCTGGTAATAAGTGTACAGCTTTAACTCTCTGCTTCTATTATGTAAAAGAAAGGCGGTTGGGGATAACCACACTGTGACACAGAGCCGGACGGAAGGACGGACGGACAGACGTGTGTGTGTGTGTGTGTGTGTGTGTGTGTGCGCGCGCGCGCGCGCGCGCGCCACCACAAGGAGGTTCCTACTCAGGCTATGACTTTCCATAGCTGTCCCTGCTTGCTCAGGACCTCGGAGGACTCTCATGTCTCCAGGTTGGTCAAGGCTCTGTCTCATGCGCATGCGCATGGGCGCAGCGCCATCACTGCGTTCTCCTTTTGTTTTCCACGCTCCTCCCTGCCCCACAAATTCTACTCTTACCAACTCAGACCTACACTAAACAATATACTTACCACATGGAAAAGGAAATCAAGACAAATATTCTGTAAGTCTCTGAATACATCTAAATATATTAGAAAGCAATCTTAATAGGAGTAAATAGATTATTTTTCTAAAATATAGATATTCATTACTAGTAGTTAATAAAAAACTCTGTATGGACCCCTCACCCCTAAATAAAACTATACCCTGGCCTTGTATAAAGAAATGTAGATACTTTCTAATGTAATTTTATTTGAAGCATATTGCAAAAAGTGGCTACAAGGACAGACAGACATGGTGTCAAAACTGCCTCTGAACCTCCAGTGCTAACACTTAAGAGTCTTCTTAAGAGATAAAAAGTGTGCTGTGTTCCCAAGACATCTTTCTCATGATCCCATGGTTGGATCTATAGTTCTAAATGTGTACGGGTGTGAAACCACCTCAGCAAATACCATCAATGTGTATAATAGCTATAATGCTAATAATTATGGTAACAAACTTTCCTTTAGCAATGACCCTGAAGATTGCAGTTTGCTTACAGAGGAAGGCAGGTGAAAAGTATTGCTAAGAAAGGAACTTAGAAACCTCCATTGGGGCCAAGGATAAGAGGGCAACCTACAACTCAACTGTAGAATAGCTTAGGGCTTTGGGGGGTTATATATATGTGACTTTTCCAAGGAAATGGGAACCTTTTAGAACTTATACCTCCCCATGTTACACAGCATAGGAATGTGACTACAGCCCTAAAACCTACAGGGGTCAAGGTTCAAAAGAGAAGCAAGAGTCTTCCAGTAATTAGTTCCTAATGATATACACCACACCCTCTCCACACACCCAAGCCTCCAAACTATTAATGAAATCAAAGGACAGACATCAAAAGAGCTACCTCTCTCTAGCAGACTTCTAATTACCACCAGTTCACTACTGCCTCAAGGGAAATAGTGCCACTCCCCCCAAAGTTACAAGAACACTTGACTAACTTGTTACTTTAGAAGAGCAAGGAGTGAAGATCCCGGTCTGGAACCAGACTGGATTTGCATGGCTGAAGCTTTACTTAGATATGTTACTGTTACTATCCCCTCACCTAGCATCTTTCAAAAGGTGGTGGGAGTGGGGAGGGTCACATCTTGATTGAAGTTGTGTAATGATAAATAGATAGCTCTAGAGGCATCTGGCACTGTTCCTAGACACAAGGTAATGTGCTGAATACACTAGAGCCTAGGAATACAAGAGTGATGCGCTGTCTGTCCCTCCTGAGCCCACAAAAGCATACCACTTACAGTCTGCCTCTGGCTACAGCAATCAGCAGAGACAGTCCACCTTAGGACTGCCATTAAATCCTCCCCCTCCCACCTCCATCCCTCCCCCCACCTCCATCCCCCCCACCTCCATCCCTCCCCCCCNAAAAGCATACCACTTACAGTCCGCCTCTGGCTACAGCAATCAGCAGAGACGTCCACCTTAGGACTGCCATTAAATCCTTCCCCTCCCACCTTCATCCCTCCCTCCCCACCTCCATCCCTCCCTCCCCACCTCCATCACCCCTTCCTTCATTTTGTTTTCCAATGACAATATTAAATTATACTCTCAGATGAAGAAAATCGAGCACATGATAATTTAATTATCTTTTAAAATGGTAGGGACACTAGACATGTTTACACATACGAAGTGAAATTATAGCCAAACTGACACACTATCTACATGTTCTTTCCTGTCCTGGAAGACAATAAAAGAACATATGAAGTCTATTTGATGTTTAAATGTTCATAATTGAACCTTCAAACTCTACATTTGAAACACTTAAAAACCCTGGTAATTTTAGTTTCTGCTCCAAACTTTGTCTCTGTATTTTCTCCCATGGGTATTTTGACCCCCCTTCTAAGGACCAAAGTATCCACACTGTGGTCTTCCTTCTTCTTGAGCTCCATGTGGTCTGTGAATTGTAAAGTTTGGAGCAGAAACTGAAGGAAAGGTTATCCAGTGACTGTCCCACCTGGGGATCCATCCCATATACAGTTACCAAACCCACACACTATTGTGGATGCCAACAAGTGCTTGCTGACAGGAGCCTGATAGAGCTGTCTCCTGAGAGGCTCTGCCAGTGCCTGACAAATAGAGAAGTGGACGCTCACAGCCATCTATTGGACTGAGCACAGGGTCCCCAATGGAGGAGTTAGAGAAAGGACCCAAGGAGCTGAAGGGGTTTGCAAGCCCATAGGAGGAACAGCAATATGAACCAACCAGTATCCCCAAAGCTCCCAGGGGCTAAACCACCAACCAAAGAGTACACAAGGAAGGACACAAGGCTTCAACTGCATTTGTAGCAGAGGATGGCCTAGTGGGACATCAATTGTCCCACAAGGATTGTCCCTTGGTCCTATGAAGGCTCGATGGCCCAGTATAGGGGAATGCCAGGACTAGGAAGCAGGAGTGGGTGGGTTGGTGAGGAGGGGAAGAGGGGATGGGAGAGGGGGTTTTCAAAGGGGAAATGAGGAAAGGGGATAAAATTTGAAATGTAAATAAGGGAAATATCTAATTTTTAAAAAATGGAAAAAAAACCCTCTGGTAACTAACTTTAGGACAGTTTGATGCTGGCCTTTGAAAAGGTTTCAACCTCCTAGTGTAAAAGAAGTTCATCATAGCTCAGCTGATATAACATGCTCATCTCAAATTGGCTAAAATCAATGTCACTGTTCTGATTTTAAGCTTTGGTTCGTAAGCTTTCATTTAAAAGTATGAAATCACCTGAGAGGCAAAGTTTTTACAAGACATAAGACAGCAGTTTTCATTTAGCTCAAGACAAAACCGGAAGAAACGGCCGGCTGCCAAGTTTTCAGATCCCGATTACCTGCCCCACTGAGGTCCTCAGGCAGTTAATCAAACTGAAGAAGAGTGACAGGAGCCCCCCTGTACTCCAGTCTTCTTAAAAAGCTCCAGCTTGGTTATTTCTTAACCTGGCGCTCTTATCTCTAATGGCCCAGCCATCTCCAGTGCAGTTAGGTGCCTGGGAGTCTTATTAACTCTTTCAGACCATTAGGGTACCATTCTGAAGCATTAAGGACTAGAAACTAATTACACTTGACTAAATGGTCTCAGTGCTTCCCAAGTGTTAATGAGCCACAGAGGGAGGAGCAGTTTCCTAACTGGGTATTTCATTTCAAACTTTATTTAGCTGTTAAAAGATTTCAGTGTCCAATACAGTTACAGAACGTGAAACTTGATAGAAATGTTGATTTTTAAAAATGTTTTGAGACAAGCTCCCACTGGGTAGGCCATGCTGCCCTGAACTACGGATGGTGATCCTTCTGTGTCAGCCTCCCCAGTGCTGGGTTTACAGATGTAAACTGCTATGCCCAGCTATTAATGTTAAGATTATGGAAATCCAGCCAGGAAAAAGAGATTTTGCAACTGAAACATATTCTCTCATGCAATGGCTCAGTTCAGCTCAGTTGTGTCAAAGTTGGACACCACACTTTACCAAAGTCTGCACATGTTTTCAATGGGAAACAATAAAAGAAGCAATGTCATTACAAGCAAAATAACTCCAGAATATCCTTGAAAACCCTACAGGTATGTCTATATTAATACAGTAAGAGATACATAGGTTAGTATGCTGTGGTCTTGATGTGCCCTACTTTAAATTGTTTTGTGCTGTATGGCTGCTTCTTGGCCGAAGTGAGACCATTTTATAGTGCAGTACTTGGCTCCACTGTGAGAGCCAGGGCTAAGACAAATGACTCTTCATCATTCTCTGGCAGGAAATCCCCCAGTGCCTGTCTAACACGCAGCACAGGCCATAGACTGGTAACTGAATTACATCAATATAAGTGCTACTTACTGGTCAGCCCTGGAATCACACAAGCAATGCTAAACAGAGGCTGTATTTATATATTTATATATAAAATATATATGTGTTACGTATATATATAAACACATATACATATTATATATAATTAAATAAAAAGAAGCAATGTAGCAGTGATATGAAGAGTTAGAGGGGAGGAAATTATGTAATTATATTTTAATTTTGAAAACTGCAAAAGTATATATATATATATATATATATATATATATATATATATATATATACTACCTGTGCACTTATCAACATAAATGACGATCACACAGGCAAATGTAGATGGTATTAGACAGTTCTCCAAAGAGGATATAAGCCTGGCCGAAGTGAAATCTGGTATTTTATTTATAAGTTGTAAGCCTAGTTTGGGCAGTTTCTATGCCATTCTCACTAATACCCAAACTATACCATACGCCCCCTGTTATTTGCTGTTTGAGTCTTGCCCGGGTTGCTTTTGCTCCATTAGCCTGTCCTCAGGGTGCACTTCTGGCCATGTGCTCGTGATCTATCCAGTCTTATGGTGGCCTCCTCTTCTTTCTCCTTCTCCCCCAGGTTTCTCCTGAAACCCCTTACTCAATCTTCAAGTCCCGCCTTCCTCTCTCTACTGCCCAATCACAGGCTCTAGCCTTTTATTAACCAATCAACGATAAATTTAGAAGCAAGGTTTAGACAGCAAAGGCAGATATATGTGAGAGTTCACTCATCTGGACAGCAAGCAGATCTTGGTGTTCAGAAGTTAACATATATATACATAGCAACACAGCAACCCCCAACAGCTCCCACGCCTCCTCATCATGATGAGCCCCTTGGAACTGTCAGTCAAAATAAACCCATCTTCTGTTAGTTGCCTTGGTTGTGGCAAGAAAAGTAACCAATTCACAAACCTCTGAAACCACGAGAGGAAAAAGCAGGAAGTACACGTTAACTTCCAGGCACAGGTGAGGGCTTTCTGCATAGGACTCCAGCAGCACAGGAAACTGTTAGGGAACAGAATTAACCTAGATGCGCACCATTAGATCAGTGAATAAGAAAATGAGATACCTACACAATGGGCCATTGCTTGGCTGTAAAAAGTAAGACCACGAAATTTGTATGTAAATAGATAGAACTGGAAAATACTCTACTTAGTGAAGTCACCCAGACCAGAACATAGCTCTGCATGTTTTCTCTCAAGTGGTGATCCTGGCTTCTAAGCTTTAGTTTTGTGTGTTTAACCTGGAGCACAAGTGGGAGCCAGGGAGGTAGAGACGGGCCATTGGGTGTGTATGAGGTATACACTGCAGGAGCGAATAGTAGATTAGAGGTAAAATCAAAGTAGTGAGGTCGAATACTGAGGGCAGCAAGACTTAGGAAGGGAAGGGTTCGGCGGATAGAAACAGGGAGGATTAACTTAAAGGAGGAGCACATGAAGCAGGCCTATGGAGACCCACTATCTCTCCACTCAAAATATGTAACCAGAGAGGCAGTCATGGGAAGAGGGGGAGGACACTAGGTGTTAAGTATTATGTGGGGGTGGCAGCAGTGTGGTGGGAAGAAGAGGAGGAATTAGCCATGCTAATACTCTATGAAAAAGATGTAGGGAAACCCACCAATTAATGAGCTAATTAAACAAAGTTTGGATGTTGTACCCTGTTAACAAAGACATGGGTTGTTAAATAAAAATCTCAGAACAAGGCATGCTCCCCCTATGAGGGTCAGGGCGGCCCCAGAGTGTAGGGAAGTGGATTGTGCCAGGCAACTTGGTAAGGCTGAGTGGGTTCAGAGGCCTTGGCACCCAGACACCCCTCACAGGACAGTAGGTGTCTCCCTGCTCCCTAGCAGATTCCTGGCCTGGAACATGTGACCACAGTCCCCACCAACGGTCACGCAGATCAGAAAAGAGTTCTCCATGCTAATGAGGTATCTTGATGGGCCCTGAGAGTTTAGTCGATAAGCTTCTTTTCTGGACATTCCTTCCTACAAAAGGTATTTAATCTCTGGTCCACCCCGAGGAAGTGGTATGCACCCACTTTCCACAATGAACAGTCACTAAGTGGTATGGATCCGCATGGGCTGTCTCTCTCATCAAGAACCTAGGTAGGGAGCACGGAGAGAGCCTTCGTGTACAGAGCCTTATCATCTCCCTCTCCCATGGAAGACCCCTCTATCATCCTAGACTTGCCACGGCTGAGCTAAGCTAGAGTTCTTCTTCCCCCCATCCATCGTCATCCTCAGCCCATGGGCCCACTCAGTTCCGATTCACCTCGAGATTTCCTGCAGCATGTTTCTCACTCGGGCTGAGACCTACAGTTTAGGCTACGCTTTCCCACCCCCTGAGTGGTGTATCGGAGCGTCCCACAAGGAGCTTCGGGCACCTGATGGCGGCATAGGTAAAACATAGGCTAGTGTCTCCCATTTGCCTGCCCAGTGGTGTTCCCACACCCCAGCAGCAAGGTGGAGGTTTTAAAAACAACACATGCTATTTCCAGGGTCCTTGGTTACCCACCATAACTATATAGGGTAAGACCTTATGGCTGAAGACACCACAAACTTTGACTGCAGGACAATGACAAATATCAAACTAATAGGAAACTCCCTCCCTCCTGGCTAGCTTTCATAGTGCCACAATGTGCTCTGCAGGCTGCAGGGGTAGCAAGGCTACCCATCAACGGTCTTATTAACCCTGCACGCTCAATCTTGACACGTGGGCAAGACGCGCTCACTACTGTAACAGCTGCACAACTCTTCGGGGCTAGCCAGCTTTCTGACTAGATCTGAAGGCTGTTTCACAGGAGGAGACTTCATGCCTGGTACTTTTGGTAAACCTGGTAAAGAGACCATGACTTAGGAGGTAGGTCATGGGCCCTGAGGAACCTGCTATTGTTGTTTTGCTAAATGGTCATGTTATCAGACTGCCTTCTACATATTTGTATCTATACATAAAGACATAGGATGCTCTCAACCTTGGTAGCTCAGAAAAGCATTTTTTTTTCTGCATTAGGCAGCAGTCAGTACACAGGCTCAGAATTGGTCAGAGCGCCAAGTGTAAGCGACTGTGGGTACCCAACGCTAAACAGGACATCTTTGTCAATTACCGCCTTCCCCTACCCTCCGAGTCTCAGGAGACATCAAGGAAGAAGAAGCAGAATATAAAAGCTGGAGTGGTGTAAAATGCTGTCTTC